>VXBB01011783.1:412510-482214 GCA_013399915.1 Illadopsis cleaveri | reverse complement strand
GCCGATCTCCATCATGGGCTTGATGCCGCTCAGCCAGTCCGAGGAGGACCAGAAGAGCAGGATCGGCCGGGGAGTGCTGCCCGCCGTGCAGCTGGCCATGNGCCGCGGCCGCATCCCTGGGCCAGCCGCCACCCGCTCAGCAACAGATGCACGCCGGGCGCTCCGCTCCCCCGCTCCGCCGACGGGATCACGCTGCCAGCCCGGCTTATCCCATGCGGCGACGGGACGCGAAGGGCAGCGATCGCAGCCGTATCTTGAGGAGGAGGCGGGGAGGCTCTCGCAGGGTTTCGTTGAGTTTTCCCCCGTCCCTGCCCTCCGGCGGGAGCGGCTGAGCGCTCGCCCGGGGGTGCTCGGCGGGCGGGCGGCGGCGGCGGGGCGCGGAGGCGCTCGCTTCTCGGGAAGAACTAAATTTGCAGTGCCGATCCCCGCGGAGCGCCGCCAGCGCGGCGGGATGCCTGCCCCCGTTCCGGAGCGCTGCCAGCGGCCGGTAGTCAGGGCTAGGAAAGGGGGAGCCCTGCTGAGCGAGCAGACACATTCCCTTTACCTGGGAGAGAGAGGCAGGGGGCGAGGCGAGGGCTTTGTCGTGTTGGTTGCCACTGCCACCCGCCCGCAAGTGCCTTTGGTTTTTGTCACAACTTCAGTACCTGTGTGTTTGCGGAGGATACGCGCGGGTCCGGTACCAGGGCTCCCCTGAAGATGGCAGTCGCTTCTTGTGTAATGCTGGCGGCCGGGGCTCGCTTCCAAGACAACCCCCAGTAAAGCAAGTGACTGCTGAAAATCTTCCCGGCTGTAATTTAAGGAAGCTCCCGTCTGCTCCCCCTCGGTTCTCAGGGTCCGTGGGGAACAAGCTGAGAGCAGCAATGACAGGCTGTACTGCTTCGTGACAGTGTTTCCGTCCCTGGAATGACTACCAAAAGCCTCTCCTTCCAGGGGTGGCTGCTTTTTATTGACAGAAATTTGTCATAGTGGGTTTTTTGGGGCTTTTTTTTTTTGGATATCTCTGGGCAGAAATGCATGGAGGGCAATACCGCTGAAGATGTCACTTAGGAAGGAGCAGGCTGCCATCCTGTTGTGTTGTGTGAACAAGAGTAGATACTGACAGGGAATACAGGCGAGATCAGCCTAGAGTAGCTGCTTGTTTCCTTAAAAAAATGAATCTCAGGGAACTCTGCAATTGTAATGAAAAGAATTATGGGGGATTTTCTGAATGGCCTTACCTGTCTCATGAAGTGAGATGCATGTTAGGAAAAAAAATCACAGTTTTGCTAATCCTGTTTTCATGACGTTATTCTATATTAGTTCTTCCCTTGGATAGAATTATTACAAAAATAACATATGCATAGAAATTAGAGAAGCCTAGGCAGGATGTCCTTTCTTCATACAGTAACATCTTAATCAATAAGGTGCTGCTCTTCACTGCAGTCAAAATATTGTGATTTTCCTAATTGAAATTTTGGGTTCTGAACTAGGTAGTTATCACTAAAATATTCAGGAAAAAAAATTACCCTGTTTGTTCTGGAATGAGTATCAGTTTCTTAAAAATTGCCTTTTTACTGTTTTGTACTCCAGGGACATAAGAAATCAGGGTCATGTTGCCAGCTTGCTGTGTTGCTTTGAATGCTTTTAAGCAATTAATAAATTCATGGTTATGGAATGCTAAGTCAGGCGAACGTATATGTTTGGAGCACAGTTGGATCATTATTGCTTGCTGAATAGCGACAAGTAAATAAGTTAGTGTCCATGAAGAGTGCTAGATTGACTGCACCCTAAAGGAACAGGCTAATGCCTGGAATAGCCATTAAATACCTAATGGCAGCACAAACTTTTTCACTTGGTTCAGACATTACCTTTTTCCTTCGGTGCACTTACGGTAAGCAGGAAGGTAGCTGGCTCATCATGCCCACTTGATTCTCAGCCTATTTTTCTGAGACTGCCAATAAATAGATATGCTTGAAGGGCCTGGATCCTTATCATTGCATAATCAGAGACTAGGGAGTACTTCTCCCTCTCAGGGCTTCACAGGTGATGCTTGTGACATTGCTGGCTCTTGAAAGAGAGAATGTAGAGCTTTGAACACATGGGATTTCTGTAATAGCTTGAGAAATAATTGCAGTATATTTATAATGCTCAGGAAATGCATGGAAATGATTTACTAACTCATGTATTCTCTCTTACGTCTCCAAAATCCCCCACTGTTGCAGTCTGATCCTTGTATTGCAATTTTCTGTAATGCTTTAACTAAGTGCTTGTGAAAAGCAATAACGAAAATAAACAGACTGGATTTTTTTTTTTAAAAAAAATGATTATGTATTCAGGTTCATTCTGTCAAGATTGAACTGAATATTCTAGCTGGCTTGATAGTTCTGGTTTGTATAAAGGAAGCATTATAATGCCTTTACTTTCTGACCAACCATCTGAACAACTGCAGTGTGCCTTCTAAGGTCAACTGCTGTTTGTCAGCACTTGAACTCGTTAACCTTTGAGGACATGAGCAGCAGCTGTAGTGTTTTTCAAAGCATTTAAATTGAATTAAGCACTTCAGTACAATGTTTAGTTTGTCTCAGTTGAGATTGTGTGAATTACATCTTTGTTACGAAATATGACCACAGGTTACATCACGTACAAAAATGCAGAGGCTTCTGTTTTGGGTATTTTTTGATCTTTAAATGTGCTTGGAGTGTGATCCTGATCCAGTCTATTTTGCTACTTCATGGGCATGTCTGTATCTATTTGGGCATTCCTGAGCAGACTCAGCCAATAAAACGAAGCTCAAATATAGGCATTTGCAGAACTCTGGTCTAAGTGACTTTACTTTGTGCTGTTCATTTCGATGAGAGTCGCAGTCTCTCTCTAGATGAGACTCTTGGGCAAAATTTCATAATTGTGTTTTTTTAGAAACTCAAGAATTTATAAAGTGATCATCTCTAAAGAGTCTCATCCAAATCCCATTGAAATTAATGGCAGTAATGCAATGATTCCAACGGCCCTTGGACCAGCTCCTAGAAGTTAAGGGTGCTTGATAGTTTATGGCTTCAGATCAACAACCATGAGACAATAGTTCTTCTTATTTTTTTCCATCCCTATGATTGTAGCTTTAGTTGGTTGAAAAAGCAAAGAAATATTTCGCAAAATAATGAAAGAAAACCTCTACAAGCTCAAGATGCACATAAATCAGGAAAGATGATTTCAGCTTAAGCACCCTCACACACATCTGTTGGAGGAAAAAATCAGAATAACCCTAAAAGGAATTAATCATTCTAGTAGACCCTATTATCAATTTCAAAAGTATTTGATTTGCATCAGGCAAAAACTGACCATATAGTAACTAGAGGAAGAGGCATTGTGGAAGAAGGCAAGTGAAGTTAATGGAAGTTGGATATCTGTCCTTCTAAATCTGGACATCTTCCCTCAAATATGCACTGGATTTTCTGATTTCTTGTAGGAGTAGTGCTGCAAGTGGTGCCCAGACGTAGTAGTTTGTTTTGAATCTAAACATGTATAGTCAAGAAAGCACTTGTTTCTGAAGACCAAAGTGAGTCTTGACAAGCTAAAAAAAATCTTCCTGAAGTAAGTGGGTATATTATCACAAAGAGGAAAGAATATTTGTCCTGAAGGGGATGGGATTATTTCATTTTCTCTAACTACAAAAAATACCTTGTGGTAATCATGATATAATCTCCTCTTTGTGAAATAATACATTCTAATACCTTTAAATAGTGGGTTGGCATAGAGGGGTGAGCTCTGGAAAATGCACAGGACTCCACAAAATCTGAAAGAAAACGTGAGCTTATTGATATTTCATATATATTCGCCTTTTTCTATTCTGTAACTAAGTAGAAAGTGCCTTTTCTAATTTATCTGACAATAACTTACAGTCTAGGTGTAGTATGTATAGACTTTATCATTTCCTCCTTCTTTTTTACTAAAAAAGTGCATATGTTTTCAGTAAAACTCTCCAAGCTTAAGAAAGTCTGTGCACCCATCTGAGTCATTCTTAGCAGCTGTTCTAAGCTTTAAAGGACCCTGAGCCCCCAAATAAAGACTCCTCTTACAGAAAGTCCAGTTATGAGTGGTGTCAACAAAAATCCACTCACATCTTGTTCCTGCAAGTGGAAGTAAGATAATTCTTCACTTTTGCTAAGTATAGGGAACACATTCTGGAAACAGGAGAGCAGGTTTGTGTCAGTGGTACAGAATAAGGTGTCTGTCCACTGGAACTCCACATAGTGGTTCTCAGAGAGGCACAAACAGTACTGGTTGCTGTCTGAAAAACTCCACCATTACTGTAACAGGGCTGAGCAGGGGCACCTGCACCCGCTAAGGAAGTGCATGTGATGTGTTGGTTAGGCCCTCTGTCTTAGGAGGCATTGATCCAAGTCCCTCCAACAGTGCCTGGATTTGCAAGAGGAAGCATGATGTACCAAAGCTTTTGTACCAAGTGGGGTCTCTGGGAGTGAGCCCTGTCATGCTTGTGGATGCTCTGAGCACTAAATTGTCTGGAGCCTTATTTTGATTTCTGGACTGCTCACAGTGGGACAGGCAAGGCAGTGTTGTGGTCATCTGAGGGTAACAGCTGAATACACAGGAGAGGTCAGGGTCTGAAAGGGGGTCCAGCTTACAGCAGATAGAGCTGGCAGACATTTGTTCTTGTATCATCAGGTGACCATGTGTCTGGCATATGTTGAGGTAGTTGGGTAATTTCCTACCTTTAAATATTACCCAGTACTTGTGCTGTCTGATACTTGCAGAGAGTGAGGCATTAAAATGCACTGCGCTGCCTATGTGGTGACAGTCGCTGTCTGCTCTGCTGGCGACACTCTCTTGGAAGGGACATACTTCTTTAAATAGTCAGCGTCCCCTTTGACTTCCGTGTAACATGACTCCGGTTACCACATAACCTCCTTTTGCTTCAGAGTTTTGTAAACTTGGAGGGAATAATCTAAAAGTTAAGTGTTGATGTTAATTCTATGCTGGCTTCTCTGCTGATGTTAAGATGTGGGCGGGGAGAGGAGAGAAATCATGTATTCACTGCACCCACTCCTCTGGGTGCGGATCCCAGACCTGCAGAATGTATATCCTCTAAATATCTCTGCAAAGAGATTAAAGCCAGTTTCTGGCATATGTCTTGCAATTTCTTGTATAACTTATCCTATGCATGCTGCAAAACACACTGTTATGGAATCTTTTGATTCAAATGCCAAACACGCTCCATCAGCATGGAATAACTATTTTTTGGAATAAATCTAGGAAGTAGTATCTATTTGCATTTGAAGAAAGAGCAGAAAGGCTCTGTCCTCTTATGTGGTTATCTGCCAGAGTTAATTACTCAAGTTCATGGAAAAGATGGGGTGTAATATCCTGGTGATAACTGTGAAGAAAATACTTGCAAGAGGAAAACAGAGAGGAGGGAGCTAGATGAGAGACATTTAATTATGGCATTCACAAAGTTGTTGATAGACTATTTATATTGTTTTAATTAAATACATGTACCTGTTTGAAATGATATCATGCATGTCAAGGCTGCAAAACACCATCTTGCATTAATAATGAGTATGATGATACATGTGCATATCAAGCTTTGCTTTCAATTTCATTGCTTTATGGATGTTCCCATGGCATAAAGCAGAAGAATAATGCCTTTGAGCAAACTGTAGAATCTGGGAAGTAAACAGGTCTTTCATGAAAACTCATGTGGAGCCCATTGCTATGACGGGAAAGGAGATAATTTTCCTTAGGAAAGATTGAACCATTGCATGCAGAGGTCTGGCTCAAGGAATCAAGTGGTGGAAGCTAACAGAGGCCCCCCCCGCCCCCGCCATGATTCCTTTTGATTTGGGTAATTTTTAGGGCAGCTTGGGTTAGCAGAGATCTGTGCTGAGATTAGTGAGCACAGCTATGACTCAATGGAGATGTCTGCTAATACGCAGCAGCTCCATATATCCCAGAAAGCCTATTTCAGACTGTGGGATTCCAAACTGAGATGGTGCAGTGCACATACATCACATTTTTTTCAAAATTATTTTTGTGCTAGGAATCCTGGAACTAAGTCAGTGACAGAGCCTCAAACTTTTCAGCAGCCAGATGCATTTCTCTCTGATTTGTGGGTCTAGCTGAGCCAGAGTTGAGATTTGCAGTACTTTTGTGTTTCTTGGGCTGCAGCATTAACGGCTCAGTAGCCTGACTCCTGAAGCAAGCTCATTCAGGGACACCATTGCTATGACTTAAAGGAGGCAGTGCCCCTAATAACAGGTGGAATACATTTTCAGTCACGATGTGTCTCCTCTTGCCATGCCACTGACGCTTATGGGATGCCTTCTTTGCTAAGCAGGGATTTCTCTACTTGCAAAGCCTTTTGCTGTGGGTAAGATCTGCTGGATTTGGGGACTGCTTGATACTGCCTGCTGAGTGGAAATCGAGCATACTTAGTGGCAAACATTTTTTTTTACTTCTTTTTTTTCCCCCTTGTGATGGGGAGCCATGTAATTTTATTGCTAAGTCAGTGATTGATGTTCAATTTCTGTGCCATTAATTTTTCATTATTTCTGACAATTTCATCATAGTATTTTTCAAACAAGTTTTCTTAAATGTGAAGAGGAAAGATAACAAATTAAAGATAAATATCCACCTTCTGCCTGAAAACTAGACTCACAAAGAATGAAGAATATGGGGGATAATTCAGCAGGGTTGTCCAAATTGTTGTTACTGAGGCTTTTGAGAGATGAAGGCCCCGATAATGGACTAACTGCGTTAAAGTGAACATCATGACTTCGAGTGATGGGATTAGAAAACTTAGGTTTCTTACTATGGCCATGGTACTTTCCTTAAATAATTAATGAGTTCTAAGATCAGAGGACCATTAGGATTATCCACATTTTACAATACAGACCATGTATTTCACCTGGGGATTTCTGCCCACTCTGCTGCAAACTAGAGTATGTGCTTTAGAAAACCTTTCAATTTTCTTGTAAGGATCCCCCAAAATCCTTGTCCCTGGACAACTTTTCTGTGTGATTTGCTTGAAATCCCTTTAAAGGTCCATTGTTATTTCCAGCTTAAACTCTGCTGACCCTGCAGCAGCTGAAGCTATGAGAGCAGCAGCTCCAATTTTTTTTTACATACACTGCCCTCCCTGCAATATCTTACCAGCTACAGGCTCAGGACGTCACCAGCAAAGGAGGGGGGATCAAGGCTTTCTAATTTTTATGGCTGTCTAAGGGATCCATCCCTTGTATGAAGAACTCTGATGGATTGGATCCTGATGGAATCAGAAGACTTCTTCACTTTGTCAGATTGTCACAGACTTTATGTCAAAACCTCGTATGCCTGCTTCTTTGCAAGCTGGGTCTGCCAGGCTCATGTGTTCATGTGCTCTGTCTCTGAGATGGTTCTGCAGAACCTTTTTTGGATTCTTGGCTGAACTGATTTTCTTCTTTACCCCCACCTTTTTTGTAAGACCCACAATCCCCATCAGAGGAACTTCTTGTGTTTAAGTTATTTCCATAATCTCTTTCCTTTTATTTACCAAATAATCACCACCACATATCTCTAAAAGAGTCTTTTTGTTGAATCTTTTATGTGCTTAAAGTAGTTACGTATTCTAATTTACCATTTTCCTAGGATAGGCCTCGGCTTCTGCTGCAGCTTCGTTGAACTACAGAATTATGTGAAGATTCATACACACAATAGGTGTCTAAGTAACCATTTTACATCCAAAACCTCCAGGGAGAAGAAGTAAGAGGCCCCTTTTGGGATGCTAATTAACTTCCTTTCCACTGTTTACTGCTCCTGTTTTCACAGGGAATTAAGTGTTTTTCTAGCAAAGAATAAATCTCTTTATTTACTATCTTTATATGAAGGATCACTTTTTGACAGACTAACACTTAGTGTGGTATAAAATACAACACGTAACGTTTTTCAAGCATTGTCATTCAGATGTGCAATCGTGTTTATCTCACCAGCACCGTGTAGGTATATTTTAGTATAAAATATATATAGTATAAAAAAATTTATACCATATATGGTATATATGGTATAAAAATATTCAGCTCTGTGTTTTTGTGGGGTCTTCCATATAATTTTAAAATTCTGTAAAAGCACCTTGGGTTTTGCTTTCTGTTTTCCCCTGTGAATTTGGCAAGCCCGAAGTATTAATAATTTACAGGAGGTTGATCAAGAGAGAAAGCCGACTTCCTCTTTTTCTCCCCATCCACTTTCCCTCGTTCTACAAATTGTAAGCAGGACAAAATTCCATGTTGTTAGTGAGAATCTAATCTTAAGGGATGTGCTAGTGGCAGCAAGACTTTGTGTGATGTAGCAAAATAAATTCAGTTTCAATAGCTGCCTCTATATAAAGTGATACAAAAAGTTTTACATCTTTAAACTTAGCCAAGCTCCCCTCTGCTCTTCATTTTTTGCTGTGAAGCATGCTAATCGTATCAGCTCCAAATCACTTTTTTCTCTTTTTTTCCTTTCTTTTTTCTTTTTTTTTTTTTTTAAGATTTTCTAGACAGGTCCCTGAACTAAAGATTTGTTTTCCAAAAGCACGGAGTGATTTACATTTTCTGTCAACAACAGTGGGAATTGCTGAATGCTCAGCACTTTAGAAAGCCAGCCCACCTATGAAAATGCAGTACTTCTATGAGGAGGAGACCTAGAATTGCCACTTTTAATTAAGAACAAAGGCACTCATCGTTACTTGCTTTACAGTTTCAGATTGCCTGGTGGAATAAAATGCTGATTTCACTCAGCCTTTGGGATAGAAATTCTTTCAGGATCAATGGCAGTATTAAATATCTTTTTAAATTAGATTATTACATTTTAAGGATCTTGTGGTTGAGAAATATGCAAGGTATGGGTATTTTTAAAAAAACAATCAAAAAATAGTAATTTTTATGATTAACACATATTTGAAAATGGTGTGTTTGACCTTGGCAAAAGTGCCAGCTTGTATGAAGTAAACGAAAGGAGTGACACGGTGGGAGTACTGTGTCCCTAGGGCCTTGTTACTCAAGGCAGGTCTCTATGGCTGGCACGATTCTGTCACTGGTGGATATCAGGAGGTGTTATCTCAATGTCAGCAGAAGCCCTTACTGTAGTTACAGCAGCAAACATCTTTTTTTACCAAATCTAACAAAGGTGATTTCATTAAAAGGGGATAGTTTACCGAAGGGTAGAAAGTGTGTTTTCCTTAACCGCTCAATAGTTTGGTACTATTAGAAATAATTTTTTCATCCACTATAGAGCAAGTTACAGATTCAGCCACCTCTGTGCATTAAACTAGATGGAATGAATTGTTGATTTTTTTTTCTCAGCATTTTATGTGTTCTTGTGTCTTTCCTCTCAATCTTTTTGCAGTTTATCATCTTCATTCTCAAAGTGCTGCCACTAGAATTTCATCTATTACTTCAGGAGTAATCTCACTGTTGCTGTATATAGTAGTAATTTTATCTCTCTTCTTCAAGCCTTCAATTCAGAATGGAGGAAATTAATTTGATCTTTGTGTTGCAGTGCTGGGAGAGAGGGAAAGGAGGCAGAGAGATTTTCAGCCTACACACAAGGAGTGAGACACTAGGGTTTGAGGCAAAACTAAATTTTCATTTGTTCTCTCAAAGTGAATCTCTCTAGCTACAAGCAAATCTAGTCAGGCTTGGTAGGACAGGTGGATGTAGATAGCATGTGCATTTGGATGGTGCTATGGGAGGTAAATAATTTTATCTGGATAGCAGCTACTTAAAAAGCTGGGACATGTTAGAGTAGATAGTAGCATTTTGATGGTGAAGCTGGTCTTGGCAGTAGGTAGAGGCTTGGTCTCAATGTCAGAACAGGAGTTGCCATTCAGGATAAATGTGTTGGTTTCCAGTACATTACCAAGGTTTCTTAGGATATGCGAGTGCTCTCTGCTCTAATTACACTGAGCGATTAAGCAACAAGAGCAGAGACACGTGGGACAAGAAAGGGTGAATGATAACCTGCTTTGAAAAAAACTAACATGTGAGGCTGGGATTAGAACATCCTATAAATGTTAATGGGTGTTATTCAAGGGGGGGAGAAGCTGTGTGTGGGAGGTGTGAGGTGATATATAGCTTAAATATATAGCAAGCCTTTAACACAGTCAGTACAGTCTATAATCAAGGTTTTACATGAACTAATAACTGTTTAAGATTTACAATTCAGAAATTCTGATCAGCGGATTGAGAACTGAATTTTACATGCTATAAAATTTGACAATAATGTGGCAAGGAGGACAACACTGAAAAGATTTCTCCTTTTGCCTTTGGAAAGTATTGACTATGGACGACACATTTATGCCAGGTGTGGGGTTTTTTCTATTTTTAAGTTCTCAGGGATTGTGCTTCTACAAGGGAGCACAATTTCCTCCTACAGTTTCCCTCACTGAATATTACTCAGTTTGTGTGGAACTCACAAAGGAGATGCCAACAGTGAGTCATCTGGTCACCAGCTCTGTCCTAAGGTTTTCAGCTAAATCTTGCAAAAACTACCTTAATGTACTGAACAACAGTGATTGACCTTTGGTAAAACTCCCCAAAAGAGTGTAGAAGGCAGTGTTTAAAGTCAAATGGCCTCCTTTTTCTGAGGGTGGAATCAAGTTTCAAAATTAGTGCTATTTCAAAAGCTTCACATTTGAGAAGTGGATGTAAGATGCAGTGAGTTGATTTATCATCTTAAAATTTCACTATTGTTGAATTTAGTAGTAAGTTTTGAAGGTGTTGGGCAAAGTTACTTGAAAGACTCCATCTTCAAATGTGTCAACAGAGGCTTAGTTATATGCTTTTGTAAATATTAAACCTCAGGAAATGCTATTCTGAAAATGAAGATTATACCTGTGTGATCAATCATGAGCATGGCAAATATAGCTATTTTATTCATAAAAATGAAAACACACGGTCTTGTTTTGATGCAAGTTTTACAGGATTAGTTAGCAATAAAAATACTATATAAAAAACAATTGTCTAATTAGATAGTTATATGTTTCTGTCAGGAAGCAGATTTGCAGGACACAGGTGACAGGAGGCTGCTCTAGTTCATAATCTTGTTTGCTCCTTTGCCAGGCATGGGTTAAATGCAGCAATGCTGAGGGCACACAGAAATAGCACCAGAAGAAAAAAAGACTGGTCTAGGTTGAAGCTGGTCATGGATCTATAGAATCAGGTGACACTCCCTTGAATGTGTGCTGATCCATATGGTGCTGAAAATTATTTCATAGCCTCTGATTTGTCATTGCCATCTCATTAATTTAAAGGCACTGGCTAAGCAGCAGAGCTTCAGTGAGGTGTGGTGGCAGATTTGTGTCTTTTTGAGCGCTGAAGCGGGTATTGGATAGTCAAACCACATTATTTTGTTACCTACCTATGAGCCAAAGGTATGGCTCTGTGGAGCCCCATGTTCTCACTTAGCTGGTGAGACACTTTGGGCATAGGAAGAAGAGCAGTTCAGAGCACCTTAGCTGCTGAGGTTTGGCAGCATGAATGCCTGCTTTCCTCTTCATTAGTGTAGTCAATGCTGAAATAATGCTGATAAGGAAGGCTAGTCCAAGGACTGTTCACCAGCAAAATCCCATTTAAGCCTCTAAGAAAGGTATTAAATGGGATTTAAGCAACATCTTGGCCTATACTGGCCCTCTGCTCAGGAAGGATTTCATCTTAAGTTAAAAAAAGTTTTAAAAGTATGTTTTCAGTAATCACATTATAGAATCATAAGGCTTAGGAATGGAAAATACCTATTAAATCATTGTGTTAAATTGTTGCTATGAAGATTGTGTTATCAGAGTGTGCTTCCTACTTAGTGTTGTGCCCAGACAATGTGTTAAATTTCTCGGTCTAGGAAATATCCATAATAAATTTTGATCTTACAGCATTTCATTTGGCCATAGCTTTGTACAGGAAGAAAAGCAGTATCTCCTTCTCCACATGAAGGGCTCCACGCAGCCTTGCTGCTTTCTGACTGTGGGCAATGGTGATGAAAAAAAGCAGAGGTTATGCAAAGTTTTTTCTCCACCCTAAGCAAGGGTATTTCTATTTCACCTTGTGTTTGTGTATAAGAATGCATTGGGCTCTTTTCTTGTCCATCCAGTTGCACATGTGTGTGTCGGCAGAAGGGTCACTCTGGACAGTTAGTGATTAATAGAATGTATCTCTTGCTTGGAGCTATTCACTGGGCCCAAGGCAGACATTTTTTGCTTATTTATACATTATTATTTTGCTCTTTTTCATTTTATTTATCTATTTACTTCCATGCCCTCATGCTATGTGACATATATATTGTAATTGTAAATTAGAATGTTTATAACTAGAATTTATGTGGAGATTTTCTGTAAAAACTTCTTAGTTGGATATCAGTTTCAGCATAATTTGTTGACCTGGAACACTGTGTTTTTAAAATTAAAATTAGACAAGCTACCCTTACTTTCTGCAGCAAACTAATGCTTTCTTTTTTTTAAAATGTCAGCCATTCACAAAATAAATTGCCAAGCTCTGAACATATAATTTCAAATTTGATTTATACCAAATTAACCTTCTGCTTATGAGCCCTTCCATTTGTTTTCCTTTCAGATTATTGAGTCATGAAAACCTTTGAGGTTTTGGGTTTCCATCCCAGCTTGGCACAGGGAATTCTTCTGAAACCTTGGATTTCCACAAGATGGTGAAGCAATTTGCTTTCCAGCTGCATATATAATGATGCTGAAAATTAGAGCTTTTTTCCTACTTGGAGAAGCAGGCATCTCCCCTAGGCTTGGCCCTTGTGTTTCCTTGTCTTGCCTATGACAGCATTCCAGTAGGTGTGGGGGGCTTCGTGTGGATGTGGAGAGCTGGCTGCTTGAAGGGAGGAGAGGGATCACCCTGGTGGCTGCCTCCACGAGAACAGTGGCATTGCTGCTGTGAGAGGGGCAGGGAAGATGCAGCCTGTCTGAGGGGTGAGGGAGGCTGCCAGTCGTGGGGAGCAGAGGTGCAGGTTCTTGTGTGGTGTGGTGATCCTCTGTAAAATCCCTTCCCACCCTGGTGAGTTTTGATTAGCAGCAGGGAGGATTTTTTCCAGCATTACTATTTTCTCTGCATTTCTGGGTGTACAGCATCCATTCCGTTTCGTAGCCTGGCTCATTACTTGGAAAACTGCAAATAGTGTGTTGAAATTACTTAGCTAGCTACAACAATATGTGAAATGCCTGTCAAAAGCTATGTGCCTGTAGATGGGAGGAGCAGGCCTGAATGCTGAATTTTCTCACAACTACCACTGATTTTAAGGAAAGCATGGGGTTTCTGACAAAAAGCAGAACCAGGAAGAGGATGTACAGCTTTGAGCTGATGCAGCTTTTGCACTAGAAGTATATAAAATATTGATGTGCAAGACTTTATATTCTTTGTTTGATGTGTATGAAGCCAATAGAAAATGTGTTTGTGCAAGATAAAACAAAGTGAAACAATCTTCTGACGCAGTGGCATACAGGTTGCTGTATGCAACTCAAGTATAAGTTCAGTATGCAACCATTTTGATCAACCCCTGGAATATCTATTTTCAAAGGAATCATATGAGTTTGTGTATTGATTTGTCACCTATGGTTGAATATTTCTCCTACAGAATGTTTAAAATGACACATGTTTAAAATTAGATTTGGCAGAGCAATTTGTCTAGAGATTATTCTTGTGAAGTATTGATTCACAGCACTGCTGTGAGCTGGATTACTGTCCAAATTGGAAAAGCCAGTCGTGGAGAGGTCTTTATCCTTTAATAACAATTAGCTGCTTTCTTAGAGGGACACAGCTGACTGAAGCAAAGGAAAGCTGCAAAATGTCGGGCAACCAGGGAATCTAAGGCCTTCTCTTCAGGGATGTGGACTGCTGGGGAAGACAAAAAGAAGAAAAGCACCAAAAAAGATGGTTTTCTGGAGCTGGAAACTAGACACTCTGATGCTGTTTATGTTATTAATAATTAGGTGCTCTGAGGGACTGAATCGGACTCGCCTCTCTCTTCTTGGGCTTTTACCCAACAGCTGCCTGATTGGTCAGAAAAACCTCACAGCAGAGGTGTTGCCCGCGGTCCATTTAGCCTTGAAACATTTATACAAGCACAGATGGATGCTGAAGAACTATGAACTCCAGGTATCATTCCATGACACACAGGTAAATGGCTGTAGGCATAGAGCTGTGCAATGTTTGAGCCTCCTCTGTGAGCACACTTCAGAGTGCTTGTGGCTGAACCCCTTCCTGGCAAACTTTGCTCTGCTGAAACAGATCAAATGTGGCTGTCCAGCAGTGTTTGGGCTTTTGGGTGGATGCCTGACTGTGATGTGGATCTTGCAGTGCAATCGTGTCCTACTGGTGCTAGAAGCAGGAATAGAGTGTGCGAATTAGGGGGGTTGGCAAGCACCTACAGCTCTTGAGGAGTGTTTGAGGTCATCCAGAAAGTGATTCCCAAATCCATGGCTTGCCAAGTCACTCTATTCTTCTGCACTGTCTTCTGCATCTTGCTCTTCCAGCTTTCCATGGTGACAGATTTATAGATTACTGCCTTTCTCTTCTGCTTCTGCATGAGCAGGAGAGCAGCCTGTGCTGTGCCGTCAGAGCAGGGTGGTGATGTAGAGCTTTGCTTGCCAGTTTAAGGAAAAAATAAAGGTTGATATGAGACATGAGGGTTCTGAGAAGCTGGATATATTGAGATGATCTGTTTTTGCAATAATTTCAAATTTGAGAGAAGTTTCTTCTAGAGTTGAGATATCGCTTCATCTTCTGTACAGAAATTAAGGCAGTCTGTTTCTAAAACCTGTCTTTTAGTCTGGCCAGAAGAATTGTGATAGCAATTAAGAGGAGGAGCTCACATATCAGGGTGATCTGGGACTGTAAACATATTCTTAAGGAGATTGTCACTGATAAGAATTTCTGTTTCCCGCATCAGAGGCATGTAGTGGGGCAGATGCCCTCAGACTCATACGCACTTACAGGCTGCTTAATATTTTGAAGTTGCAAAGTAGTGTGTCTCAACATGTTTGCTTATCTATAAGTCTTTAAACATGGAATGTACTGTTATGATGAAGTTATTAAAATTTGGCATTATTACACCAATAACAGTTGCTGCATTATATAATGGGAAGAAGGTATTATACGTCTTTTTCTGAAACTCTAGAAAATTAGCCAAGGGAGAAATTAGAATACAATTTTAATAATGTATTTGGTTCATAAGAACTTATGTATCATTTTTGAAGTGCTTAACATATAACAAACATGATGCCATATGCTATACAATTACTTGAGGATTGCCTCCATGTTTAATAATGGAACCCAAAGGCATCAACTGCATGTTCTCCTCAAGAAACTACCTGTCTTGTAAATTACTTTGGATACAATTCACTGTTTTATTTGTCTGTATGTTCCTGTTGGAAATGTAATTAGAGATATGCAGTCCTGAAAAATGTGTATTTCTTAGTTTCTCATGTAAAAAGAGTAATATTTCAGTTGCATTTCAGCCTAAAAAAGTGGACAGTGTGGATATGAGTTTAAGTGGACAACAATTAAACCTACTTGTATTTGCTCAAATTCAATGTTTCGGTTGGGCTATGGGCAGTTTCGTGGAGGTGGATGTTTCTTTGCTAATTGTGTTTATATAGTTTCCAGTTCTAGGAGCAACTCCAAAATATTTTGCCCCATAGAAATATTCAGTGGATTTGAATTGCAGAACTTCAGCTCCGTCACAGTGACCTCTCAATTTGAATTAAAATATTGAAGTAATCTATAATTACATTTTTTAAATAACCCCTGGAAGAAGACATGTCGTGGTGACTTGTAAGAGATTAACAGAATGCGAATCCTTAAAATTTTTGATTTTTCTTCCTGGTTCTGACAGTAGAGTACACACTCTCGAGTTTTAAGTACTGATTACAGACATGCTGCAGAGGTGCTTGTATTTAATTGTTTCTCAGGGACAGTATGAGTACAAGAGAGCTGATTCTGTTGTTTTACTGCAGTGTGCCTAGACTTGCCGTATGTGACCTTATACAACCTTTGGATTAGCTTTCTTTCAAGTAGAAACTACAGCTACTTGACTCTTTGGATGCAAGATCTGCCATGAAGGGGGCAGACTTTTGGGCATTGTTCACTAGGAAGAGAGAAAAGTTACATTTAAAAGTACTTGTGTTGGTTTTGCTGAAATAAAAAAAAAATGAAAGAAATCATGACTCCCAATATATGATAATGCACAGGACTTGAAAGCAGTGTTGTAGCTTCATTCATGAGCAAAGGGAGGAGAGCTGTGCTCTGCCATGAGCCCCTGGAGTTTTGAGCATTCTGTGCTGCCCAGGAGGGAGCACCGCTCTGCCCAAAGGTAGGATGTTTTGTGCAGGGTGTTCGGTCTTTGGCTTTGCTACTGTGTTATTTCAACTAATTAAGCTGTCACTACTCCAGATTGCGAATGGTAATCAAGAGGCAAGGGGAGCATTCTTGCAAGAGCTGAATTCTTTGTATTAAAAGATGAACTTGTTTCAATCAGGAGCCTTTGGGATACTTTCTTCAGCAGAGTACTTTGTAATCTGGTGGCTTTGGCACTGAGCTGAGAATGGAATGGTCTCTTTGAATGATGTCCCTCAGGTCTCCCATGATTAAATGTGCATTTCCTAATTACTGTGTTGTCAATTCCTTTTAAGTGGGACTCCCTTGAAAACTTGTGACATAGCACTTTCACGTAAAAAAAAAAAGCTTAAATATTCACTAAGAAAGAAAAGCAAGCAAATGAAAAATCCTCTTGTTGTTCGGTAAATGGCTGCTTATCCATCAAATGGTACATCTATGTCTACAATGTTTATTTGTTTATACTAGAATGACACTGTTAACAGGACTGATGTAACTCTCTATTCCAGGCACCTGAAGCAGTGGCAGCATGGGAAGGTTTGTTTCCCTGCCTCTAACAGAGGGAGGTCTGAACCTGGGTTGTATGGATAGCTCAAGTCCTTGAAATGTTGGACAAAGGATGAAAAGCTGCCTTCTGCAGATTTGTGAATCCAGCCATAGAGCAGCTTTTTAGTGTAGTAGGGGAAATTATGCCCTTGAGATTTTCACCCATGGGGGTGGGCAGCCAGGTATAATTGAGCTGTCTGAGTATCACTTTATTTCTGTCTTTCACCGTATGGCTGACATCTGGAGTCTCCCCTTCTATGCTGTCCTCAGGGTGATGAGGCTGGTGGATTGTTACAGGCTTAAGCAAGTCTAAAAATAGTTCTACTGTTGTGTAAAGAGCAATGTGTTGGTTCTTCAAAGTTATTTTTCTGTTCTTACCTAGTTTTCTGAGTTAGTAGCCAGTTAAAGAGATGTGAAGCCAGGGCTTTATTAACAGTGGTGTTAACAAGAAAGGTTTATGTGCTTTAATTAGGGCATGGCCTGAGCAAACCAATAGTCTTTACCTCTGGGATTTTCTGAGTGGTGCTAATTTGCGCTTAGATTGCTGGCTGGCACTTGGCTTAGTCTATTCTAATGTGTATCATTTCTGACAGGAATGCTACAACATATCCCAGTCTGACTTAAAAGCTGGTTGTCTTTTCTTTGTTAGTAAACTGATTCCTTTGTAATGGAAAGACACAATAACATGATAGCTGTGTGTCAGCTCATTTAAAGGCATATATTTTTGTTCTTATTAAACAAATGCAAACCCTCCCCCTCCCCCAACCCCCCTAAAACCCAGCACTGGAACAGTCACTGAAAGTGACATTGATAAGCAAATTATTTCTGAAGTGAAAATTTCAAGGCATGCTGGTTTACTTATCCTACCTAAGTAAGAAAAAAATCTGCTTCAGGCTTAAGACACAATAAAATGAAGCATTACACTGGTTTTGGGTTGTACATGAATATTAATTACTTAAAAGCATAGACATTTTGCAATGACGTTAGGATACATTGCCAGTGTTGTTCCATAAATAAGACAAAGCAGCTATCATTTTTTGTGTGTGCAAATCACTGCATACAGTGTATAGTTGCACCTTGCACATTCCTGCATTCTGGGATGCTTCATGAAACAGTTGGTGACCTAGGAAGTTATTAAAAGACCATGTACTTGGTAAATCAGTTCTTGACATCTAACATTCACATGAACAAGGTATTCTGTTTTGCCTCTCAGAGAATGCAGTTTCTCAGTACAGATTTGTAGGCATGAAAGTTGTCAACCATAAAATACTTGTCAAAATGCTAATTTTAGCTTTCCTAAATTGTCACTATTATTATTGGAAAAGTCTAACTGAAAACAGGAAGAAAAATGTTATGTTGTCTATATTTTTCAACCCAAAAAAGTCTTAATTATGATTCCTGGCAATATCTCTTTGATTTCCAAATCATATTCTTAAGAAAAAAATGATGATAAGCCTGGCTAAACTCCTTATAAATAGTTGTTTTGAACTGTCATGAAAGGTATCCAGTTTCAGCTTTATTCTAATGTTTTTCAGTGCAGCAGGGGTTCAGAGTTGTTCAAAGGGTGCACAGTCGCCTTATGTTAACCCTTCCTAAATGTTATTTGAGCTACTTCTCATATAGCAGAAAGACAGTAGCTTTTCTTAACTCAAAAGACTCAATCTTTGTTCACTGATGTAATTCTGTCTTTTTACTCTGTCTTCTTACTGTCACCTTTCATTTATTTCAGGCCTTTGAAACTGCTGTGTTTAATGCACCTTACCCATATGCGTGCTGTACATGCAGACATCTGGTGTGAGAAAAATTACTTGGGCTTGGCATTTTTGTTTTCCTGTTACTGCTCCTGAGCCATAAGGAATTTGAACAGAGGAGATGGTTGATGAATCCAATGAGGGCTGACAGCACAGGAGAGGGGTTTGGTGCTGTGAAGCTGGGGATGTTCCTGGGCATGTCCAGGGCAGAGGGGCTCTGGACTTCATCTGACCTGGGTTTGGAAATGTGAGCTGGGGATATCTCCCTTGAGCCAGTGTGCCAAGGTTCTTGTGCCATCAAGGAGTAGGCACTTTTATGTAGAAAATATCATCTAATCTATTTTAGATGACTATTTTTAAGATAAAAAGAATTATATACTAGAGAAAGCCTATTTTTTTTTTTTGGTGAGCTATAAAGGGAGACTCAGCTGGCTAGTGTAGATGCAGATGTCTCCTATGTGGAGGTCTGTATCACGTCAGCTAGAGACTATCCTGGGTGTCTGGGGGAATTTTAATGTAAAACCCTGTAGTAACAATGCATTTCCGTCACCTCTGGATCTCTGTGGGTTTCAGCAGATGCTCCAGAGAGCTCTCTTCCCACCATCCCCACTTCATCTTTATTGGTTACAAAATACTCTTCTTTGGTCTCTCAGGTCTAGCCAGAAAAGCCTGGAAACCAGGTCAGCATGTCCTGTGGTGTGTGGGGGAGCAGGGTGGTGGCAGCACAGCGGCCAGGAGTGCACACCAGGAATCTCTTCTGTGCCAACCCTGGGACACGCAGGCTGTCCCTCACCTGGGCTGAGGATGGGCTTCTGCTGCCACGTGCTCTGGGACTGTGCCTGGGGAGGGCCTCACCAATTAAAGCTTTTTCATGGATGAAATGTGATGATGCTGGGGAAACATGTCCTGCTCTCTGGTCTTGCTTCCAGCTCCTGCATAAAGACAAAACTGTGAGGAGAACTATTCATGGAGAGCACAGTTTCTTTCAAAATCACAAATACTGGGAAACCACATTACTACCACCACACCTTAATTTCAAAAATAAAGGAAGCATAGTTTAGATAATCTTCACATAATTTTTGAAATTTCATGCTCTTGTATTTTCTTTTCAAAATTAGTTTCAATTTAGATGTCAGTGTTTTTCTCCATATTCCACATTAAATTCAAAATAAAAAATCAAAATTGGAATTATTTTTTAATGAAGATTAAACATGCCCATCCATGAAAAATGAATTATTTTCAGAATTCTCTTTCATGGAGAAATCCAATGTTTGTGATTTGCTGTTCCTAATAACATAAAAACCACTTGGAAAACTTCACAAGTCACTTGATCCTGTTCTTCACCTCCCTGCTCATATCTCCTCATGAATGTTTTCCTTCTGTGAAATTCTACACATACATGTTTTCTGATCTTTATTGTGAAAGTTTCATAGAATGCATCTTTTTCAATTTGAAAATAAAAATGGAGATGCAACAGAACAAATAGATTCTGGAAAAGGTAGTGCATTTAAGTATGCTTTGTTTAGGGCAACTTCAAGGTTTTATGCTGGTGTATTATATTTGAATGGATCCAAATCTTTCATGAATAATGTTGCTTTTGAAGCTATTTGCTTGATTTTGATTTGTCACTTATGCAGTCAGTATCTAAAGAAATACCACCAGTGACATCTCCACTTTGCTGTCATTCTCAGACACATCTTGCAATTTCCTTAGGTTTCACTGCAAACCAGTGATAAAACAATGCAGGGGCCTTGTGAAGGCAAAGAATTAAAAAGCCCCAGAGAGGCTGTTGTTAAATTCTGGATCATTTGTAGCTAGTCTAAAGTGTGGCAGCCTCACAAACTGCTCCGAGAATGGCAACCTGCTGGACAACTAGTACAGGAGAAGTAAACCAGGATTTGTTTCAAAGTAGGAAGTGGCAAGACCACTTGGTTGATTTGAGTAGTTCCACTGAAGGAATAGCTGTTTTGGCTTTGCATCACAATTAAACTTTCTTCATTTCTTTTGCACAGGCAATCTTTTAAACAAAAGGTGTCTTTTACTTTCAGGTACCATCTCTTCACTTCTCTGATACCAGCTGATACCATACCATTAAAAACATTGTCTTGTTTGATGGAGATGCACAGTAAAGCCTATAAACATAGAGAAGTAATCTGGAAATTTTTTAAAATGAAGGAATGTAGCACTGTTCTCTGAGGGTGTTCATACCCAATTCTAGTTATTCTCCAGACCTTCTATGTTTGTCAGAGGCAAAGAGCTCAGTCCTGCTGCCCATTTCCTCCATTTGTGGTTCTTACCCTCGTTTCCCGCTGCTGGGGTCTTTTTGCTCTCAGTTAGCATATGCTCTGTCTTGGCTCCCATCACGACAGCTCCAGAGCTCCTCTCTCCTGCCATGACCACTGACTCCGGGTGCTCTGTGATTTCTTATCTGCCCACAGTAAGGAGAGAGGCAGGGATCCAAGAGAAAGGAGTCATCAACAGGAGGCCGGTGAAATGTTGTGAAGAGGGAGTGGGCGTTTCACAGGGTTTTAAAACAAGGAGGATCAGGAAAAATGTCACCCTGATGTCTTATGAGCAACTTCCAAGCACAGGAATCCTTTAGGAGTGCATGGCTTAGTACCAGCTAAACCAGAAGAAGTTTAGAGACACAAATGTGATCAGAGTTCTGTATTTGAAGAAGTGGGGCTTGAAGCTGTAGTGAGGAATGTCAACTCCAGAGGTATTTAGCAACAGGAAGAGAGAAATTAATTTTTATTCACATTTTTGTTAGGAATTTTCTTCTTGTTGCAGAGTGGATCCAGTATTGCTACAGTACTTTACCAAGTGTATTCAATAGATTTGAGGCTGGAATGGAAGATTTTCTGAAAACTATGTTAAATGCATCATTTAAGGAAAACCATGAGGTTTTTCTGATTATTTTCTCAGTTTTGTTCTTAAATTATCTCTCAATAAATATTTGTTTATTTTTATTATGAAGGCAGGGACATTTAAATGCATTTACTATTTTGTTCCAAATGTTGTCCTTATTCTGAAAAAGAAAACGAATAGAAAAAAGAATTTCTCGATACATAAGAAAACTCATAGGAGGATCTGACAGACAGATGGGATTGATTTATAACATTTATGTGATACGTATTAAATTATTTAAACCTTACTGGTAGAAGCAATCATATAGGTACTTGTATAACAATGGGAAAAATACTCTTGATACAATTCTCATTTACACAAAGGATGGTTTTACTGAAACTGACAAGGCAAAGGTGCCTTGAAAAGATCTGATCTTTAAGTCTTCATAGACAGAAACCACAGCCACAGCCAAGGTAATTGACCTCAGTGTAAGCTTCTCTCCCCAGAACCTGAAAGCCAGCATTAATAAAGCAAGACATACAACTTATGGGGTGGGTAGAAATGCAGTGGGAAGACAGAAAAGTCAAGAGGGTTGTTTCTCTTAACTTTGGTGTGTTGGTAGCTGCAATCAAATTGGTGCTATGATACAGAGATGCTTTAGAGCCAGGTGACGTGCCAGGTTTTATCCCTGGGACTAAGATCTCATTATTCAGAGGTCATGCAAAGAACTTTCTATATGATAGATCACGGGAGGAACTGGTAGCAAGACCAGAAATTCTCACCTTTGTAGCACAACCTAATACCAAGCAGAGAAAACTAGATGACTGAAATGCAAAAAAAAATGTTTGCCTTCAAAGATATGCTTGCATGTAGGTACTGGTACATCAGCAATGGTTTTAAACTTGGCAGTGATCGTCACGGTGGTAGAAGTCTTAGGAGATGCTTATAACAAGAATTTCTACTTCTTCTTGCCTAGTTTTTGTTGTTACTGTTGGCTATCTTAACGGGGTCAAAAACCTAGCAGTAGATTAATTTACAAAATATGGTAATCTTGACTTCATTAGCCTTCCGTGGACCAGTTACTCTATTCATCAAGAGAGTCCTGCAGCAGCTTCACCAGTCTCCCTCAGAATTGTAATTTATCTTTTTGAAAGATGTGCAATTTCTATTCAGTCATCCAAGGATGAAGAAAATTTACTGCATTTTTTTGCAAAGCTGTACCAATAGGCAATTTCACATGTTATTTCTGGTTAAACCTTGCTGATTTTGTATTGCAGTTGTAATATATATGTCTCTGTTAGATTTAAGATCACAGTGTGATCTCTTTGTATTGGTTGTGGATCATTTTCATCTTGCCACTTTCTATTGGCTATGATAAACAGAGGAAGAGTTTTTATTTTCTTGCTGCAAGGCAGAATTTTCAGGAGTTATACCATCCATCAAATTAGTTTTCTGGGGAGAGAGCAGAGGAGTATGACCATTCTCCATTCTCCTACTTCACTCCTGCTTTAACCTCACATTGTGGAAGCATGGTTCCCATTGCAATTGGCTCTGCTGTTCCTACTGACTTATGGAGGTCCAAAGAGCAAATGGGATACATATCTGATACAGGAATAGCCCTATTTATGTAACAATTGCATATGAAGGTAGAAGTGTCTCTAGAAATTTAGCCATGTCCTTGAGTTGTCAGCACACAGTTAGTCTTCTGTCTTTGCATAATGCTGAGTTACAAGCTACATCTATCGTAAAATCTTGTATCCATAAAATATAAGGAGTTTAAACTACAGTTGTCTCAATCTGAATATTCTTGATAGACAGAACCACAGTATGACCTTTTCTGCATAAAAGAAGTTTGAAACCCATCCCCTTGATGACAAAAAACTCAGCATGAGAAATGGAGGATATTTTAAGATTTTACAGTGTTTCAAATATCAACGCAAGATTGTTAATCTTTATTTACAGAACACTGTATATTTAAATACAGATTTCTCTCAGTAGAAACAGTATGACAGATGTTTTGTTCTTTGACTTTGTTTACCTTTGACTTTGTTTACATGTATGTGTAAATACATGTAGCTATGTAGTACTAAAGGAGAAGATTTGGGACTGTGGCTAGCTATGAATACAAAATCCAAATGACTATTTGCTTGCTTTGTGTTTCAGCTGTCCTGTATGAGAGCTCTTTTTGATTTATAGACATTTCTTTCAATCTCTGCAAGAAAACTTCTAATAAAATTAGGTGATATTTCTATCACAAAAATTGTGATACTTCTAAAGCTCCCATTCATAGAATCATAGAATAGTAGAATCATAGAATTGTTTGGGTTGGAAGGGACATTAAGATCGTCTAGTTCTAACCCCCTTGCCATGGGCAGGGACAATTTCACGAGATTCAGAGCCCCATCTAACCTGGTCTCGAACAATTCCAGGGGTGGGGTATCCACAGCCTCTCTAGCCAATCTGTTCTGGTGGCTCACCCCCCTTATAGTAAACAATTTCTTCCCACTATCTAATCTAAATCTACCCTCCTTTGCCTTAAGACCATTGGAGAAGCTTAAGACCATTGTCCCCATTGCCTTTTATTTGCCCTTAACTTGTGGAGTTCTCTGCCTTGATCATTATTGAGAGTGCTTTCATACTTAGTGCTGTATGAGTACTGCTAGTTTGGCCTTGCAGAGTTCCCTGCTTAAGACCTAATCCATAACCAGGATGCACATGTATAGGTAGGGCCCATCAAAGCTGAACTGAACTGAGAAGTGATGGTGGATGCCAAGTTGATGTCTGGTTCATCACACCTATTTTTAGATATGTGTGTCTGAGTTGGTCAGCCTTTACAGTCAAGACATTTAGATGTCTGCTTTAGGATGCAATGAAACCTGTACTATAATAGTCTGCTTCTTTCCACTGTCTATCCTAACCCATAATATTTAGCATAACTCCAAGTTTGGTCAAATGAATCACACTATGCATCTGGCCATATAGAAAGGGATTTGTTGTTTGTGCTGTTCAGGTACACGGTGATCACTACCTTTTTGACCAGCTGCATGGCAACATTGTGCAATTCTAGGGTTTTTTTACTCCTTTCTATTCATGAACCAATCTCCTCTTAATCTAGGAAATACCTTCAAGTCTGTGTCCTAATGGGATGCCTGGATACTACCTAGGTTTTTACACGACATTACCATCCATTTAGCATCTGAGAAGTAAACCCACTAATGGCAACCTATCTTTGTGCCTCAGGGACTGCTACCTCCCAGCAGCTGCCTGTGTTACCTAATACGTGTTCTCTTTACTTCCACTGCAGATTTCACATTTATCAAATTTTCTGCTTTCAGTGCTTCTTCTACAACTGTGTTCAGATTGGTTTTGTTAGTGATATTTTAATTTTGCAGGATGCTTTTGCTAATAAATGTTTTTACATCTTTGAAAATTTAATCTCTTTTGTTATTTTCCAAACACATTCCTAAACTAAGTTCCTTGCGTTCATTAGTATTCTCAGTAGCACCCAGCTTAATAGCATGAGCATATTTTCAGCAAATTAACCAGTTGTTTATGTCTTCAATATAAAAATTAAAATGTTAAACAGGACTGTTCCAACACTGATCCTCTGGCAGTCTAATCAGTCACTTTTCCCAAACTTAGCAATTTGTCATTTATCATCACTGTGATACTTCAGCCATAGTTCAGACTGTCAGTTCAGACTGTCTTATCACACATACGTAATCATATGTAATTAATTTGGTAAGATAATACGAAATGATATACTAAATTTCAAATATTCTAAGTGAGTTCAAGCTTAGTTTTCAATTAAAATTCCCACTCAGTGGACAGATGCATCGCAAAAGCAAATACATTAAAATCAAAATACAATGCATAACGAATGAGATGGAAAAGCGTGGCTATAATAATATACACAGATATTAGATAAATCAGTAATACATATGAGCTGTAATCCATCATAAATATGAATACAGGGATAATAGGACGGATTCAGAGATGGGCGATGAACATAGTCAAAGGCCTGCAGATGCCTTTGCACAGCAGGGATCTGATTTGAAAGAGGGGGTCAGTTCCATGTATCACACTTCAGGAGACTTATTCAGCTTAATTACCCTAAAGAAAACACTCCAAACTTTCTTTTGCTTTTGCGTTTTGCTTGAATGAAATATTTCTTTGCCCAGATATCACAAGCAGAAACTCAGGACTGTGGCTTCTGGCTTCACTGGGATATCCACATAGATTCTTGGTATTGTTTGTTGTACTTGAGTGTCAGTCCACTTCCTGCGTTGTCCAATGCATAATGCACAGGTGGGTCACACCCAGACAGTTCTTTCATGCACCAATTCCTGTGATTTTTTTGAACTGATATATAAAATGTTTTTTTCCATTATTATTTCATGTAAAGGTTGCCCTAGATCATCCTTCACTTCCTTTGAATCTGGCTCTTTGGTGCATAAGGAAATGTGGGAAGACACTGGGTCCTTGAAATGAAGCTGATGTCTTGGACACTTTCCATAGCACACAAGAAAAAAGAAAAAAAAACACAAGTAGGAGAGAGCTTTCAAGTGAGTACTGGGGGCGGTGAGGAATGTAGTGTGATGAATGGTCAGGAAGCCACTCTAATGCTTTCATTTAAAAATAGACATGCAGTCTCTTATGTGGTTACAGAGTAAAACTTGAAAAGGTAAAAGGAGTGCATTCTGAAATCCAAAGGTAAATAAGCAATAAGAATTTATTATGATGATGGGTTCAGTTTCATGGTATATTGGAGCCTGACTCACGACCTTTCAACATCTGTAATGGATGGTATTAGCAAAATAGTGAAGAGATTCATAATATATAGCAGTCAAGTGAGGACCATAGTGCCTCTCAATCCTTTTGCAGTGAAATTTAATTTCCTGCCTTTTTTTCCTGTGCAGAGTAGACATTTTATTTTTATTGTTCTGTTTGATTTTGAAGAAATATACCTTGTTAAAAATTTCACGCTTATGAATGTGGTTTATCTATCTGAAACTTTCTTTTAGCTTTCTTCTGTATAATGGTAAGACACTGAGCATGTATTTCTTAAGAAGCTTTTAAATTTACCTCAGTAACTGCAATTCATGTAGGTATGATTGTGCTGAAACAGAAATATTAGTTGAAATTGTGTGTAGAACAGAGCAAATAAAGGATGAAGTTGATCAGAATCCTCAAAATTTCTGAAAACAGAAATGCAGTGTAACAATATATTTTAACTGAATTTTATGGGTCAGTAAAAATAAAGAGACAGATCCTTAAATAGAAAAAAAGATATACTCTTTTTCAATTCTAAAGCATGTCACTTAGAGTCTAGCCCTCTAACTGAATATATCCCTCCAAAAGATTGAAAAGACTGGGCAGTGTCCTTCAGAGATTGACCAGCACTGGAGCTGATTTTGTGTAATTCCTCTCTTATATTATTCACCAGGAGGATGGGATGGAGTGCACCCTTGTCAAGTTTGTAAATGACACTGGACTGGAGGAGTGGTTGATGACTGGAGGCAGAGGGAACTCAGCAAGGTTGGTTTGAAAGGGCTCTTGAGTATAAGACATTGCCATAATGACGTGAGTCCAGCAGAGGGATACCAAGATAGTTCAGAGGTTTGGAGCACATTACGTACAAAATGTGGTTCAAAGTTTAGTTTTGAATTACTGCATGTAAGTGAGGCAAAGCAGATGGTATTTGGTGACTCACTAGTATGAAGGTAAAGTGCAACTACCATACTGAGCTCTCATCTCTTCGTCTCATGGGTGGCTTGTCCCACCCTCATATCTGTTGGAAGGACAGCAGAGAAGGGCAGAAGCAGCTCAGGATGTTTCTGGGGGGCATTGGTGATAACTTCCAAAAAACATAAGTGATCAAGAAGCTCACAAGCTGATGAAGTAGGGGCTTGTGGGGGTGGACTGAAAGCTGTCTGAACTGGCAGGCTCAAAGTGTAGTGATCAGCACCATGAAGACTTGCAGGAGATCAGACCCTAGTGGTGTATCCCAGGCAGCAATACAGGGGCCAGCACTGCTTAATGTTTTAATTAGTGATCAGGATGGTGGGGCAGACTGTACCCTCAGCAAGTGTGCAGATGAGACAAATCTGGGAGAAATGGCTGATAAACCAGGTGCGTGTGGCTTGATGCAGGGATGGGCTTGGAAGGGCTGGAGAAGTGAACCTTATGAAGTTCAACAGGGGGAAGGGCAAGGTCCTTCTCATAGGGAGCAGTAACACATGGCTGCAGTACACACTAGGGCTGACCATCTGGAAAGCAGCTTTTCAGAGAAGGCCTTAAAGGTCCTGGTGGACCACAAGCTGACCAAGAACCAGCAATGCGCCCTCGCAGCAAAGGAGGCCAACAGCCTCCTGGTCTGGCTGCATTAGGAAGAATGTTGCTAACAGGTCAAGGGAGGTGATCCTTTTTGTCTACTTAGGATTTGTGAGGCCACATCTGGGGTGCCAGTTCTGGGCACCTCCTCTGATACAACAGGGAGATGGACTTACTGGGGCAAGTCTACAAGGATTTCTCATATGTGGAGACACTGGGAGAGCTGGGATTATTTAGCCTGGAGAAGAGTCAAGGGAAAGCTTATCAGTATTTATAAATGCCAGGGTGTAAAGAAGAAACATTTAGACTCTTCTCATTCATGCCCACTGAGAAAACTAGAGGCAATGGGCATAATGTAAACCAGAAAATTCTATCTGAATATAAGAATTTATTTTAGACTTTACTGTGAGAGTGGTTGGACACTGGAACACTGTCTAGAGATGTTGTACAGTCTCCATCCTTAAACATTCTCAAAACATAGCTGGACACAGTCCTGGACATGTTAGTTCTTCTGATCCTGCTTTGAGCAAAGGGGATGAACGAGGTGATTCCCCATACAGCCCTTTCAGACTCATGCATTCTGTGGTCTGTGATTGTCTAGCAAGATGACCTAACTTGAGCCTGAGTGGGAAGCACTGAAGGAATTTCAGCAATATCTGAAATACTGGCAAGACTGATAATTTCCTGCTTTGTCTATGGTGAAAACCTCTGTGTAAGAACTAAGTATGAGGTTACTAGATTTACTATATGATAGAAAACCTCAAAGAAAATTAAAACAGCTAAAGATTGAATATTTTACTTAACCACGTTAAGGAGTCAAAATTACGCATGTTACTCAACTCCCTTTTCAACTTGAAATTTGCAAAGTCTTAGTAGTGTGAAATAGTGGAGCTTAAAAAAAACCAACACCTAAACAGATGGCAAGACAAGGGAGAAAAGTGCATAGTGAAATGAAGACAAGGAGGGACATTATTCTTTTAATCCATATATAACTTGAATTCTGTATGAACAGTATAAATTAAAATAGTTTGATGTTAATCAGTTATGAGCAAACATGCATTTGCTATCAATATTTTGCAAAAGTATAAGGAAATGAATGAATTGTTCACGACTCTTGCACTTGGTGTCACAAATCATTTGGCAGATAAATCACAGAGTCACAGAATTGTTAGGGTTGGAAGGGACCTCTGGAGATCATCTAGTCCAGCCCCTCTACCAAAGCAGGATCACCCAGAGCAGTTCACACAGGAACATGTCTAGATGGGTTTTGAATGTCTCCAGAAAGGAAGACTCCATGACCTTCCTGGGCAGCCTGTTCCAGTGCTCTGCCACCTTTCCTTACATTGAAGTGAAACTTTATTTAGTTTATGGCCATTGCTCCTCGTTCTATCACTGAAAACAGTCTGGCACCATTGCCTTTGAGATATTTACATTAATGAGATATCCTATTCAGTATTTTCTCCTCCAGATTAAAAAGGCCCAGCTCCAGCAGTCTCTCCTCCATAAGAGAAATGCTCCAGACCCCTCATCATCTTTGTGGTCTCTGCTGGACCCTCACCAGTAGCTCCTTGTCTTTGTTGTATTGAGGAGTCCAGAACTAGTCATAGTATTCCAGATGTGGCCTCACTAGAGCCAAGTAGAGGGGCAGGATCACCTCCCTCCACCTGCTGGCCACACTCTTCCCAATGCACCCCGGGATCCCACCGGCTCTCCTGGCCACCAGGGCACTGCTGGCTCATTGTCAACATGTCATCCAGCAAGACTCCCAGGTCCTTCTCTGCAGAGCTGCTCTCCAGGAGGTCACACTCCAGCCTGTGCTGGGACTTGGCATTATTCCTCACCAGGTGCAAGACCCTGCCCTTGTTTCTCTCTGCCTGGTTTCTCTCTGCCCAATTCTGAAGCTTATCAAGGTTCTGCTGAATGGCAGCACAGCCCTCAGGTGTATCAGTCACTACTCCAGTTTCATATTGTCAGGAAACTTCCTGATGATCCCTTGCATTTTTTCCCTTTGTCCAGATTGTTCATAAACAAGTTGAATAAGACTGGATCCAGTAATGAACTTGGGCAGCACCACTGACTACAGGCCTCCAGCTGGATTCTAATCCTCTGATCACAACCCCCTGAACTCTGCCATTCAATCAGTTCTTGATCCACCTCACTGTTCATTCATCAAACCCCACATTTCCTGGCCTTACTTATGAGGATTTTGTGGGACAGTCTCAAAAGCCTTGCTGAAGTCCAAATAGACAACACCCACTACTTTCCCATCATCAACCCATCCTCCTATGTCGTGATATAGGCTATAAGATTTGTCAGGGATGATTTCCCCTTGGTGAATCCATGCTGACTACCCGATACCATTTCTTCTACATGGTCATTGATGACCTCCAGAATGGCCTATTCCATCACCTTTCCAGGAATGGGGTCAGGTTGACTTGCTGGTAGTTTCATGGGTCTTCCTTCTTGCCATGTTTAAAGATGGGAGTAACATTGGCCTTCCTCCAGTCATTAGACACCTCTCCCGTTCTCCATGGTTTTTCAAAGGTGGTGGAGAACTGCAGAGTAACAACATCCTTCAGCTCCCTCAGAACTGAGGAGCATCCCATCAGGTTTTATGGATTTATACATGTTAAGTCTGCCTAGATGATCTCTAACCCAACCTCTATGACCTGGGGGAAGTCTTCCTTTCTCTGGCCTTCTCTTATCCCAGAGTTCTGGGATTCCTGAGAGCCATCCCCAGCAGTGAAGACTGAGGCAAAGAAAGCATTTAGTGTTTCCTCCTTCTCTATGTGTTCCATTACCAGAACAACCATCTGAATCAACAGCAGCCCCTCATTTCTCCTAATCTTCCTTTTTCTGCTGATATTTGTGAAGCCCTTCTTGATGTTCTTGATATCTTCTGCCAGACTTAATTCCAAGTGGGCCTTGGCCTTTCTTGTCACATTCCTGCCTACTCTAATGATTTTCCTATAGTCCTCCCATATGGCCTGTTCCTTTTTCCACATCCCATAAATTCCTTTTTTTGTATTGAGAACTGTTAATAACAGATGGATGAAAAGATCTCCCCAACAAAGAAAATTACATGAGAAGAGGTCTGTATTTCAGTCTGGTGTTAATTCCTCAGCCTGCCAGTGAAGTAATTTTTTTGCTATTTTTACAAGTCACTGAACATCTTAACATAACTGGAACCAGTCAGCAGTTGGGTTCATCTGTTATATTAAACCTGACTCAAATGTCAATCTATATGTAAGATTAGCAACAGTGGTAAAATCACAGTTATGAGTCTTCAAATGTTTTTAGGGCAGAATTTGTAAGTTACATCAGGAAGAAAAGGTGAAAAAAATCTGTATTATTTGAAAATCAGGCCAAGAAAAAAAAAGAAAATAATATTGCTGTTCATTATGAAAGAGTCTTCAGTCTGGAAGTCATGGTTGGTTTAAATCTGAAAGAATGACATATCAATATAAAGAGAGAAAATTATTACATAATCAATGTTTCTGGCAGTATCAGCAGTATTAGGAGTAGTACTAGTAGTACTACTTCTAGTAGTAGTATCAGCAATAATATATTCTCAAACAACATGCAGTCCTGAGGAGAAGCAGGTGTCAAATTCCCCATGATCACAAATCCCTAAGATGATACTGTTCACTTCCTCTGTACAGGGGAGCCCACAATGCAGCCACATCCCACTTTGCAAGTGGTGGCCGGGATAAATAGCCTTGGTGGCTTTCTCACAGGCTGCAGAGGTTGCATCTGGTACTGGTGGTACTATCATCTGATAGAATCCGAGGTGGGTTCTGACACTCTTGTTCCTTGAAACACTTCAGGATGAGAACTTAGCCAGGGCTTTACACAACAGGCCTGGTAGGAGCCTGTATGGGCAGTGTTTGGAGAGTGAGACAGGGATGTATCAATGAGACAGAAAAGAAATACAAAATCATGCCAAGGAAATCTTGACAGTGTGACCAGAGCCTGAAAGCTGATAGATATTTCCTGTCCAGAGAATGGTGGGTCTGAAACAGAGTCTGTGGGAGCAATGGCTGCTTAATTTGTTTGTTGAAGACTCCACATGGAATGTGTCTGGTAGCTCACTCTTTGTGGTATCCTGCAGCTTCAAGTTGCTTTCGCAGAAGGACTCCCATGGCTATTGAAGTGAATTGAGTAGTTTAAATAATACATTTTAAATCCTTCTGAAAGTCAGAAATAGGTGAACTTGGGGCTATAATCTGTGAACATTTCTGCCGGAACTTAAATTAAAAATGTAGCATGTTCTTCCTATCTGACATCTGCCCAGCAGGTCAGGACACAATCTGTAAATTTGGGTTGATATTTTTTTCCTTGGTGTTAGCTGGGGGATGGAACTAAGATTGAATATGATCACAATGGGTTGGAGAAACAATCTGGAAGAAACAGGTACCATGCAATGCAGACAAATGCAGAGTTCCAGCTTTAGCAATAGACAAAGTTAATAAACATTTTCCTTATTTGGCTATAGGTCTTCCATGCGTGTGACTTAATTTGACAGTTTTTCTCAGTTGTACCTAAATAGTTATATATATCTTTGTTCATTACTGACAAGGGAACATATATTTAACCAAAAAGATGATTAGGGAGGGTTTAGGACCATCAATTCTTTCTTCACCAGCTGTCATGTACCGGCTGTAACACATCCCTAAATCTTCATTCATATATGTTTTTATTTATTTTACATTTACATAGTCAAGATCTCTCACCTTAAATTAATCAAAATATTACAAGAAGTTGTCATCGGATAAGAAAGAGCTATAACACATTCATTTAATTCAACGTGTGCTTGGAAAATGGCCATATGAGGGACTTTTTTTTTCTTTGCTTTAGAATTCACTTCTGCTGCTTTTTCTCTTTTCTTCAATGTTGTACAGTTCAGTCACTGAAGATGTGTGTTTTTTCCTATCTTACTATGCATGAATTCTCATATTAACATCTGGCAAATTCTGCCAGATGTCACTGAAACAGTTTCTTAGTTTCAGTGCTGGAGATACTATCTCAGATTTAGATACACAGGAGGTTTGTGATTGCTGTGCTGTTCTGTCCTGCTGCTTCTGTATTCTCCAAGCACAGGGTGATCTGTGGAGGAGCTGCCAAAGGAAGAGAAATGTCAGGAGTAGAAATGTACTTGCTGCATCACACAGACCAAACAACCCCACTTCCCCTCTCCTTTTTCCTTGTGAAAATAGCTAGGAAGAAGATGTAAACCTCTGGTACAGACCTTTCAATATGTATTTAAAAGTATTGTATGTATTTTCAATATGTATTTAAAAGTATTAAATATAGTGTTGTTGTTTTTTTTTTTTTACATCAGGAGTAGTGAAACATGGAAAGCTCTCAAATTAGTTCATTTCTAGATCATTTTAAAAACCCTCTGTAGTAAGGGCCTACACTTTTACCTGCTTAGAGAGTGATCTCCTTTCTGTGCTTTCTCATGCTCCTGTCACCTCTGACAGCAACCCCTGCATTCTCACTCTGCTCATGACTTGACATCCTTACTTTTCACTGTGTCTGCTTAATTTTTCTGTCTGGTTCCTGCTTTCCTTCTCTACATCTTTTCTTTCACACACAGTGCCATTTCATCTTGGCCTTGTAATTAGCCAAATGATAATCAATAAGGTTTTATATTCTGTGCATAAAAATAATATCCGGAAATTAGCTTGCTGCTTAAACAGCCCCACTTCCCTGCAACAGCCTGCTGAATCAAACATTACTGGAAACATTGATTGCTGCACTATTCCTAAATGAAATACAAATTTACATACTTTATCTTCCCCTGACAATGGTAGTCTGAAATTATACCTCTGAGCATACTTTATTTTACTATAGTTTATTTTGGGTAAATGGCTTTCAGACATAAATCACATTGTTCTTCCAACCAGCCTTGCTGTAAGGTAGAGTTGTAAGTGTTAAAATGTATGGCATCACTAAAATGAGAGGTGGAAGGAAACTGTTTTGGTGCAGGAGAGATCAGTAGTGGTCTCCTAGCTGAGGATATTCTGGCAATACATTTTCATGCTTACCACTCAGAAAGATGGTTATTCAGATCCTTACACTTAATCATCTGATTGAAAGCACATGCAGAAGTAGCCTGTTCCCTGCGTAACAGACTGTGAAATGTTACTTCTTTGCTGCTAAAAGGGGATCCAGAGTTAACATTTGGCATAAAAATGCCAAAGGAAGTGGCTGATCTTTCAATCAAAGGACACAGATAATTTTTGGCAGCAGGAGGCTGATTCTGGGTGATCATATGTAAGAGTTATACTAGGAAGTTGCTTAAAAATTACTAGTCAGCCAAATAAGCAAATAAATAAAGATGTTGTTATGAAATCAGCTTCAGGCACTTGATTTCAATTCTCTAAAATATGAGATGGTTTAAAAAATAAACCAATGCCATTGTGAAAGGCTCATATGTGCCTTGGTGAAGAGAAAAAATTGGGAAGGAATGTTGGTGTGTAATACCAGCAGAAACTAGAATTATCACACAGAGCTAATCCTAGGAGCTACTGCACACATTTTACACAGCAGCAGTTCTGCAGGGATTCAAACAAACAAAAGTGGCACCACTGCTCTTGTGGTAAGTTTTCCCATCAAGGAAGATTTTTCTCAAGAAATTAAAGTGACATAGCTGTTTAGAAGACTGTGTGACCTTTGACTGGTATAGTAATAAAGCATGTAGTCTAGCCTCTGCAGATCTGATAAGGAAAAAGAAAAAGAGAATGGATGCTTTGATGAATGCAGCATGGTGTCAAAAAGAACATAAAATATATACAACCTTAGACTTTGCAACCTCTGTTTCAGTCTTCTTGGCAGATTTGAAGGCTTAAATGTTTCCAGGCTCCCTGATTTGTGTATATTTAATAGCACACTACTACCAGTAGGTTATCAAACCTAGTGTTGTACTTATTTTTTCCTTGCCTTTGGAGTGATAAATTGGGGATGGAGGAATGGGAAAGCAAATGAATTGGTCTTAGTGCAATCTGAAAGAATGTTGCCTTGTATCCATTTGAACCCTGCAAGGCAAAAACAGTTTGTCACCAGACAGAATCTGATCTCCACGGTCTATTGAGCAGATAGATCCATCAAACAGTTTTTCTTTATTTGTTTATTTGGGAAAGATACTAAATATTTCTGTTTTCAATCTGTGCTCTAAATCTATATGCTGATTCTGGTGTGCCTAGAATAGGTGTTATCCATGCAATACATTAGCACAAAGCAGGCAACATAGCTTGTCAATCACACTGATATGCATGTTAATCACTACTTTCCTAGATTCCTTGTCATCCACAAGAAATGCCTTGATGGCATTGGGACCAGCGGCATCAACACCAGTACAACATGCAACTCAACATGCTGTCAAAAACCCTTCTCATCTTCCTGCAGCTCTTGCTCCAAACACTACTTCCCCTTATCCCCCCACAACAAGATCCTGATGTGAGATCACAGGACAAGACCAGGCATCTGCGCATCAGGTCAAGAGGAGATGTAGGAGAGGCATCAGGTATGAACAACCCTCCTGCCATAAATCCCCCTTTCTTACAAGTGACATTTTTATGTGCCACGTTCATCACAGAGGGATTGGCTGCCGTGACTGAAACAGACTCACAGCGTGTCTGAACTGTGCCTGAGATCCACAGGGAAAGCAGCTCCAGGCTACAGGTCTTGTACTCCATTGCTCTGGGTGGAGGCCAAAGGCAGCAGTTAACGTGATGGTGCAGAGGGGGTGTTCCTATCCCACTAGCACAGGGATGAACAGAGACTCCATCGCTTCCAGAGACTGATGTGTCACAGTGGGGCATAAGGCACAGTTCCCTTCTGCTACACAATTTCTGCTTCACAAGTTGCTCTACTTCACAATTGCTTGAAACACCCTCATAACCATCCAATCCCCAGGACTCTTTCACTTTGATTGACTGATAGATTTCCTCACTTCTTTCTTTGTCCAAAATAAGACTTTGAGTCCATCTGTAGGCTTGTGAACATCAATTTCACCCTTTTGGAAAAACGTATCCAAGAGGCATCGCTTGAATATTTTTTTCTTATTTAATCAGATACAGCAATGCAACAGCATTGACTCAGTGAAGCATAATTTAATAATAACTTACATTCTGTAGTGGTTTGATCCATTTGTCTGAAAACACTTTAAGACATTAATGCATTAAATTTAACACTGTCCCTCTTGTGAAGTAGGTTGGTATTATAGCCTTAATTTTACAGATGAGAAAACACAGGCACAAAAAATTGAAATGCCTTGCTGAGGGTCAAATGAAAGATTCCTGCTAGAACTAAGAAACTGGGAAGAGAAGAAAAAGTGTGTTTCCATTAGCACTGCAGCAATGTAACCAGCTTTTTAGGGAAGAAAATGTGTGCATCTACACACATGAACAAATATATTGGTTTATCTTTGTATGTGTAACAAGACACTAGTAGAAATGCCTGCATAATCAATAACATACTTTTAAATTGAGACAATGCATCAGAGGGAGGAGTGGACCAAACATAATATTTTGACCAGCAAGTTTGTTCTTTTTTTCAGTATTATAAACTAAGCATCTTTAGCACTATTATTTTTTTTCTTGTTTCTTTAATACTGTTGTCAATTTTGAGAAATAAATGCACTAAATAAAGGAATGTGTAACCCTTGCCATGGCTGACTTAGGTTAATATGATTCTGAACTGCTGTCTCTGGAAATGGACACAAAATCAGTTCTTGGTCATTCCTGCTGTGGTATTAAAAGAAAAACAGACCATAGGAAGGTACAAAGTTGAGAGAAAAGCTCGATTACAGAAGGCTGTCATGACTTCGGGTTTTGCTATGAGAAAGAGGAATGTCTGGAGTGCTGTTAGGGGCTGTTCTGCAAGGACAGGGGCCTCTGAGACATGCCTGGGTCAGTCTGGAAATTTTAGCCAGAAGAGGTGTACATTCATTTTTTTTCTTCTTAACTTTCTGATGCAGCATGCCAGTCAAGGTAGAGCCATGCCATGTGTCTTATGATTTTCTTGTGGCTCTGGAAAATTGCTTTCTTCTCTTCAGCTGTTCAGTTTTGTTACATAAATGCATATATTCTGGAAGTACTTGCATATTTCTGATTTTCCTTCCCTCCTTTTCCTGTAATCAATTGCTTCCAGCCTCTTCCAGAAGTGCACATTGGCTTGTTGTCAATTTGCCCAGCTTAATCTACGTAAATACATACAAATGCTTTTATCTCTACTCTCTTTCCCTCCCTACTTAGCTCCTCTGAGATTCTGTGCATCTGCTCTGATTTGTGTTGCATGCAGCTCTCTTCCCAAATTTTGAATAGATACATGCCCTTATCCTGTACATCTTTGCTGTTACTGGATACCTGCAAATTCCATGCCTTCCAAGCAGTGCCTGTTCTATTCACCTATGTAGAGAGATTTTTTGATCTTTCTAGGGAACATGAACAGAGCCCTTTGTCAAGTAATAAAGTCCCACTAGATTGATTTTCCAGTGTGGTCTCTGAAGAGGAGGACCAGAACAACAAATAATAAAGTAAAAAATGTGGTCCCACTGCACATGCAGCAATCACAATTTTTGCTTCCCAGCTGTAAGCCCTAAATTCCAGCTTCTCAAACAAAGACAGAAGTTCTGTTTCTGTCTGGAAAAGTCCAAGCTGGCTAGGAGAGGTGTGGGAGCTAGAGAGAAGTGACAATCCCAAGTGAGAACCTAGGACAAATTTCTAGTTATCATTCACTCTTCTCTTGCATATTTTTTGATACCTGCTCCCATTTGCTACTGTATCATATCATGCTCCATGAATGTGATTTGTCATCTTTCCTTAAGTCATGAAAAAACACCACAAGTGTGGTGTTTTTGCATGACTTAAATTCAGCCAGAGCAATCTTCCGTAAACTTACTTTCTTATTTCTCAACTCCTAATCCATGGCAGAACAGGGACAATAGGAGGCCTTTCTTCTACTTCCATGTAGCTCATGAATACTCTTGCCCAAACAAACTTTATTGAATAGGTTGTTTAGTGTTGCTGCTCCTGAACAGCATTTCACAGTGTCTTGGACACTTGGAATTTGTCCTCATTGTGTCATTGATGAATGGACAGCAAGAAACACTGGTTAAAACAAAGCAGAAGGAAAATCTCTTGAAACCAGCAAGAAAGAAAAAAAGAAGTCATCTATGCCTTATCTCTTCTCTCACTGGAAGAGGCAAGAGACAACTGTTGGCTCCCTGCTGAAGGTTTATGTTTTATGTAGACTAATGCATGACATCACTGTGATGCGCTGTGCTAGTGGGTGATGGAATTGTTGGGTTCTTCTTTGGTGTGAAACAGCAAAGTATTTTTTATAATCTGATCTTAGATTGGCTTATCTGTATCAATATTTATATTGATACAGAAAAAAATGGATGCTTCTGTTCCTCAAGGAACTTTATGTCACCTTTTTGTGTCCTACAGGAGCACAGAATCAACTAGATTGGAAAAGAGCTTTAAGTTTATTGAGTCCAACCTATGACATAACACCACCTTGTACATCTCCACAGAAATGGCTTTTAGCTATGATGGAAAGTCATGGAAAGCATTTTCTAAATGAAGGATATAGAGGTTTGCCAGATAGCTGCCTAGAAAGTTCAAGTGTTTCTTTATCCGTAATGGGCAGAGGGTAGATATGACAGCCAGAGGTCTTTGCAGAGGCATTTGCTACATTGCTGTCATTAACTTTTTTTTTGTAAAAAGGCTTGCAACATTTTTTATAATGCACCTAATAGTCTCTTGTCTTATCATCAATATATTGATACAACAGAAGATATAATAATAGTATGCTATATGCATCATATATAGTGTTCTATATTGTGGTGTGTAAAATTAAATAACAGTGATATAAAATTATAGTGTTAGAGGTGTCTTCAGACCTCTAAGGAACTCTTTTCGAGTGTTTTTATTTCTGGATGTGTATGTTAGCACAGGATTGCTTAAAGGTGGTTACAATTCTTTTTTGACGAGAACTAGGCTTACTTAGATATGCAGTTGAATTGCTGCATTTTGAAGCAGTCATGGTCTCCAAAATACTGTAATTTTAAAGACAGGTATAAGAAAGCCAAAATAGGAGGTTTATTACCACCTAAGGTAAACTTCAAATTTCTCAGTCATGTAGGGGTGCACTGATGATGGAAAAAGGATGGAAAGGACTGAAGATGAATAATCCACTGCTTTTCAGGAAGGATGTATTCTTGAGGCCAAAACCTCAGGAAAACAGAAGGCAAGTCTGACAGTACCAGCAGCATCCAAAAGTATCTGCATCGTTGTGCCCTCCTACAAGTTAAAAACTTTCCAGGAACACTTTATACCTATTCCTGCCCTTGGAGGTTGTAGGCTTCTCCTTAGCAGTTTCCTTGCATGGCTTCCTTCAGGACTGCTTTAAAGGTTGAACCTGATCTTTGGCATCAGAAATACAAGCTCACCAAGTTGCTAGAAGAGCACTTACATCAGCAGGTCACAGTGCTGGGTTCTTACAACAATTAATCTGTCAGCAATAGAAAACTTGTCCATTTTCTTTCTATTTTAGGTATGTCCAGGAAGACTTTTTGGAGAATGTAGGTTTCTATTTTGATCTGAGAATATTCTCTGAGTGGTTTTAAAATTGAAGTCTTTTCAGACGAGCTCTGTGCCAAATGGAAATCTTTTCCCCAGGTGTTCTCTGTTGCTTTGGGAGCAAATTCAGTGCAAGTCAGGTATACTGTGGGCAGAAGTTGTCCTTTCCAGTAGTTTTCTGCTCCTGGCTGGATTGCAGAGATCTGAGCTGAGGCACACAGATATGGAACTGGAACTGTTTTTCAAAATTTTCTCATCTTGCTCTTTTGTTTTAATGTAATCAAGAAATAATGAGTCCTTTTATAAAGTCAAAATGTTATTAAAGATTAGATCAAGAGTTTTAGTAGATGATGGAGGAGTGGCTTGGGCAGGCATTGTAGCATAATGAGACCTCACAGATTCATTATGCCATATGGGCTGTTCTCAAGATATAAGTTATTGAACAAGAATAGCAATCTTTGTGCTGTTTTTTTCGTTGTTTGATTTTTCTTTTTCTTTTTTTTTTTGATTGAACTATAAATAATAATTTCAATATATGTTACCAGACTATGGCATAATTTTGGATTTGCATATTAAAGTCTGGTAAAGTCCATGTGTGCATTTGCTTTCAAGGTCCAGGATTTAAACCACAAAGTTTAGTGCACTTGCTCAGGAAATAAGAAATATAAAATGACATGCAATGTTTGACAATTACNTTCGTTGTTTGATTTTTCTTTTTCTTTTTTTTTTTGATTGAACTATAAATAATAATTTCAATATATGTTACCAGACTATGGCATAATTTTGGATTTGCATATTAAAGTCTGGTAAAGTCCATGTGTGCATTTGCTTTCAAGGTCCAGGATTTAAACCACAAAGTTTAGTGCACTTGCTCAGGAAATAAGAAATATAAAATGACATGCAATGTTTGACAATTACGAGGACACTGTCAGAAAATTATACAGTGATATTTTCAAAGGCAATGGGAAACAATGCAAACCATTTTCCTCTTCTTGTAAAAAGACTGACCATCTTGNTTGTTTCCATATTGCAACCTAATACAGATAGGAACCATGTAAAAAGAATCTTCGTATGCAGGAATTTGTTCTGTATAACCATATTTTACTTTTCCCCTGAGAAGTTATTTGAGGATGACTATTTCAATGGCTGCTGAAAATCTATTGAAGATCTGGAAGATAATCAGCATTAACAAACTTGCCTCCTGTGTACTTTTGTACACTGTCAAATACAGTCTTAATTTGCCACAGGCATTGTATATTTATTAAAAGTGACATTTTCCCATTTTCCTCCAAGCAGATGTCTCATATGTGCAAAGAAAACTAAGTTAGAGAACAAAGACTGTGTGTATTGCCTTAATGTTGCGCAATTGCAATATTTCTGAATTTTATGAAAGTGAAGACCTGAAACAGACTCTTCCGATATCTACTTTTGTGGCAAAAGTTTTTCCTTAAAGTAACGTGAACTGCCTGCATAGTTCTTGCAGAGTTTTCTGACTGAGTACTTAATCTGTTTGCGTATGTGAAAACATATACATACATGTATACTCACACATATATATGTTTACAAGTTTCCCATGTGGTTGACAGTAATTATTTCCCCAAAAGCCACATTTGCTAATTACATAATGGGTTAAGTTTATGTTGTAACCTGTTTCTGGTTTTTGTTATCAAGACCAGATGCAATGGACTTGATCATTTTATCTTGGACTTTGGCTTTATAAATTTAATTTAATACAGATACACTTTTTTGATCTATGCTATGTAAAGTCTTAGGCATGCACAAGAGGACTTAGTGAGATTAGAGTTTATGAGCACTCTACACAGCCATAATTTGCATCACAATGCCTTATAAAGTCAATAGTAGTGATAATTTTTAGCATTAATTTAAGATGATGCATTATTCCAACACGCAAAACTTTTTTGGACTTTGACCCAGAAAGTATTACCAGCAGATTAAGAATGGAAACAATTCCTTCCGGAAAATCCATTCATCTGCCTGGGAAGAGTTTGCCAAAAGTGCATATAGTCAGATTAGCCTCTTACATGAATGGCTAAGTGTAAACAAGGGACTTAATGCTAGTCTGTAGGTCATGCATCAGAGCTAAGCGGTTCAAATACGAGACCTTAATTTCTTTGCTTCCTTCCTTACTAATCTTATGTTGTGCTCACATCAGGTGTGTGTGTCCAAAGAGTACTAGGAATGCTGATAATCAGTTTCTTATTTGAACATCTTCATGAGAATAGCATCAAAATTGATCAGAAATTTTAATTTCTTGGTCAAACTGTGAGTAGTGCATAAGCACTTTGTAGAATGAGGGACTCACTCTTTTGGTTTTCACACATTCATTTGAAATGCTTTATTTACTTCAAAAGGATTGAAATTAATAGCTTTAAAAATGAAAGCCCAAAACTAGCCAGAATTGTTGGCTTAGGACCTGCAATAGGGAATTTGGCTTCCCACTCACCACTAATGAGTGGATTTTTTTTAAGCTCTGTTTATTTATGAGCACTGTTGAATACAAATTCTTGTTAAACAAGTCATTTTAGGGAACCTGCTCTGCTTGACATCAAAATATATTCAACAACCATGTTAACAAAATGCTATTTGCCCAAGTGGCCACATAATTTCATCTAACATGAAAAATATGCAGCATGCTTAAAGAACAAAAAAAATTTAGATTATTAGTAACTGTATACTTCAGAAAAGTTACCTCCTTTTCTTAGCATGGGGTACTTGTTGTGCAACCTAAGATACAGGTACATACTATCATACTTAAATTATATATACAGTATACTACATAAACATTCCAGAAAATTAATATCTAAGGTATGTATGTACAAGCTTAGTAAAGTGATTTGCTCATATTGAAGACCACGTGGCTTAAGAATATTAGAGGGGAAAATAAGATACAGTTTTTGGGGTAGGATAATTGTTCCTCTGCAAAATCTTCCTCTCTTGCACCAGTGCTCTTTCTTTTTCATGAATAAAATATTTGAGCAGATTAAAACCAACTGGCTCTGTATTTTAGTATATGAGCACAGAAGTAATTTTTTGTTGTTGTTTCTTGGCTTCTGGGAACCAACTAGTACCACTTTTACTGTAGAGTTTTCTTCCAGATCCCCTATTTTGATTCTATTTTGATTCTATTTTGATTATATGTAAGAGAAGCCAAGCATTTAGCCAAGCTTAAAGATTTTTTTGCTGTTGTTCTTCTTCCATGACCTCAGGTTTTGTTTTAAAAAAATTATTTGGTCATTGTTATGAAATGAACTTTTCTTTTTCATGTAATGTTTTCATCTTCTCAACTTCATATTTTTTGCCTTTTATGTTTTCCCACTTGTACATTTTTGATCATGATGTTCTCTTCCACCATTTTTGCTCTTGCTCTGTAACACTGGGGCATGCCATTTCTGGCAGGCAGCGTGCCAAGAGGAGCGTTTCTGTAGCTCCATTTGCATGGATGCTCCAGGCTAAAGCTGGAATTCAAGCAGCTGCAGGTGACCTTGGAGCAGCCACAGGTGACCTCAATGAAGCCCAGACACTTTACTTGCCCTTTTTGCAGAAGTGCTTGGGTGCTGGGCTGGGATTCTTAAGTAAGGGTTGATTTGTGTCTTCTTTCTTTACATATCTAATAACTCCAAAAAACAAATTGATTTTCACAAGGAAGCAGAACCACTCAGCTTTGGCCATCTTCTGCTGCTTAGCAGGAGAGCGATTCTGGTCGTGGAAGAGCATACCAGAAAGGTCAACTAGTTTTAGTTCCTCAAATTACTCTATTGACAGATTGACCTGTAATTGTCTTCTTCCACTGTGACAAATTAAAACTCACTTACAGTGGGTAATGATTTGCTCCATTATATAAGGTGGAGGTGGGATAATTTACTGCATTCCTGTTCTGTGCTGGAATTGCCCATCAGATTAATTTGGGGGGAAAAAATTACACTGTGATAAAATGTAGCATTAAGTGGATTGTACTCCACTCCTGCATCATCCAAATGGATGTCTCATTTTGCATTTCTGAAGCAATATATACAATATAAAACTGTTGTTGGTTTTGCTAAAATATGTATATGTGTGCACTCACAGAAGAGCTGATCCTTGTTTGTCACTGACAAAGGTGTATCTTGGGGACATGGGGTTCCAGATAATTATGAAAGATATTTAAAATAATTATATATATAACATAGTAGTAATATATTAAATATAAACATTTTTAAAAAGTTTTAATTAGTGCATGCCACCAAAAGTATTAAAAGGTTGCTGCCTGACAAGGAACATCAAGCTTGCCCTTGAAATAATGTTGATTAAAATTACAGTGTTGGAAAAATAAATTATAGAAACGTATGGACAAGGAGCCGTTTACGTGCACTTGTGTGAGTACCTGCAAATGTAGCTCAGATTTTTTTTTCCTTGTTTGTTCATTAGCAGTGTCCAGCTAAACTGCTCTGCATCAGAGTCCATCATTATCTCTGTCAGCTTCACTGCCACATGGTTTTAGAGCTTTCTGTTATTTCAACAGTGAAGCAGAGCAAGCACATTACTGGTCAAATAATAATTAAAAAACCCCAAAAGAAAACCCAAAAAATTAATTGATATATTTTCTGTGTCCATGATAACAAAGCTCAGTGAGGCAGGAAGGCTCTATTACATCATCATTACTTGCAGCTTGTGACTGCCTAACCAGTTGTGAGTTGCCTGCTACACACAGCATCAGCTCTTTCTCCTAGCATCACTTTTTGCTAAGTTTTACTGTGCTTCTTAGACAACAGTCATCTCGTCAAAATTTGTTTTCTGGATCTCAAATGCAATGGTACTGGAAACAAAAAAAGTACAGAAATTATAAAAAGGGTCTATCAGGTATGGAAATGATAGCTTCAGATTCTTTGGAATGGTGACCTTTCTGTATCTCCCTAGATGAGCTGATTTCCTTCTCCCCCTCAAAAAAGTATTTTTANAATAGGGGCCTGGTCCCCAACACTTTTAGATGCACTGCAGTGTGATAGCCTGGATCATGAAGTAATTCTTACAGAGGCTCTGTGAGCTGGAAAAAAGCAGGAAGTTCAGGACAAGTGGGGGAGATGACAGGTATTAGCCAGAGACAGTTCTGAAATATACTTTCTTCCGCCTTTAGTACTGCTGGCATGAAGGATTTTGTTGTGTACTTATGCTTTGTTTTGTTTGAAGGGGTAGCACATTCATAATAAATATGAAAATGATGGACCTTTTCCTTGTTTATCCAGGGGCAATGGACATATTTCTTAATTTTTTCTAGCCTTTTTTATACACAGCAAAGGTATACTGGTTGGATTTATGCAAGTGGGTTCTTCCGTTGTTTCAGTTTGTTTTAAAATCTGAATAGCATATAGGTGGCAAAGCTATGATGCACTTGGAATGAAATACAATTCCTGTCTCCTTCACACACATGCAACTACCTTTAAAAAGAAGAATGAACATTAAAGCAGTTGAAGGCAAAGACGCAAATGAGAACTGACTTTGTGTGAGTAGACCCCCTTATGTAAATCTCTGAATCAGTCTTCACAGAAAGTGCTACAGTTGAAAGCTATAAATATTTTTTTAATTCTTTCTGAATGAAGATCAGTGTGAGAAGTTGTCTAACTCCAGTTTCAGTCAAGAAAAAAAAAATTCAATTTTAATTTTAGACAGAGTTATTAAAGTTAAATAGTGCTCACATTTAGAAGTATATATTTAGAGTTGGTCAAAGGTAAGGAACATTTATATTTCAGGTGTAACTGTTATTGAAGCTCTATAAGCACCTCTTACAGATCTAAATATTCTCTTGGGTGCCTTCCTCCCTTTGTGCCATTAGATGACAAAGTCATCTAGGCTGACTTCCTGCTCCACGCAGTGCTTCTGCCCATGCTGCAGAGTCTGTCATGGTTCAGTTGGCCAAACCTCAGACACCTCCAGGGTGTTTTACTGCAGCTTCACTGGGCCACCTGACCCTGTGCTGCACTAGCCAAAATGTTACTCCTGATGTCTTGACTTATTTCCCATGCTGCATTTTGCAGCTGTTTTACTATCCACTATTATGTTATCTGCCAGGACTGTCTTCTCTGTAGCCTGTTTTCAAGTACTGTTATGTTGTCACTCAGCCAAGCTCAACAAGCCCAGCTCCCTCAGCTGCTCTGTGCTGGGTTGCGTGCTCCAGGCTGGTGACCAACCTGGCAACTGGACTTTTGCTGGAGAACCAGAGCTGGATAGAGTATTCCAGATGTAGTGCCAAAAAGAAGAGAATAATATCTTCCTTCTTACTGTCTAATTACATCTACTTATATTACAGGCTAATTGCATCATATCATAGCGTTTGAGAAATGTTTGAGAAATACGCAGTTCTTACAAGTTTTACAAAAAATAGGGTATGCTTCCAAGATATCTTGCCAGCATAAAACAGTACTATATGAGAAATTAATGCATAAGTTGTCTTTATCAAAATCATAAATGACTTTAAGATGCAAGGCCTGTTTTTCTCAAATTTAAGATGAAGTTCGCACTCGATAAAGCAACATGGAAAATGATTGTGGGCTAGTTTCATCTTTGCTTTCTGGCAGTGGAATCAGAAAGATGAGTATCCACCACACACACATCCTTTGCATTGCTTTTTGAAGGGAGAATGGCACAGGGGAGATATGTGATGGTGGAATGTCTTTCATCTCTCACAAAATACTTGTTGGTAGTTTTCACAAAGATATTGAAGATGGTAAGAGGGATTTGCTTTACTTCTACTTTGAACATTCATTTTTAATTGTCTAATTAAATGGGACTATTGTTTAAAAAATGTATTTTTAATTACTCAAAATGACACAAAAAATGCTAAATGTGGAACTCACCTTAATTCCATACAATGCATGTTATAATTTTTAAGAATAGTAAGAAAACGGGTGGACCCAATTCCAAACTTTGTAAGTCATGTGCGAGCTTCTATATATAATTTGTATTTGAGCATAATCTCGTCTATAATTGCTTTTAAACTCTTATTTTCTCTGTAGTTCTTTGTCCAGTTCGACATTTGCAACAACTCTCATTTTAATAAAAATATGGACACATATTTTCTGGTTTGATTGTCCTTTTCTTTCAATTCAACTTTAGAGGTTATTGGTTTCCTTTAGAAATGTATTTGTTGTGAACACCCATATCAAAGTTGGGGCTCATGAAACACAGCTTGACATAAAGAGGCAGGCTCAAATATGCTTGTAATTAGAACACAGTTTAGAATTTGGTGTCCAAATGGCTTTTTTTGTTGTTGTTGTTTGTTTTTTCACTTTTTTTGTTGTTATCATATCAAGAGGCCTCCTGAAAGAGTACATTTTCATGTGGTGTAACTCCAGTAACCAAAGAGATGTTCCTACCCCATAAATCCTGTTCTCTTGGTACAAGATGTATGATAGCAGTGGCTGCCAGCCAATCTGGTAGAAAAGCACAAGCAGTTAGCGTAAGAAAACAAGTTAAATGGATTGACAGGTGCATGAGGATTTGTAAGTGTCCTGTAGGGATAGATTCAAAGGATGTGCTTGAAAGAGGGTATTTTTGTGCATGGATTTTTTTTTGGTAACACTATGTGTGGACATATGAGGAGTTTTGTAGGGAAAATGACAACTGGGGATAAAAGGCCTCTTGCTGACAGGCGGAACACAGGACTTGATGCATTAACTGTTTATTGAGTTATTTGTGGAGTGATAAACAGGAGTTAGATGTAATAGTATAAAAATATAATAGAATACTTGATGAGAGTGGAAGCAGAAATTCTACCTTACACTTTTTTTTGGATGTGAAGCAAAAAATTTAAAATTCCAGTTTTGCAGGGAAATATTTCCCCCCATACACATAAAACCCATAATTTTCTGGAAGATTTTTTTTTACATTACTGAAATTTTATTATTTTTTTATCAATCTCACTTCCTGCAAGAATTGCCACAAAAAAAAAATCTTATGTACAGAAAGAAACAACTGGATTGCCAAGTATAATCAAGAGTTTGTTTAAAAAGAAGACTGAGTTTAGAGTAATACTGTATAGAACAAACTGCAGGGTAAGGAAGGACCAGAAATAAAAAATTTAAGAGTTGGAGAAGAAGAGGTGAAGGGGTAAATTAAGGTTGAATTTCTGGGTCGAGCAGATGAGGTGGAAGGTTCAGTAAAGAAAAATAATGATCTCGTTTGCAAGGACAGACTCAAAAGTATTTCACAAGACAGGGATGGGATAAAACTCGATTGAGAGGCATGGCTGATGGCATATTTTGTTTAGAGTGCTGGGAGGGTTATTTTAGGGGTTTTTTGTTTATTTTTTTTAATCTCCCTCCTTTAATTAGAAGGACTTGTTTGGGTGGGACCTGGGTGGAAATGGGAGGCTGCTGCTGCTGGGGTAGATGAACAGAGATCTGCCCGGAGGGAAGGTGGCAGCAGGAGGCAGGGAGCCTGCGGAGCGCCAGGAGCGTTGGGGAGGCAGTCGGAAAGAGTAGGGACCAATGTGCTAGTGGCACAAATGACAGAAAAAATTCCCTACAGGCAGAGGAGCCTGGGCACAGTTTGCTGCAACTCAGAAAGCCACTCAGCTAGCCAAAACTGGGCTATGAAGCAAGGATCGGCCTACGTTTGCTGCTGTGAGAATAATAAATTTGAAGCAGACTCAGAAGTTGTCTCTCTCAATTATCTTGATGATTTCCAGTGATTGAGGGCATCAGTGTCAAGCTGTTATTTCTTTCCAGAATGTAATTCTAAAATCAATATGTTGTACTAACACTTCCAATGCCAGTTATGGAAATTAAATAATTTAAATATGTAGTCAGAAAATTGCATCTATCATTGCTTTCTCTGCCATCTAAAATTACTCAAATTTTGAATGCTTGATATAGATTCTACCTGAGATGTAGCACTCCCTGTAGCTTTCAGGCTAATCTTCCCCTTCCCCTGCCCAGGAGACAGACAATGCAACTCAGCTGGATGAATTTGAATATATCAGCCAAAAAATTAATATTGGAAGAGTATCTTCACATTCAAAGTTCGCACGCTTGCAATTCAACACCCACTGCTGATATTTAAAAACATTTTGTTTGTGAGTTTTGGTTTTGTGCTTGGGGTTTTTTTGAGAGGTGTGGGGGGGTTATTTTTAATATTACTTTTTCAATTTATTCCATGAATTCTCCATTTGAACCTTCTGGTTTTTGATTGACTGTTTTCAGAGGCCGCGAAAAGTGCTAAAAAGTGCAGCTAGCTCTAGATGCTGGGGAAAAACAAGTGGCTTTTCATTTATGAAGCAACTCACACCTCTTGGAAAGGACCTGCATTACAGTAACCTCTCCCAGGCTGTGATCAGCCGACGAGGGTGTTTGCTTTGGGATCAAGCACTGGCACTACATTTACACAGATGGGACAGCCTGGTAAAGTACACAGAGCCATTTGCCCAGCTCTCCTTCCACCAGAACCCACAGCACAAGAGGATTGAGAAGATAATGCACCCTGAGCCCCACCCCACCTTAAAATGACATGGTTTCAGTGCCTCTTCATCCGTGGAGAAATGTTCTACTACACAGATTCAGTCAACCTAACTTTGGCTTTCTAAAATTTTTCTGCTAATGAGGTTGAAAGCCTAGTAAGATCTTACTTGGTTTTGAAACTTGTAGAAAATTGTCACCTTCCAGCTGGAAACGAACCAAAGGCAAGCTACATTTGTCATGCCAAGTTATCATGGTCTCTGCCTAATAAAGGTTATTGACCTGAGCAGGATGGCTCTGTTTATAACAAGCTGCTAGTGGGAGGGAGAGATGAACCAAATTTACCAAGGCAGACATGGGAGTTTTCATGTTGTGATTTTGGTTTGAGATTTTTTTGCTATTTTTTTTCTTTTTCCCCAAAGAAAAGCAAGTTTTTATTTGTAAATGTTTATCTTCTAGGATAATGTGATGTTTACATTCTTGGAGTGCAAAACACTGCTGTGCTGCCTGTTGTTTTCCTCCTTATCATTTCAGCATCTTTTTGAAAATATATGAATATACATATCATGCAAATGAGGGTTTATAAGTCAATAAATAATTGTAGTTGCATTACTGCAGATGCAAATTTTGAGGTCAAGTTACAGTCATTAAAATAGTTTTATAAGCATTTCTTTTTACCTTGAAAAAATAACTCATCTTTGAAGCAATTACTGTCATTCAAGCCACTCAACTATTTTGGACAACTTGTTTTTGCTTTGCAATGCTATTTGCTCTACCCAATGTGGCTAATCTGTGCAAACGCAGTAGGAAAACAATTTGCTTGCTGGTAATCCTATTGTTCAGCAGGCCAGACCTTGTATGACATCTCTGTAACTCTGCTTGTGCAGTGTGTGGATTAAGCAGTGATTCCCTTACTAGCAGAAGCAAACATGAAGTGTATGTTACATGGCAAATTAATTCAGCTTGCATGAGCTTCTTGCTCCTTGGGGTGGAGCTGTGAAACAAAGAGGGGAAAGTAATTCTACAAATAAAGATCTGGACATCAGAGTTATGAGATAAATAAGCATCTGCCAGGATTTGAGGAGAGTAGGGTAATAGCCCAATGTCAGTACTAGAGGCATAGCCAGGCCTATGACTTTAATAATGATGTATGTCTGCTGTATATAGAAACATTTATGACCTCATGCTGTAATTTAGGTGTCCTTTACATAAAAAACTGGACACATTAGGCAAAGGTTTGAAGTGATTTGCTTGAAAATGTAATTTGGAGATCATCCCTGTGAAATATTGCAGCAGCAGTGTCTTTGGAAGAAGAGATCAAACCAAACTGATAGCCTAGGAGGAAGCAGAAACTTTAAAATAAGACCATATAATCATCAGAGGGAATAAGCAGTGTAGTAACTATTACAGAAACATAGGTAAATTCATAGCTACTGACTCACTGATCTTTCACTGCATATTAAACTATTCCTAATGGCAATTTTTTACAAAGCAAGCAGTCACACAGGCAAGAGCCTCAGTGTTAAGATATTTCCCTTCAGAACATTTTCAAACACCGATTTACAAAGAAAACAACTTTTTGACCTTCAGGATGCCTTTTGGCTGATATAAGTAGCTTTGAAGGACATTTTTCTTTCTTCCTAGTGCTGCAATAGAGCCAATGACAGTTCTGTTGTATGAGGCCTCAGGGGGGTTAGATACAAACACAGATGACACTGTAATGTTTGGCTGAGGAAGTTCTTGATTGTAACCTGATAGCATAATTAACAACAGAAGATGTCAAGTGTTATTACAGTTAATGGGCCTCAGTTTTCTTGTCATGATCTTGAACACATCTAATCCTCTTTGCAGCACAGCTTCCACCATGATAAGGCAGAAAAAATTGTCAGGACTGCCAAAAACCTGGGCTTTGAGTTTTATTGTTTTTCCCTCTCTACCCACATCCTCCCATCTCCAGATGGAGAGGGATAGGTAAGTGGGAGCATATCAGAATAACAAAGTGTGTAGAAAGAATTACTAGACTAGAGAAAAACACCAGCAGAAGGCAAAGGCAGCCTTCCAGTACAGCTCATGTCACACCATATATGGACCATCCTTAATAGCAAATGAGGATCTGAAGCCAGCAGCAGCTGAAAATGTGACTGCAAGCATCAAGCCAGTGGTAGCTAAACAAATGTTACTGTGCAGATATCCAGATTCCTGGGACTTAAATATTTTTGCTAACTAAGGATGCAACTGGCATCTAAAACCAGAGGTATGGCATGAAGGACACAAGAAGACACATGCAAGACTGGTGTCTAGCAGCAAAGAACAAGTGACAGATTCAAATGCACACGTGACTGATTCAGTACCAACTTAGCAATATGGATTGAGACGAGATGAACAAGATAAGGCAATGAAGTCATCGAAGACAACTTACCAAGACAGACGTAGACAGAAAACTGTTATTAAAGTAAGAAAAATCATATAAAGAGCTGAATAAAGAAAACTGAAAATCTTTTATTTATAAATGAAAAAAAAAATTCAGTATTTCAGCAAAAGTATTTCAGTAAAAGCAACACGAAAAATAATAAATATGTCCTTTATGAAAGCGATTAATGTAGAGGACAGAAGCCTCCTAGCATTAAATAATGCTTTGCTCATTAGTCTGAGTGGTTTATGCAACCGGTATTTACAATTTTTGTTATATCTAACTACGAATAAAAAGGGAATTAATGAAGAGATTGGAAATAGAAGAGAGAAAGATAACACAACATCATGCAGTTTTATAAGCTTCAAATAGCTACTTGAGTGGAAGAGAATTCCCCTGAAAATTTTGCTTTCAGCATGCTGCCAGAAGTAAGGTCAATTTTACTACTGTGTCTCCTTATTGTGTGTGGCCAGAGGTACTGGCCAGCACTTAATGACAGTGATGAGAGATTTATAGCTGAGACATAAATACAGTGAGTAGCAGAAAGGTTATATATAATGGAAGTGCAAGTAATGTTCCTCTACAACCGTAATTCCGTAAGAATAAACACTAAATTCTTTTCCTTAGGGAACAATTTGAATTATTCCTATGGTCTGGTTGTAAGGATAGCTACTTGCTCTAAGGCTTGAGGCTTGGTAAAAATGGTGCATGAAAATGAAAATCAAAGCATGGATGTATCTTGAAGGCAATCATGAAATGAAGAACATCACCCATAAAAAAAATCATGAGTCAATTGTAAAAGAGTCTAAAACCTCGACAGGTACTACATCCAACTAATATTGTACTGTTTTTTCCTCCTTGTAGAGAGAAAGAATCATCACAGGAGCTCTCTCAGTGAGTAGCTATCTGGAAAAGACTAGTTTTGTCACTGCTTTATCTTGAACACAAGCTTATGTGGCTCCTGAATTCTTGAAGCTCACAACTTTCAGGTGGCCCAAGCGCCATTTTTGTGTTGAAGCAAAGCCATGCACCTGGAAGCTGGCACAGATCCTGCTGGGTACAGCAGATCCTAGATGCTGCAGGCAACCGGCCAGCAGAGCTATCCAAGCTCCTGCTCTTGTGCTCCCCCCAGTTCAGACTACTGCTACTCTGCAATGAAATGGGAAGTTGTTCACAGGCAGGAAATATTAATTACTTCCACCAGCTTGAATTAACTCTTTCACAATCTTGTCCTGCATTGAAAGGAAGGTCACATGGCAGGTGACAGAGAGCCAGCCAAAGTGTCTGCAATGCTGATACCCACACAACAGTGGGGATGGCTGGCCAGGTCTTTTTCCACCTCTCAGGCAGGTGTCCTTCAGAGGGAAGACATCCGTAGAGCTTTTCCTCTTGCCAACCTCTTTATTAAATTAATTCTACTTGAGTTTGAAAATAGTTTACTATTTTCTTTAAAAATGAAATAATAATAAAAAACCCTTCATAAAACAAACAGCTATCTTTCCTAGCCTTAGGCACAGCTGAACAGCTGTGAAGAAGCATTTTAGCTATTGCTGTGCCAGTCACGGCAGAGGAACAGAGCTTTTCACAGGTGGCTCTCATTTTCTGGGTTGCTGACTTGCGACCTCACTGTTTGATTTGCAGAAGCACTGAGTACTTGCAGCTGCAGCTGCAGTTAATAGTAGCTGGGCTTTGAACATGGAAGAGCATCATGAAACAAGTCTTCTGAAAAGCAGTTTTCAGCACTTTCAGACTGAGTATCCGAAATTAGTACGTGTGTGGTGTTTTTTTGGTTTTTCTTTTGGTCTTTTTTCAATTTTTTTTTTCCTCTAGGCCTTTTTTTAATAAGTTTTTCTTGCTGTATGGATGCTCTGAAAACAAATTTATTAACATGTGTTATTTGTATAGATGCTATAATAATGAACTTATGGAGGAATCACAAAAGAATTTAATTGTTTTCAGTCTAAACTCATGCAGAGTTTACAGAAAGAGAATTAATGGAAGTAGAATATGGTAGGGCTGTGTGCTGAATCAAGTAGGATAGAAAGAGTGGTTATCATCTCTGTGTCTTGCTCACAGAATTTCATGAAATGGTTTAAATATATATTGGGAGCTGTAAGGTCAGGCACAGCCTCTATATGTTGTGTAACTTGCTTCACTTCTATTACTACTGCCTTATTGTAGCAAAAATCAGAAGGAGTAAATCTTGAAGGAAAGAAGCCCTTCATCACAGTGCAAAGAGAGGTCTTTCACTGTCTTGGGCTCTAACATAGTTTGTAAGTGCTCACAGAATATTCTGAGCAATGAGTTCTCATGCAAGGAGCCTGTGGTAGCCCCAGGTGAGCAGCACAGTCAAAGACTGAGCTTCAAAAGTCAGTGGTAGCTTATAAATAACAGTACTGTAAGTATATAAAACATGGCATAGTGGTTTTCCCTAGCTTCTGTAGTTACTGATGTTTTTGCTTTATTATTGGAACAGTGAAGGGGCAGAGATACATCAAAGAATTATTGATGTGATAGTCAAATAAGGTCACCTCCAGTGACAGGCAGAGAAATATGAACTGCTGGGTTTCTCTATTTCTTAAAATGTTAGAGGGGAAACAGTGACCTAGGAAAGCATAAGGAATCCCTAAAGTTTTGCACTTTCTTTTTTCTGCATAGCTGAGGCTGATGTAAGAATTACTGCAGCTGATTCTGATTAGTATCCATGTATTTAATTGCAGTCTGCCTGCTTATGATTGATTGTGCTTAGGATGTTATGGCAGTTTTGCATTGCAATTAGTCTAGAAACTGGAAGGTGAGTTTTGATGTGTTTGCTGGTACTGATTTAAGATTTCCCCTGGCTGTCGGAAATTACCGTCATCATTACAGTGAGAAAGAGATGTGTACCTGCGGTTCCTCTTTTCTGCTTCTTAACCCATGAGGGCTGAATTGCTGATCAGAGTGGATTTCTGTAGGAAGCCAGAGTGTTCATGGGAAAACCTAAAGTCCACCTTCTTGTCTTGCTCCCTTGGGCATTTGCTAGGGGCCAGCTTGGGGTAGAAGCAACCATATTTGGTTCTTGTGCAGGTACCCAAGTGTCAGACTCTAACATGAAATTTTAAAGTTCTTGCTCTCCCCTACCTGCTTATGAAGCTCTATTACCCTGCTGAGGAGGACTTGGGGCTGCTGGTGGATGAAAAGCAGGACATGAGCTGGTAATGTGTATTTGCAGCTCAGAAAGCCAATGGTGTCCTGGGCTGCATCCAAAGCAGTGTGACCAGCAGGGAAAGGGAGGGGATGCTGCCCCTCTGCTCTGGTGAGACACCCCTGGTAGACTGCATCCAGCTCTGGTGTCCCAGCACAGGAAGGACATGGACCTGTTGGAGTGAGTCCAGAGAAGGGCCACCAAGTTGATTAGAGGGATAGAGCACCTCTCCTATAAGGAAAGGCTGAGACAATTTGATTTGCTTAGCCTGGAAAAGACAAGGCTTCAAGGTGACCTAACTGTAGCCTTCTAGTGCTTAAAGTGGGCTTATAAGAGAGCTGGAGAGGGACTTTTTATAAGAGCATGTCTTCAAACTGGAAGAGAGTAGGTTTAGATTAGATATTAGGGAAAAAAAGCCTTTACTGTGAGAGTGGTAAGGCACTGGAACACTTAGACCAGGGAAGCTGCAAATGCCTCATCCCTGGAAGTATCAAAGGCCAGGTTGGATGGGGCTCTAAACTGGGAAATTTTCCTACTCAACAGCAGGGAAATTGGAATTATATGATCTTTAAGGTCCCTTCCAATCCAAAAATTCTGTGATTCTACAATACTGTGGTGTCAGTCTGCAGATTGATGCAGTGACTTTTTTAGCTTCATACACCTTATCAGTGTAAAAGTCACTGTAGGTTTAGTGCTCCTATGAACCCAGTGCACGATAAAATACAATGTCTAGAGAATATCTACTAAAGTAGAACAGTTTTTCATGTTACTGACGAAACAATGCAAATATTGAACATCAGCAGGATTTTGCAATTTAAGAAGTCAAGTTCATTGTTGTCTATTACACAACACATAAAGCAAAAAGAGTATGAAAGCATGCATGGATATCTTTATACCAGAGAAGAAAACTATTTTCAACATTGGCTCTGTGTGTCTCCAAAAAGATAGTCAGCTTTTTTAATTAGTAGCAAACTGAGTATGCTTCAGCAATTTTCTGCAGAGCCCATCATAAGCCCTGGAAGACTGTTCTGGAGTCCTCCTACCACTCAGTTTTCAAACACAGGATTTTTACTTCCCTGAATTTCAGCTTTGAAATGATTCCAAGCATCACCCCATGCAGCAGGATGACAATACCTGGAAACTGGGACAGCAGAGTCACAAGAAACATTGCATGCTTTCAGTAGAGTACAAATGAAGGAGAATTTCTAACTCTTAGTAATAACAATAATACTATCTCAGATGAGAGAATAAATTCCACCAGCTTTTTACTTTGCTAAGCTGTGTGCTCTGAAATGAGTCATCATCAATTCATTTGGGTTGACCTAGTTCAATTTAAAGTAGAGCTTCATCTGCCCTCATCTGATCAGAAGCTACACAGCTTGTTGGTAGCTGTAATGGTTGTGGAAAGGAAACTACATACAGTGATTAACAAAAACATTTTATTACGTCTGCAGCCTTGCTCAGGAATCTGTAGAATACTATGTCAGCATATAGCATTTTTTTTACATGTTGGTTTTTCAAATATAAAGAAACCTTGTCACACTCTTCTTGTAACATTTCTTAAATCCCTGGCTGCTCTTATTCCTGTTGTCTTGTCTTTCTGTTCGTGGTTGTGCCTGAGAGAATTTTTGTCCCTGCTAAAGCCAAAGGTTTGAAGGTTAGTCACTGGCAAACTGAGCTTCATGGTTTTCACAGGTTTCAGCCCTGGTCTGTACTCAGAGCAATTACTGGTGTCCTGAGGCACTGCAGCAGTGTTTCTCTGTATCTGCCTGTAGTGCTGTTAGCAGGCAGCTGAGATGCAATGAGGAAAGGAGCTTTTTAATACTCTGGTGTATCTTTACAGATCTGAAATGTTTTCCTTCACCTTTTTGTTACTGTTGGGTGCATAAGCTGATTTGCTGTGGGCTATAAACTGGATGGTGAAACAATACTGCTGCCTTCTCCTTTGGCTGGCATATCTTAATTCTGCTTTCATCGTCTCTTACCCCAATTTGCCTAGGTAGTGTTTTCTTGAAAGCTGCATACACTTTGCCATTAAACTGGTTCCAGCATGGGAAAAATGTGAGATGTTCACGTTACACTCATGATGTAAACTCTGCAAATCCTTGACAGGTAAACTGGAGAGAAGTGAAAGGACTCTGAGAGGCAATGTTTTCCGTGTATCCATCCAAATATAAGTGGATCGATTGTAACTGTCATTTCTTAGAAGCCTTTGTCTAACCTAATCTTAAAGACCTCCTGTGATGGAGATTCAAATTCTTTCCTAGTCATATATTCCAGCTTGAAGTATTGGGCACAGGAAAGGTTTTCTACCTTAAATTTGTGATGCAAGCCCATTCTTTACTGCTAGAATATGTGGAAGAGAAAATGATACCTTAAGCTGGTTTAATTTGCCACTTAGATGCTTGATGACTCTGAATGATTACCAGTTTTCACTTTCCAGGGCAAACTGTCCTGACACATTTAACCCTTCCTTACAAGCTACACTTTCTAGTCTTCTATTTTGTCCCATTATTTACCGAATGGTTAACTGTGAAGAGTCTGGGTATATCTTTAGTTTTAGCAGTCAGAACTGGGCATGCTGGTAAAGACATGGCAAAAACCACACAGGGCAAAAACCACACAGGGCAAAAACCCTTCTCTGGTTATCTTATGGACAATACTCTTCCTTTTATATTATTTGTATGGTGTTTGGTTTTTAAAATTAAGCATAAAATGCATTATCAGCTGAGATCAGCACCTGCCTCCTGCCCCTTTGTGTTTTTTTGGTGGCATAATAATTTATCCTATGTCTATAGATCTGAAAATGTATAATTTACATTTGTTCTTGCTGATTAAAATAGAGGTCCATGATTTCAGTAGGAGCCCCTAGAAGGTTAGCCAAACTAAGCAAGTTGGTGAGGAGTCCTACTTTTTAACTTTTTTTTTTTTCTTTTTTTCCTTTTCCTAAAGAAAACAAATGAAAAATGTGCTAGTTTTCAATCAGCAGGATATTGTTTGTGTTAGGCTTATGTTCTATTTTTAACCTATTAAAGATGAAGTATCAGAAGATCAACTGAAAATTTATTTGACTGGAGCCTGTACTTTAGGTGAAGGCTTAGGAAGAGCTCTGCTCTCAGAGGGTTTCCCAGTGAAAAAAATGGCATCCATAGACTTGTAAGAGTGGATATGTGTTTTTGATATGTTTATGGTAATAGGCAGGCAATATACTTCTCAGTTCTTCCTGAAATCCAGTCATGCCCTTTGTAGTGAGAAGATGTATCTGTTAATCTGCTACTTAAAACAGTGTATGTACAATGGTTATATTATTTCAAACCAGAAATCGTCTCTGTTAAACACTCTCAAACTAAATCTTCTGTGGCATTTTTAAATTTTGAAGCTCACTAGCCAAGCCCTGCCTCGGACTTGCTGCTACTGTCAGTTACTCAGTGACATTTGAGATATGGTATTCAAGGATTCATCTCCAAATGCTGACTTTAAGCTGTCAGCACTGAGATCTTAGCAATAAGTGTTTGCAGTTCAGACTAGCAATTTAGGGAATACTTAAAAAAACCAGCTTGATGACCTGTCTTTCAAAATCATGGATCTTTTACTTCATTTTTCTTGATAGATATTTTCTTCTATAGAATGCAATTCCATATATGTCAGTAACATTGTTAAAAATTACATTAGGATTTTTTTTTTACTGTTTTTAGTTGTTTTTGTCTGGCAAATGAACTGTGAACAGCTATTTGTTGCCATTTGCTAAGTGACATCCATTGACTGCCTACAAAAGCAAAGAAAGATAGAAGATGCAAAAGACCTTGAAGCTTTTTGTGTCTATAATTTTCTTTAGTGATTTTACTCATGATGATTCTGATATACTACATGAGGTTTCTAAATAACATTTAAAATCTTGGTCTGGAGTGTGACAATTTAGCTCTTAAATAATGTTGTGGTGCAATGTTGTACTTGGAAAACAAACAGATTCTGAAACAATGCCAGCTAATAAACATGGTGGGAAAATGTTCGCCTAGCTAACATTGCCCAGGATGAACTAGATGTGGAAAGCTGCAAACTCAAGGGGAAAAAAACAAAATGTTTAGGGGCATCTTGCAGATGGTAATTTATGCAAAGCTAAATTAAGCCTATGCAGTAAACTACGAGTAGAACAGAGCTGTATGTTTCTCCAAAAGATCCATAAAAATACATAATCCACTCTGGTTTCCAGTGGTGGCTTTCCATTTTTTAATGTCTCTGTCCCAGAAATAAGCTGCAGTCCCTCCACTCCTTTAGTCTTGGCATGACTTGCCGCCTGGTGTGTTCACAAGCAGAATTTGTCCTCCCTCCCTCTGCTCCTTTGTACCAGCTGAGGTCTAGCCTGTGGGTGAAGTCTTGCTCCTTGACAGCACGTGATTCAGGACAGGCATGATACAGCTTGTAAAGTCCAGGCAAAAGAGTTCACACCGCTGTATAAAGCCTGGCAGTTGAAATGGTAACTTATAGACAGAAGAGATGCCTCTTCCACCCACAAAAACAGGGTAGCTTTTGCAATGAAATAAACCCAAAGTCTACCTGTTTGTCCTAAGAAGCAGAAATCCTACCTTAGTTGGACCTATCATAATGGGTAATCGGTGTTATTTGTGAACAGAAGTGTGATACAAATGGAAATTTAGATAGGAAACTTAAAGTTTTCTTCAGTCTTTTTTTCTGCCATCCTAATCCCTTGAACAACCTTTTAATTTAATGTGTTTTTAATAACTGGATTAAGCAGAGTAAAGAAAAATTTTGCTTAATGGACATAAGTGGAAGTAATGAAGTAAAATATTTAAAAATAGCTCCAACAAAAAGCTTTAAATCGCATTGTGGAGATGGGTGAAAAACAACACAAAACAAATTACCACAGACTTGTCTCATGCTTACTTATGTATATATGGAATAGGGCTCCTTTTATTCTGAGTGACAGTTTGAAATTTATCTATTTTAAAACTTCTGTTGATTATATGAATCAGCTGAATATAAAATTTGTTAAAACTCATTATTCTGTCATAAACTAGAATTTAAGAGTTCTGGGGAGTGGATGATATTGATGGGCTTTATTTTGTGTTCCATTTGTTCAAATAGCAATGTTGATTGCCTAATTATCTTTGATTTCCTGTGAGAGATAAAAAGCAAATGTCTTTTCAGCACATGTGCCTTTCACATAATATTAAGGTCTCATTGTCTTCTAGTAGCTGGCTTGTAGGCCTAGTAAATTTTTGTTGATTCAATAAAGGTAAAGGTGAACTGCAGAAGTGAACAGACAAAAGTTTTATGGCATCTGGAGACGTAACCTGGATGATAAACTGATAGGATCCAACCAGGTACTTAGACTGGTTAGAAATGTGTGGGAGAAAAGATCTGTACGTATGCCTTTTATATATGAAAGAACAGATTGCCTTTGAGACATGGAAAAAAAAATGCAGTATGTAGGCTAATTGTTAAATAACTGCTTGCTCCTCAGCCTTGCCTTTATGTGGATTGAAGACAAGTAATGAGATTTGGGTAGTTCCTGTCTTCTGTAGAAGGTCTACAATTGCCCCAATACTGCTGGCACCCTGAAGCCCCCTATTATCATCACACCTGGTCTCATCAAGAGCCAGTGATAAGCTACACGCAGTTCTTCTTCTAAAATATCTTGGGTTTTCTTAAAAAAAAAAAATTTACAGTGATACAAACTGTAAGATTCAGTGTAGATATATTCCTTGCTGCCGCATAAAGCCAAACAGCCACCAAAAGGGAAGTCAAAAACTCAGACTTTCATTGCAGCAAGTATTTGTTTAATAACTAGTCCAGCACAGCATTTAATGTAGTAAAAGAACACTTGCATGGATATTGGAAGGGAAAATCTCTGAAAGACCAGCCAGCCGGCCAGTTTCCCACATCAGGCAGAAACAGGAGTGTTGAAGCAAAGGATAAGAGTCCTGTATCATAGTTTAAAGGAGAGCTAGGCCATAGGAGCTTGCAGATGGCACAATGGAAGGCTACATGTTCTGTAATCTTCATGTTTGTTCAGAGGGACCAGTAAATCAACAGAAAGAAGTTTGACAAATGAATGTGAAACCCCTTGCTTCCCTCCTTGTTTCTTTTGGTGTCTCTAATTTTCTTTTCTTTTTCTCCAGAAATCTCCATCTCCCTGGTGTTTAAGTACTCAGCAATGGACTAACTTGATTCTATCTGTAGCACTATATTTTTTTTTTCTAAATATAAATAAATATGTATATGCAGCAAATATAGAAAGCAACCTCTTTTTGCTTCTAAACAATTTGCATTTCTATCAGATGTGAGAGATCTAATTATAGAAACACATACAGGCTGCTCTGTACTGACATGCTGGAAAAATCTGAGCAATTCTGTTTCTCTATCTTCTGATTCCTTTAATCTCAATGTCTTCAAGAATTAGTTCTGAGCATGCTCTCACTTCATTTTTACATAAATGAAGCATACTTATCATTATTTAGAGATTTGGGTCCCTTAAAATAAGTTGTTAAGCAACTTTAAAGCCTACATTCTCAAAATTTCAGGAGAGAACTAGATATGTGAATCACTGACGTTTTTGAAAATATTGCTTCAATCCTCTCTTTCATCTTGTAATTTTAAAGGATTAAAGGCTTGACTGTCCTTTTAAGTCACAAGCCAGCATTATCACTGGGAGTAATGGCACTGTATTTCAAGACACATAGAGCTGTCTATCTTTAGAAGACTTCTGAAAGCTTGCTTGTAAACTAGATAGATGTAAAGATCATCCTGAGAATGGAGGTGGCTGTGGAGACATAGGCAGCTCCAGGAGTGGTGTTTTGCAGACGTGACCTGTTACAGTAGCTTGAACAGTTTTTCAGGTGTAGTAGCTGGTAAACAGAGAAACTCCAACTCTTTTGGAAGAATAGAAGGGAGGAGATAATGGTACCTCAGACCAAGCAAGCCGTGAAACTATAAATATGTCCTGATAACAGAAAAAACCCTGTTGGTTGGCCAAAAGCACCAAAAGTTTGACAATCAGAATAAGGTGACAACAAACATCTGTATATCTCAGGTGAAAAAGAGCACTTAAAAATATCTTGGGGAGGGGGAGTTGTTTGGGTTTTTTTACCCACCCCAGAGCTATTTAATGTATGCACCTAAGTACAAAGCAGTACCAGTACTCCGCTTAGTAGGGCTAAAGCACTATTCTCCTCAAAGTAGTGTTGGTTTTTATATATGTCTCACTATCTCCTAATGTCGTATGTGATAGAGTGCTTTAATTATATGTCATTCTTGCCCTTTGCTTTGTCAGAATTAGTTGAGGTATAGATGGATATCTTTTTGGATGCAAGACCTTCTTTAGTTACAAAATGAGTCAAAGGTCTTTTAAAGAAAGATGTCTATCCAGTCATTTATTGGCAACAGTTCTTCTCAAACGCCTTGCTGGAAGACCCTGCAGCGCAGTGGATCTTTCTTTCTGTATGTATCATCTTATTTGGATTGAAGTGTCCAGGTGTCACTTACAGTGTCCTTAAATTTTACAGTTGTCTGGTTACCCTCATATTTTTTAAAGATAGTTCCTCAGACTGCTCTTCTTCCTGGCCTGTTGGCACCTCGTGTCCCTGGCTTCTGCGCCTGTCCCATCCTGCTCAGCTGCTGGTGCTCTGCACCTTGCTAAACTTCCAAAATGCAACATCAAGTCCTCCCATATGCTGTTTTTCCACAGCTGGCCTTCCAGATATAGCTTTGACTTACAGCAAAACAAATTTGCAGAGAAAGCATTTAGCTGCCTTGATTAAGCCTATATCCCAAAGAATTTTTGTAAAGCAAATAATTTCTCCTCTCTACACTGATAGATTTTATTGAAGAGCAAGAGGTTATTATACTACAAATGATAGGTAGAATTTCAAATCACAAACTAGATTTCATCATAAATGCTTGAATTTAAAATCTTCATATTGCTTCTGCTGCACTGAGGGAGCCATAAGCTTGTGTGTTGTATACTACAGCTCTATGCAGTACATAAGGGAACCTGTAAAAACACCATATGATATTATGATGCAACATGCAGCCATTGGATTTCATTAAACTCTGGCTGGTAGATTGGTCTCTAAAAATAAATCCTTTCTGGCCTATGGACATTTACAAATTGTGACAAAATGCCTCCTGATTTCATCTTTGATAAGATAAATGGAAGGAGATCTTTAAACTTATTAGGCATGACCACCTACTCTGGTCTGTAGAGGTTTTCCTTCACATAGTAAGTTTATAGGCTGGATTAGTGAGGATGGTCATAATTATTGCATCTTGCCAACAAAAAGGATGATAAATATCCCTGTTTTCAACTACTACATGGAGAAAGAGTAAACAATCAAAAGCATTGGATAGGTAACATTGCAGGAGAGCTGATTTGTTCTTAAAAACAGTCTTTGTTTTAGGAGCCTTTCTGGAAGAAAGACTCTTAAAATCTAGTGAAGAATCTCATTCTCATTTTTCTGATCCCTTCCTGCTTAAGAAAGACACATTCTTTCCAGAGCCTTTTGAGATTAAAGTCACAGACTGACCAAAACCTGCTAAATAAATAGCAGGTTTTAACTAAACTTTAAACTTGAAAGAAACTAGTCATGTTTTGAAGTTGGGGTCTGAAAACAATTAGCAGCAATTTACTTGTATTCTTAATTCAGAGTGCTGAGCTACCACCTCTAATTCCTGCTTTGTGTACATTATCAGTGGGATATTTGGTATAATGACGGTAGGAAAGAAGGATTTGGGTTTCCCTAGACAGGCTGAACACACATCAGTAACTCTCAAGTGTAGGGACTTTTTATAGTTTTTTCTTAATTGAACATTAAGACCTTTACTTCAAGAGTATACTCAGTTCTAGTTTATGCATTCAGCAAAGAAGCTGGAAAGGATTCAAAGTAAAAAATAATGAGTGATGCGACATTTGGAAGAATAATCTTAGCATAAGAGAAAAAAAAATAGTCTGTTTTATTAGAGTTGCTTCAGAACTGTCCTGATCACAGCCTGGGGCAAGATTTTGTTGGAGACAGTTGTGCAGGGTAGAATTGGCTGTAAACAAGCAGGGAAGAAATTCTGACTTGTCAAAACACCAGCTGCCTCCTCAGTGACTGTCTTTAACTTATAGGCAGGTCTTAAATTTGGTAGAAAGCTCCGAACTTTAACAAAATGCAATAATAAAATTATTTTGTTGTGTTGTTTCGGTAGGAGTCAGAGGATTTCTAGACTACAGAGAACATAAGCACATAGCAGGCATGTAACATTAAACAGTATATTTCTACCCACTGAAAGATTAAAACAGAATTACAAGTGACTATTGAAATTGAGAAGCATTCTCTGAGATGTCTGTCAATTTAATTGAAGTGCCATTGTGAAGAAATCGGCTTTTTACAATAATTTTTTAGTGCTTGCAAAGGGTATAGTCATGTAGCAATGTCACAAATTTGGCTTAATGACTAGAAAAACAGAAACATCCTAAAGTTCGTTAAAAAGCCAAAAAAAGGGCAAGAACAGCAATCCAAAACTCAACCTCCAGAAAAGTAATTATGTGTAATAGGAAATCCAGTTTTTGTCTGGAAAACATGGCAGAAACCTAATTTGATGCTTAATTAATAGGTATTTCTGGTTGTATTCAGTCATCTTGACCTACTGCAGAGGAAAATGTGTTTGTATTTGTTAGCCATGGAGAAACAGCCCAGCTTCAAGACTGCTTACTACATGTCATACATCATGAGCATAATTATTTATACATTTCTGTTCAACTATTCCTGAATAAAAAGAGATGGTACCACTAGTGTCAAATACCCACAGTCAAGGACTTTGAGCTATTCAAAAAGGTGTGTATGAGAAATAAAGCCCTGTCACATCAGGAATTATTCAGAGGCTTGTGACACCTGGATAAAAACCTACAAAAATACTCTTCAGCCATTTTTTTTGTCTGTTTAGGCAAATTGTGTACTTTTTTCCTCTTGGAATATGGTCAAAAAACTTTCAGAAACATCTTCCAAGTGGGCTGCTATGAGGTGGAGGAGGAAGGAGAGCAGGTGGCTGCTGCAGCAAACACATGCTGTTATTACCTGTAGGAGGTTTGCCCTGTCCCCACCTGCGAGCCCAGGGATGTTGTGGGGATGCTGCTTTGGGAACAGTACATGATTTTTTGGCTGCAAGGTGGCACCACAGCTGCCACAGTTTGGCTTGGGAGCCTGAGCTGGTGGTGTGAGGAACAGAAATGAAAAAAAAAATAATGCAGATGGCTTTTATCTACAGCAATGAAAACATTAAGTTTGTCCACTGTTTCTATGGTGACCATGCCATCATATAGTCTCCCTGGGTAACAGGCAGAAGGCGGAGAATGCTCAGAGTCTTGAAATATATAAACCAGCATATTCTTATGAGAAATTGTTTTGCTCAAAAAGCAAATAGATGAGGATGTTTTTTGTAGAACTGCATTTGTGCTTGCACTTGTGCAATCTCAGAATGACAGTGGCTCTGTTGATGGGGCTGTCAGCTATTCAAAAAGCTGTGTATGAGAAATAAGCCTCTGTCTCATCAGGGGGAATTATTCAGAGGCTTGTGACACCTGGATGAAAAGCTGATCTGCACATTATATCCTTTTAGTTTTTGGTGTAGTCCATGCATATCCTGAAACTGGTGGCTGTGAACTGCCTGCATTGAAGGGCTTCTCTGCACATTTTGTTGGTGGTCTATACTCAAAAGATTCCCAACTCTGTCATGTTGACAAATTATTCGGTAGTATTGTTTGCTTCAGTTTTGTGTTTCAAAGGAAGAAAAGAAATGGAAAAACAAACTAAAAAAAGGTGGGGGTGGAAGAGGAAAAAAAACCACGGAAAAATGGGATTTTCTACTGACAGGGCTAGACCAGGAGGGGAGCACTGCCTAGGTGCTGGCTGCTGCACTCTCGGCTGTGGAGGAGATCCTTCTGCTGGAAGGGCAGGCTGCACACTCTACACCTATCAGGGAAAGTAGTACAACTAGTAAATCTCCGGGGCAGCCTGGTGAGACAAAATGGAGGAGCAGTCATGCATGGCAAACAAGGAGCTTTGCTCACAGGAGCAGACCAGAACAGGCTGGACTTGGAGGTTTTCACCTTGGGACCCCAGATTGGCTTCAGTCACTTTACTGTGTGACCCTGTTGTCTCAATTCCTTTGCAATCCTGTCTTTTTGTCCCTTTCTTCTTGGAGTTAGAGGTGGGAGGGGTGAGGGGTATGACTAAACCTTATGTCATCAGATTTTTCAGTTTGTTCTTGCTCTACTTGACTTCAGTTACCCTCTGTCCTGGCTTGCCCTTGCAGGTGGCAGCTCAGGTGGCCCAGTTCCTGGGCACAAGGCATTCCTATTCAGCTTGGAACCTAGAAGGACACTCTGGGAATGTGTGAAAGGCTGGTTTTAATTCGCATGAAATGATAATATACATACATAAATACGCTGTGCATATTTATCATCTGCATCTGCAAGACTCATTTGTACTGTATCTAATAGATTCTGTACAGAACGGGTAAATTTTTGCCTTTTAAAGGCAGACTCAAAGGAAATGCTTCACTTGTGCTTCCTACAAAGCTAAGGCAAAGAAAGGTGACGTGGGAATCTGCAGCTCCAGCAACTGAAGTGCCATGGACCCAGTTGCCAGTGTTGACTGGGGCTAAAACATTTTGACCTTCTGTTACTCCAGAAATCCTGGGTAAGGAGGATGCATGAAAGTAAGCAAATAAGCATGCACTTTATATTTGTAAAGTCAAGCATTTATTTGTAATACAATGGAAAGATCATGAATCTAATTATTAATTGTAGAAAAACAAACCTAATAATGCCATTAAAATTGTCACAGACAAATCTCTTGGATTTTGTCCCATTCCTGGTGTTGTGCTACCCCACCCATTCTTCCTCTGGATTCTGAAGTTGAACGACCATGTTAGTCCAGCAGGATCTACTGTTAGTAAACCCATTCTGACTCTTCCCCGTCACTTGCTCTTTCATGTGCCCAGAAATGTATTCCAAGAGGATTTACTTCATTATTTTCCCAGATCTGGGGTCTGTACTTCACTTTTTCACTTTTTCCAGGATCTTGAACCCTGTTGCAGGATTGTGACAGGCAATGCTCCAGCTGATTATTTCATGCCCACCTGGTTCTTCCTCCGTAGGTGAACTGCAGGTCCAGCTGTGCATCACATCTGGTTGGCCCATCCTGTACCAATGTCAACAATTTATCTCTACACCCTCCAAAAATCTCTCTCAGCTGCTTGTGTCTTGCCGTGTCACCTTTGCTGAAGATGTCAGGGCAGTTATAGACCCCTGTGAGAGCAAGGGTCTGATCTAGAGACTTCCTCACTTTGTTTAAAGAAATCTTCCTCAGCTTCCTCACTTTGGTGTGATGTGGTGCATGCATTCCATACCCTGTAGAAACCCACAGCATCCGGCAGCTTGAGCGGGCCACTGTGCACACCTCTCCTCTGGCAGCAGGATTTGGGATGTAGTTTTCTCCTCTGCATTCCAGAGCTGGCTGCTTCTCCCAAGACTGAGTGCTCCTGCCTGCTGCTCATTTTACTTGAGGAACTCCAGTGCTGTCCTTGTGGGAAATGACACCGAGGCATTGTCTGCATCTGTGTAAAGAATCTTCCCCCTGCAGGTCCTGTCTTCTGCAGCAGCTGATACCAGTCCTCTGGGTGCTCCCTGTGGGTCCCAAAGTTTGATCCTGACTAAGTTCAATCCTTCTCCTTGAGCAGAGGGCGAATTACTGTCTGTGTTGCGAGAAAGCTGGTCTAGCAGTACTGAAATTCATCTTTTTCAGCCCATCTCTATGCTAAAGAAATCTATGTGGAGCTGTTATCATTAACATTTCACCTGGTTTTCATCTTTCTTTCCTGTCAGCTGCAAAATTTATCAGCAGAGATTTTTTTTTGAATTTGCTTTCAGGAATGGATCTACCTTCTTGATGACCTTAATCAAAGCAGAGAGGTTTGAGATTTGGTAGACTGTTTGTGTCAAAGCATGACTTGATTGATGGTTTAGCCAAGGTGTGTTCATTACTCAAAACTGGAGGGTTAGATCTGCTTGTCTGGCTCCTAGGTACTTTCTGGGTACAGAAGTTGGTAGCTGGGAGGTTCCAAGGAGATATTCATGTGTACATACACCCTCTTACCTCACTAGCCCAACCAACAGAAGATCTGAAAATGCAGAATTAAGGTACTATTTAAAATCAAGTGATCAACAGAAAACAACATATGCTATGACACACCAAAGGACTTTGGGCAAAAATGGGAGAGTAGAAGAGGTGTGAACCATTTTCATACATGAAGAAGAACATAGGTGGTTCGTTGGTTGGTTCCCAGGTATTTATTTGTGGCATCTAACCTGTCCTGTTTTAGAGAGTTCTAGAAATGAGAAAAGATCCTTGCTGTGAGTCCACTGCAGGTGGACACAGCAGTCTTAATACTTAAAGCCTTGCAGTGGTGATAGCTTTCTCCAGTTTTTTGATCCCTCTTGGTACAGGTCCTCTTACTCCCTTTTGAGTTCTCTTCCTTGCTTTAAGTCATCAAATATTCCACAAGATGCATGTTTGTATGAAACAGAATAATTGAGATATAAGAAAGGTGCTCCTTCCAGCCTTCATATGATCACCACTACAGAGTTTATGAGAAAAGAATGTAGATGTTATGCTCTGGAGTAAATATACTGCCTCATATCTGCAATCAGTAAATCATAGAGCTAAGGCTGTGCTTGTCTTGCATATTTGACTGTGGTATTCAGCAGTTTGATAATCTGTCACTGAATGGTCGTGTTTCCTTGTTGCTCAATCTCAGTTAATATCTGTGGTCTCCAAGATCTCTGGATTTTGAAGGACTTTGAGCACTTTGGGAATTAAAGCTGTAAGGGTGGGAGGAAGGAGGGGAGGAAATACTTTGTGACCTCCTGTCCAACAGTCTTGCCAAACACTGGTAAATTGGCATGCCACTTCTAAATAACTGTAATTCTCTCAGGGTATGATAGCATTTCAGGTGAAATTTTCATCATTTACTTCTGCAAATAGGCATTGACAAGAAAGTTAAGACTTCAATTTTGTTTCCCAGAAAGTCATGAATTAAGAGTTAAGATGTGGTGGAAAAACTCTGAGCTTACTCAGTGTTGTGGTTAGACTGGCACAGGCTGTCTTGGAGGTAGTGTAAAGGGCTGTTTACTGTCTGTAAAGTTACAAGAGGAAGTGTTAATAATGCAACTAGAAGGAATTCCACACTGGGTCACAATGATCAGCAGGTTTTTTTTTTTTTTAAGATGGTATATTAGCTTTGTAGGTTCTTACCTTGTGCTAGTTCACAGTAAGGAAGCTCCTTGGAAAGTTTAATGAGACCTCCCACTGTGGTAATTTTCCTCTCTTTATTTCTGTTTTAAGAGATTCCACAGAATCAATTAGGAAGGAAGCTGATTTCACTTTCTACACTGTATCAGTGTGTCTGCTCAGACGTGCAAAGCTATAATTTTGCCATTTTCTTGTTTTACAGAAAGATAAGGTTGTTCAGGATTGTGGTGCTAGTAGCCTAGTGGTAGGGCAAATGATGAGAAAAGCTCAGCAAGTATTCAAAGATATCTTACATTTTACTGAAATTTTTTTTCCCATGAAAGAAAAGTCTATGGTATTCAGTAACTGGTAATATAATTGGGGAGAAAAGGAGTAGCCACAATGAACTTGTCATTAAATGTGTACAACCTAATCAGAAATTTGTTGAAAAAAAAAAACTTCATTAAGCCTGGTGTCCTGGAGATTTGAGCCTTCTGTCCCTCTGCCTGGCCTCTGCATGCACTGTGAAAAATATAATTTCAAGCTTTCTTCATGTCAATTGGGATTTTATTGCTGTTTGGCTTTTAGAGCACTGCCAGCTACCTCGTGTTCCCTCATGCCTTGGGAAGAGGCAGCTGTAGCTCATGTGGAGTTTGTGTGGCCAGGCAGTGCCCGTGTGCCACCCACTTGGCAGGTGACTGAGCTTGAGGGGCTGTCCCACCATATGTGTTAGAGCACTCTCATTTGCCTGTTCCTGCTCCTTGGTCACTAGATTCCATCCAACATAAAAATAATCCTTTAGGAGTCCAAAAGGGGGAAGGGTTATGAAGATAATGATGGGTAGGCAGAAAAGTGGTACATTCTGAAAGTCACTCAAGAAGTGAAAAGCAAAGAGCAAGATGTGATGTTTCACGAAGCTTTAGGATTCTGTGCCTGGGCATTAAAAAGCAGCT
>VXBB01011783.1:343861-403409 GCA_013399915.1 Illadopsis cleaveri | reverse complement strand
GAAAAAAATTTATGGATATTTGGTTTATTTTTTTTTTTTTTTTTTTTTTTTTTTTTTTTTTTTTTTGTGACAGATATGTGGATCAGAATAGAAACTGGACTGTTAGGCTGAGTAGTAGGAGGTGTCTTTGTGGGTTGAAGGCAGGCAATGTGGTCAGAGGGCCCTGTGAAATGTTTTTATCCTACGGTGTGCTTAACAATTTCATGGATTTTTTGCACGTTTTGAAATCCTTTTATTTATATCTCCTAACTATGTTCTGGGCAGCAGCAACTACTTAGTTTGGATCAATAATTTGTAGGTATAGTATGTGAAAAGAGGATTTTAATAAGGCCAGGTGCTGGGGGGTTTTGTGGAATTTTTATAAATACAGTAGTGTGGTCTAATAAGGTGAAACTTCTTAGTAAGTGCCTGGCATAGTTTTTTAACTTACAGCTTCTCTTCATTCCTGGCTGAAGAAAGCAAATGTGATAAACTCTGTGAGGAGATTTCAATGGCTTCTGATGCACTCCATCAGAACAAAAAGAAAAAGTGTGCCCTAGTGTCTAAGAGCTTCTCCTCTGCAAAATGGAAACATCCCTTTATGGAAAGTGGAGCTATTAGGGCTCTTTCCAAGTTGAAAAATACAACAGGGAAAAATGTAGTACCAGAAAGCTTCAGGCCTTGTTGTTGTTTTCCCAACGACGTGGGCAGAGAAATTTCAAAAATGGAATATTAGAGCAGGGCCCAGCTATTGACAGCAGCCTGGTGTCAGGGAGCAGGGCTTTGCCTGTTCACCAGCCCTGTTAGGAATGGTCAGATCACTGTGGGTGCTGAGGTACAGGTTTAATTATTTTGCCTGATTTGGCGACTAAGGGACATTAAATATTATCTCCCAGGCACAGAGATACTTCTTAACTGCATCGGCAGCGTTTAACACCTTTGCTTGCTTGAAAGACTCTAACAGCTTTGTATGACATCTGTATAATTTTCGGAAATCTGTGGTTTCATTGAAATAAAAATCATAGCTGTTGTGGGCTAATTTTACCCCTGGCGCATGAAGGTGAATGGCCAATGATTACAGAGAATTTGCATCTGCTTTTTTCCAGGCTTGAAGTTATCACGTTACTCTTGCTTCCCCTAACATTCACCTTGTTTCATTTCTTGTGTGTTGTAACGAAACAGATTTCTTTCCCCAATTCATTAATTCAGGATGAAACTTCAACTGAACTCCAAAGTGTTAGGAAATTTAGGCAGATGAATAAATGTATGAAAGCTCCAAAGACAGAATTGCTTGTCTGCCAAGACACTTCCCGTGATTAAAAGATGCTGTCATTTAATTGAAATAAATTATTGCTTAAAAATCACCAACCAAAGACTCAGTTAAATGACTTCTAGGATTAGCAGTCTTTTAAAGATGACAATACACCTCTGAATAAAATCCATATTTATTTTATATGTCAAATTAAAAGAGACTATTAAAGAGTTTTTGCACTTTGCCCATATTTCATTTTGTTTGCATGGCCTACTTTTGAACTTACTTAAATTAATATAGTTAGACTCAAGTCTTCTGAAGATAATGAAATAACTGTAGCAAATAACCCTGCTGTAAGGAAGAGGAGGCTGTGGCATATATATGTAATACCAAAAGAATTCTTTGTGAAACTGCTTTCATAATGAACTATTCAAAAATGTCACTCACAAACTAAGCCACAAGATGAGATTTTTGAAAATGCTGCCAGAAAAAGAAATCCCTGTTCCTGTTGGTAGTGTTAATGGCTACCACGCACTGCACATTTGATGTATACACAGTCATGAGTCTGCTTAAAGCTACAGGCTAAATGATCTTTTAGTCAAGCTAGATGTAAGTGGAATTCAATGTCCTTCTTCACACTGATACCTAGACATGGTGGGAAGATGCATGGGTACCTAGGAAAGTCAGATGATGATGATGATTATTTTATTACAAATTGAAACTGAAGGTTGTGCATGTGTGTGAGCACACAAACCAAGAAACTAGGACAGGAAGAACGGAAAATCAGCAACCGAATAAGGGAAGAGCTGTGAGTGAGGCCTCAGAAGATGCAAAAGACTTGTCCGTTGTTATAAAACACCCTGGGGAGGCAGCTCTGCAGCTACGATCAAGAGTGAGCTCACAGCACAGCCAGCCCAGCCAGGGCCTTGCTGCTGCAGAAAGGGAGATTTCTGGTGCCTTCCCTGCATGCACTCCCTGCCCTGCCTGCTTGCTCCTCATTTCACGGTAGGATGGTTTAACTCACTGGCAGGGGGAAAGAAATCACCTGAGTTCTCTTCTGCTCTTTTATTGTTTCAGTCTACTCACAGTGGGATCAAATGACTGTCAAAACCAGCCTTAGTGAGAGGGTGGCAGGAGCAGAAGGTCAGCACCTCTTGCTTTCATCAGAGGCGAGGTGCTAGTTCAGCCTCAGTCATGGGGATAAGCCGTACTCAGCTGTGTTAAGGGCAGGGGTGGAGAAAGTGCATGTGGTTTGTTATAACAACTCAGTTTTAGGCTTTTTTTGCTTGCTCTACCTTTATATTTTTTGACAAGCGCCAAGACTCTAAAGACTCAACAAAACATCAAAGTCTCTGCCTACATTGATGATGACTTTCACCCTGAAACTTATGGGTATTTAGACTGTGCTAAGGGGAGATAGTGGTTACATGAAAAACTGACTCTAGTTTGCCCCCTTGAGCACAGGCTCATGGTGGTTTTATTGAAGGCCTTGTGCTTGTGAGGAGAATTACAGAATGGTTTGGATTGAAATGGACCTTAAAGGTCATCTAGTTCCAACCTCCCTGCTGTTGGGCAGGGACACCTCTCACTATCTCAGGGCCCCATCCAACCTGGTCTTGAACACTTGAAGGTCTGGGGCATCCACAGCTTTTCTAAGCAACCTGTTCCAGTGCCTCACCACTCTCTGAGTAATGAATTTCTTCCCTAACATTTAATCTAAATCTCTACTTTTTCAGTTTAAAACCATTCCTCTTTTTTTCTATGATTACCTGTAAGTCTCTGCTTCTTCCTTATAAGCCCTCTTTAAAGTACTGGAAGATTGCTAGAGGTCTCCCTGGGGCCTTTTCTTCTCCAGGCTGAGCAACCTCAACTCTCTCAGCTTGTCTTCAAGGGAGAGGTGCCTTGCCTGTGCAGAGGACCACCAGGTGGAGTGTTATGAGAGCAGAGTAGAGGGTCACCTCCCTCAGCCTGCTGGCCACACTCCTTTTGGTGAACCACAGGATGTGACTGACCCTCTGATCTGTGAGTGCACACTGTTGGCTTTCAGCCCAGAGAGTGTTGCTGGACACAAGACACTGAAGCAGCAGAAGTTATCAGGCCTGGGAGAGCAGGAACATAGATGCCAGTTCCCAGGTGTTCATGATTTAAGGAAAGGCAGATGAGGGGGCAGTATCCTCTGTTTCCTATGGTGGTGGTATCTGGTTCATCTCCAGCCTGGGGAGGCTGCCTCAGCCCCTGCTGACTACTTGTGCACGTCCAGTGTGTACAGAGGTGGCAGAGTGGTAGCTCTGACAGTGAGATTGGGTCTTCTGAGTCTCTCGTGTTCCTTAGGCTGCTCGGTGTGTCCTCACAGCATCCTTCTTAAAGACAGCTAAATGGAGCAGTCAGTGACAGTAGTTCAACCTTCTCATTGTCTGTTCATCACTTAGATGTCAAGCATCAGTAACTGTGTGATTTCCCCTTGTATTCACTCTTTTGTTTTACCAGAAGAGATTTTAGCATAGGCTCTGAAAGTATTAGTAGATATATTGGTCTGGATGCACCTAATCTTCCCAATGTTTGTTGACTGTTCATAAATTATGTTATGCAATAGGTTGAAATGGATTTTCTTGCTACCTTAAACAATTCAGAGTGCAAATTCCTGACAACACCATGTTTAGAAAGGAGAGGCTTTAAATGACCAGTACAAATCATTACCACCTGAACTAAGAGTAACTGGTAGAGAACTAAACTGTTTTCTTGTGTGTGACCAGAATTTAACTTTGACAGTGATTAATCACTACAATTAACTAAAAATGCTGGGAATTTTAGACTTACCTTCTACTCTGGTCCCAGAAAAATGTTTGTTCTGGAGTTTGCTGATGACAATGTTGGGTCGAGCAATGATTTAGGATCTTACACATAACTTTGTGGCATATCCACCTCACAAACAAGGACTGGATTTTACCAGTTCAGAGCCTATATAGAAATAAAATGAATGGTCTAATGACAATCTACAGGTCAATATGAGGATCAGGAATTCAACAATATTCCCATGTCTCCTACAGAAAATAATTCAGGCAAATGAATGCACACACTGCAGTTTAGCAGACTGGGTTTTCATACTGGTCTTACCACACTCTTCTGCTGCACATCTGCTGACTGGCTATACTCCTTAAGATCTTTAAAAAAAATAATTAAAGAATGACTAAATTTTTACCTTTTATTACTTGCATTAGGTGGGCAATAGGAAGGTGGATATTCCTGACACACAAGAAAATGCTAGTTATGGATTCTTTCCTTCTTCTTCCCTCCCTCCTCTCCCTCCCTAGTCTTAGAATGTTTGCTGAACACCGTGGGGTATGGGGAAGAGTTGAACAGAAACTATAAACAGCCGCTGCATGCTGCTGTTCTCTATCAAGTTACCTGTCTGGTGACAGTCCTAAGGGTCCTTGTATTGCTAATTTATCAATCAAATCAATACAGATGTGTAACACTTAAGAGTGTGTGAATGTCATGAATATTTGGGACCAACATCTCAATCATGTTTAGTGGAAAACAAAAAAAGGGGAAAGATCATACTGATAGTATTATATAAAAAATAGCGTGTCCTGTTTTTCATCTCCTTATACTAAAAAAATTCAAATTCAAATATCTTTAAAAATACATTTTTCGTGCAGATACTGCAGTGTGTTGGACCACTTCCTTTTTGTTTGAATGCCAACATTTGAGAATGCTAGATCTGAAAAAGCCTTGTGTAAACTGCACTGAATAACAGAACATACGGTAATGAGGCAACATACATGATGTTCTCCCAAGTGAAAATGATACAGAACACTCAGTAAAAGAAATTTGGATGTCTGTTAGAAATCCAAATTAGCAGCATGACAAGGCTTGTCTTATAAAAATATTTCACAAGTTCTCAAAATTCCATCACAGATGTGGTTTCTCAGAGAATATTTCCTGCATGTACATCTGCTGCAGTGCATGAATAGCTTCTACTTATTTATGTGTCTCAGGTTGTACCCTTTGAAGAGGGATGGCAGTAGTCACTGGGAAAGCAGGATGGAAGTATTGATAAAGTGCCAAGAGTATCAGGTTAGATCTGGTCTGAGCTTGGGATCAAGTATTAGGGGAGCTGGGATACACAGGGGACTGCAGGATGCACAGGAAACCATATAGAAGCTGTATGGGCAGAGACTTATCTCTGTTGCTCTTTATCACAATATATTCTGATTATGCTTTTTTTCAGTTGGGATCTGTAAGCCTAGCCCTGGGGAAGGAGTAAGCAGAAGGCAGGAATGGAGAAAGATTTTCAACAGAGTGTGAAGGAGAAGGATTGGAGTGAAAGTAATTGGGATGTCTCAGGGCAGAAGTGGTGCTAGGGTTAAGGAGTACTCAGGGAAGAGATGGGAACACTACATGATATAGTACATTCTTACACACACAACTGACATCTGCTATTTCCCTTCCTCTTTTAAACAGATGGTAGGAAATCAAAAGAATTTATTTGATTACCTAAAGGGAGTAATTCAAATGAGATCTGTCCTTAAAGAGGTCACAATCACAATTTAGATGAAGAGCATTTTAGCACAGATTCACTCAGAGACATTTTTGTCTGACAGGATTGGTTTGGCGTCTCTTATCTAATTTTACAATCTCTCTGTTCTTAACCATTTTGTTACTTCCAACCTAAGTCTTCCCAACACTATTTTCACAGATAGATAGAGTATAGTACTCATCTAAAAGACAAGATCCTAATAATGAAATGGGAATTGCATTTAAGGGCTTTTCTCCTGTCTGCTGACCAGCAGTAACTCCAGTGTGATACACTGTGCACCCCACAGCTGGGGAGTGATGGGGATCCAGGGCTTGGTTCCACAGGATGCAGCAGATATTGGCAACTTCTGGGGCTGGTCCCAGTTCAAGGCACAGTCCTGACAAAAGCAATGAATGGGTATTAGGAATATTTATTCTAAATGAGATCCCACTTTTCTGCTCTGTTTACCAAGATTAGCAGATGCCTTCTTTCCAGGAATATAGCCTAGACAATCTGGTGTTTTCTAGGAGAAGCTGTAATTACAAAAAGTTATAAATACCTTACATCATTATACCACTTCAATGTTTAAATTTTTATAAAGAATATTACTATCATAGCTTTCATTGAGCGTTCATAAACTCTGACTTGACAGGAATTATTCTGGGACCTTGGCAAAAGGTGACACATCCTATGTTTGTGGATTAATAAAGATTGTCATAGTATTTTTCCTCACCCATTGAAAGTTGCTGGGTGAACATAATTATGTGAAAATGAAAGATGATATCACTTGCTTGGCTAAAAGATGTTTTAAAAAAAGGTTTTAGACAAGTTGAAATTCATCTAGTTAGAAAAATTGTGGCAAAACAGTGTGTTATTAGTACAAGGAAAACAATTTTCTAACTATCCATAACAATCTGTAAATAATACTCTTTGCAGCGGCTGAGAACAAACCATGATGGAAATGTAATTTAAAAAGCAAAAAAAAGGTTTCAAATCAAATTTTTCATGAGAGCCAGAGAGCAAATTGTTGTTATATGAAGATTAATGATGCTGTTCTTTCTCAATCATTTTCTATATATATATTCCTGTTGCTGTCTTGAGTAAATGCTAGCCAAAATAATTTTCTGCTTTCCCATTGGAAAGTGATCCTTATTGGTGGTGGAAAGATGTGATACAAACCTTAGGCTCAGAAGTTTTATCTGCACAGTTTCATTCCAAAAATGGAGTGAAACCCCTATATTTTCAGTACTCATAGGTACTGCTTAAAACAAGGCCTTATTAAATCAGTGTTGGAATTGCTGTTGGGTTGGCTGGAATTAGTGCTGCATTGGAGACTGCTGTGAATGGACATGGTATTGTGAGGCTGATTTTGCCTTTCTTGTTTTGCTCTAGCTCTTGTGGCAACTTATTATTGAAATATCACAATTAATTTTGCATGAAAAAGACCTCTGGGGATCATTGGGTTCAGCATCCTGCTCAAAGTGGCTGATCTTGAAGCTTTCTGAGGTTGCTTAGGGCACTCTACTGTCAGGTGTTGAAAATTTCCAAGGATGGAGGTTTTCCCAAGCTCTCTAGTTAACCCCTTCCAATCCTTGATCACTCAACTTGCCCTTTTACCTCTTAAATCAGAATTGGTCTTGCTGCAACTTGAGACTGGGAGCTCTTGTTCTTTCATTGCATGTCTGTGAGGAGAGTCTGCCTCCATCTGTTCCCCATTAGGGGCTGGAAGGCTGCCCCTGTAGCCTTCCCTTGCTGAGGCTGAAGGAGCCCAGCTTCTCCAGCTGTTCCTCATGCTCCATCACCCTTTTGATATTTCTCCTTGGTTTCTCTCCTGTTTATCAGAAATTCCTCTGTATCCAAAGGCTCAAAAATGAGCAGGCTGCTTTAAATGCAGCTTTGACAATGATGACTAAAAGGGAATAGTTTGTCCCACAAAACCACAGGCTGTGCTTTTGCTAGTGCAGAGCAGTCTGCACTCACAACTGCATAGCCCCACTGCTGATATACATTTTACTTCTTGTTCACCAGACCCCTTTTCCTCCCTCAGGGTTCTGCTTGGCCTGTCAGTCCCCAGCCTGAACAGGGTTCTTTGCTCCTACATGTGAGACTTTGGATTTGCCTTGATGAAATTTATGAAGGTGCTGTTGACACACACCTTTGGCTTGTCAGTGAAGGGCAGCACAGCCCTCCTGTGTACAAACATAAGGGTTTGACTTGGCTGAGCTCAGGTAAATGAGTCATGAGCAAAGGACTTCAGTTTGCTGTTCCAGCAGCTTCCCTGAAGCAGAGACCTGTGTCCTTTGGGGATCTGGGTAAGGGAAATCTTGGCCTCTGCCCTGTTCCACTTGGCCCCACAGTTTCTGGGGTAACTATGATATTTCCTTTAGCTCATTCAGCTTCAGCATTTTTTCTGTACTTTGCAAGAAGTTCTTGAATCATTAATGTAATCAATTCCAGTTTTCCAAGCTAATAATACCCATTCTTCTGACTTCGTATAGGGCTAATCAATGACTCTAAAGGAGGGGTTTATGTTTGTATATTACCAAACTCTTTTGTTCAGAAATTAGTGGCATCAAGGAGTTAAGTGCCTTTAGATTCAAGTCTAAAAAGGAAGGTAGGTCTGACAAACACTTCCTGGCAGGAGTTGGACTCAACATAACAAGAGGGTTAGCTGACTTTGACCTTTGTGTTTACAGCATTAGCTGATATTTAGAGCCTCTTGTTTGTGTCTCTTCTCAGCTTGAGGTAGTCCAGCCTTGTCACTCAGCAGAGGTTGTTCTTTTTTTAACTGCCAGTCTCAAGATAGACAGGACAAAGCACACTTCTGTTTTCTTGCTAAAGGTGTCCTGAAACTATTTGAGTTAAATTAGAAGTGTTCCTCTGTCTAGATCATCAAGTGGAAAAAAAAATTGACACCTTGATGTTTTGGTAGCTTGTAGTAAAAAGAAAAGGATCATCCCATGAAAAATAAATGTTTCACTTCAAGCAGAAGAAATACCTTTTTGAAGATTTAACTATAAATATTTTCTAAAAGTTTGAAGTCACAGAGTGAGTAATGTTAATAGGAATGCTTACAGACTCTCTGTGAGGTTTTAAATGGGGTTTATTTCCAAATAGAAGGCAATGAAATTATTTATAACAGATCAAAGCTGTGCCAAAATCACTTCTGATTTATTATTTCCAAATAGAAAGCAGTGCTATTTTCATTATGACACTTTTAATGCAGATAGCTGATAAAAATGTGATTTTTTTTTTAATTTGTTTTAAAGGTTGCTTTTATGCTGGACTAAAACTTCATATCAGCTTAATTTATATAGGTCTTACATAACTCAGTCATATTGTTTTACATATTTTTGATTAAGTGACATTTAGAATCATAGCACCCTATTTGCTAGACACTAAGAATTTGTAATTAAGAACTTACTCAATATTTTCTGGACATGAGAAGGTACAGGAACTAATGCTGCTAAACGTTTTTGAAAAAGCCAAACTAGAATGTCAAATGACATTTCAAGGTGCATGTGCTAATTTATCAGCAATAATAATGGTAAATGGATTAGAAGGTAAATTCTTTCTACTCAGTGAGGAATACAGGGCTGACCAGTATAAGCTGCTCCTAATACACCTGGTGGAATTAATGCACAAACAAGTTGAAAACTCATCAAAACAAGACTATAAAGAGTCTCTTCAACTGTCAAAAGAAGAGCTAGTCAAAAGAAGAACTAGTACTTTGTTAGTGTAAGCTAATCTGTTTTCCGAATGTTGTGACATAGAGCAGAAGTAGGCAGCACTTAGAATTTGATTAACAGTAGGCTGTGTACCCAATATTAAGTGCTGAAAAGCCTTTTGTTTGTTGATTTGAACAGTAAAATGCAAACTTGGGAAACAATTTCTCTGAGTAACACTGCAAATAACTCTTGTAGTCTAATTTTCCTAAATTTGTTTTCTATTGTGATCTCAATTAATTAATTATCTTCATATTTTTTCCTAATGTTTATGGTTAAACACACACTGTTTGTAGTTCATGAATAAAGGAAATTCACAAAAATGGTTGCAACACAATGGAGAAAGTGGTGGATAAATTTTCTGTTTTCCTTCCCTTAATGTTATCATAATTAATTTAAAGCATGAGGAGTTCTGAAGTCTGGAGGTGTACTTGTTTTGTCATATCTGCATATCTGTGCAAATATTCAGGGCTTAAAGCAGTCAATAAGCCTTTGTGGTTAGGGGAGACATATAACACTTTTCCCCCCCTTCCAACTCTGTCATGTTTGCATGCTAACAAATCACATGCCACCCAAACCCATGTTAATATTTGTGATTCATACATATCCCTGCCTCTCTCTCCTCTTCTTTGCTGTGGGTGTGAGTCTCCTATCTTCCAACTCCTACAATAGCTTGAACTACATTTTGAACACATTGGAAGAGGGTACTCACACAGGCTCCCATCAGTTTGCATATAGCAGTGTAAGTAGGAGGCAGTGGAAGAAATTATCCTTCTTTTTTTCCACTGGTTTTACTGTTTCTAGGGAATACAGGCTCCACTGCACCTGAGGAATGGGCTGTTCCAAGTTTTCATGAACTGGCACCTGAGATGTTATTTTGTCACTACGTGTTTCTCAGCTCAGCAAGTTGACTTGTGCTTCCAGCTCCATTGGCTGGAGCAGATTTGTTTGGGCTTTATCAGTTTGTTTGTGGTGAGGGGTTTTTTTTGTTGTTGTTTGTTTGCTTGTTTGTTTACTTGCAGATTTTTTTTTTAAGATTAGTACGTGGAACTCTGCTGGCAAACTGTCCTGTTCTTGAAGCTGAGACATGGGGCATTTGAAAAGAGCATTTCCTTTTAACTGCTGTGTTGTCCTTCGCCCACCACCAGTCAAATCAGAGCTGCAGGAAGATCTGTGGCAACCAGCAAGGCTGTTGTCCTCCCTCTGTCCTTGCCCCTACATGCACGTGCTGGCACAAACCTGTACGTACACATCCTGCTTTGACAAAGTGGAAAAGATGGTGTGAACTCATCCATTTCTATGTGAGGTCAGCAGACATATTCAAACAACTGTAAATATTAACAATAATTTGTCAGCTTGCTTTACCTGAATTGGGAACCACTTGCATAAACTCTTCTAATTGGGCTGTGGAAAGGTGGCAGCCAGGTGATATGTTTCTGACCACAACCTAAGTCGAGAATGCTTTTTTTGGCACTACTGTGTCATCTGGTCTCTGGCACTGGAGTGTTTCTGCTTGCATTTCATCAAAGCTTTGAAATCCTAGTCTTGGTAGTATACATTCTCACTACTGGTTTTGAACTAGATGTTGTGCCTCCCTCCTGCACCAACATTTTCCACAGCTGCCAATTTTTATGCAGTTTCCAGTAACCAACAGAAAACCTTTTTAGGTCTCTTTTTCTGCACCACTACTTTGTACTAGAAGACTTAATGACAGAAACTCCTTTCCTCCCCTTGAGACACTCTGAGTGTCATATCAAGTAAGACATTTGAAATCTCGTGAGGTATTCATAGCACTGGTTCAATTTGAGAATGGTTTCCTTGGACAAGGTCATTGTCAATTTAATATTTCACCTGGTCAGGACTTGCACATTTTCCTTCAATTTGTCTCCTAAAAATTGTAAGAAGATTTTAACTCATTCACACTACTTCCTCTACCTATAGGATGCCACAGTAAAAAAATAAAATTGATCCAGAGCTGTACAAATTACTTTTTCTTCACTTGACAGTGTAGTGTCAGCCATACTTGACAGAATGATTAGAATCATTCTATTAGCATTTTATACCATTTCAGCCTGTTAAGATTCTGGGTGACAGTCAGTACATGTTTGGCAAAAGAATGTCAAGAATCTGCACTCTGTTCCCTGTACAAGCTTAAAGCAATTTAGCTCTGTTGGAGTACATGGTATAAGAGGAAGCAGGCTGTCTTGAGGAACTTGATATTTGCATGATTTTTTAATTTATTTTTTATCTCTGGGCAGCTTAAGACTGAATGAGCCTGACAAAATCATGGAGATTTTAAGGCAGGGTTATCTTCATAGACAGATGGAAAAACTTACATGTTTCTCTATCCAGTTACTGAGCTAGTAAGTGAATTTTCTACTATGATGATTCAGGGAGTTTAGTCATTTACACTTTATTAGAGTTTAGTCAAGCCATTTGTAGTGGCATTTAAGCAAGTTAAAAAAGTCAGTTTACACAGACATGAATTCTACTCATGCATATGAGCTTTGCTTGTGCCTAGAAGTGCATTATGTGCCAAAATGATAGCAGCAGTCAGGGAGGTTTCAAATATAGCCATAGTGTGAAGGCAACTGGGCAGATGACAGAGAGTTTGGTAGTTTGGAACTTCTTCATGGTGTGCAAGTGAAATTTCTGTAGAGCTTGGTTAACAGCCAGCAGGAATTATTAGTTCAGTGAGACATGTCTGAGGGAGTTCATGTTAGGGTTTGTTATGAAGGAAGATAGTGTGCACAGAGACAAACCATTTCTTGGGTTCCTACATTCATCTTGGGTGGCAAGCAGGCATGGAGCTGAGGAACAAATTTTGTTGTGAGTGTGTCACAAGTATATAGTGCATATAAGAAACGAAAGGAAGAGAATTAAGCTGACCTAATTACACCAAGATGGGCAGACTAGCAGACCTTAGCCTCTACTACGGATTTTGTTTGCAGTTTCCAGACTTGCATTGAATATATTTGCTTTTAAACATTTGGATCTGGGGCCAACTGGAGGTTTGAGTTGTGCTCTCTGTGGGCATTTCACCGGCACTCAGCTCAGCTCTATTTCACTTTTATGTCACATGGCCTTTTTTGGGCGGGTGAGCATAAGGGGCAAACTCCCAAGGGTCAATACTTCAAGGGGAGTAATACCCTGCTGTTGGCAAACTTAATTAAGATTTTCTGTAAGGGCTGTAAGAAAAAGAAAGAGCATTGGTCAGTCTGCTTGTAGAAGTCCTATACTATGCTGCTGAATGTGAGTGGTGAGGATTTATTTCTACTCTTGCTTGATCTTGCAAAGGAACAGCTGTTTGTTAATCATGTTGCAATTTGCAACGTGGAGGCAGTGTGTTGCTTTTATAGCTTTAAAGCTATTGAAATTTAGTGTTCATGCATGAATGTGACAGGTCCACATATCAGATCCACCACTTCAAGTTTTTAAAGTGGTCCCTAATCTCTACCAGATATTCTCCTGGAATATAAAACTCAATTAGATCAAGGAGAGACTTTAGATAGAGAAACAACAAATTAAGTTTGGCTTCAAGTGACAACCTTGCCCACAGAGCTAATGAAATTGGAAACCTTTTTGAACAGGTTTCCATTTCAGTATCTCTCCATACTTCCAGGGCTGATCCTTTTATTTCCTTTGCCTCTCAGGCTCAACTTTGAGTCAACTCCCCATTGCAGATAAGTCTGTGGCACCTTAGGTTTTTGTTAGCAAGGTTCCTAACTGACACTAGGATTTTGGGGATTTTTCATACCTGCTCACTGTGAAGCACTGTGCCTACTCACAGGCTGGATGTCATCCTATTTGAATAGCTGCTGAAATAAAACTACTCTCTCCATGTTGTCTCTTTTGCCAGGAATTAAGGGGAAAAAAGAATATGATTGCTTGGATTGAGTGCTGATATGCACTCTATCCATTTCCAGCCTAAGACTTCTATAAAATGGTGAATTATTGTATTTCATGCTATGTTAATTCAAGCCAAATAAAGCATACCATGAATATCATTTGGCTTTTATGGGCTAACTTAATGGTAGTTAATCCAAAGGATCATGCATTATTCCTCATTAGATAAATTAGCTCAGCAGAATTTCATTGACTATGGACAAAGTTCAACTGGTTTACATCAATGAAAGATTTTAATTAAAAATCATGGGCTTGTGATGGAGGCTATTACACCAGATTTTCTTGACCTTTGAGTCAAAAAAATTATTTTTTGCTATTCTTAATTCCTTACACCCTTTATTATTGTATACTTTGTCAGCTGTATTTTAATTCTGATCTCTGTCTGTGTCTCTGAAGTTCTTGTTGGGGAATTCAAAAAAATATATATCAAAAAAACAAACAAACAAAAACCCTTTCAAACAATATTCCTTCAGAAAAGTCATGCTGGGAGCTACATGTACCACTAAGCACTCTTGATGTTGAATATCATCCTCTAAAGCAGGAGAGTTTCATCGTATTTTCCAAAAATGCCAGGTGCTTTCGGACTTTTTATTAAAATTCAAATATATTCTCAAGGATGCTACAGACATCCTTGTGATAGCTTAAGAGATTGTCTCACATCTTCCAGGTAAATGACTTTCAGATGTTATAAGAACAATTCTGAAGGGCCTTGGAGTCATCTGTGCTCTTGTCGTCCCCAGTGAATGTTTATTTAGAAATTTCTGTAGTTGTGAGCACTGAGATATGGGCCCTGTTGCCATTTGACAGAGGCACATAAGGGAGACTTTATTTTGGCATGACCCTTAACCAGAAGGATGCTGAAGAGTTTTTTGGTTTGTTTTTTTTCCCCCCTATCTCTTCACCCTGAGGATAACATTTAATTTTCATGTCAGAAAAGTATCAAGAAAGATTTCTTTCTTTTTTTTTTCTCCCACCCTTACCCTTTTTTTAAAAAATAAAGCCTTTTCCATGAGTAAGTAGGTCATGGTAAAGGAAATATTCATATAGCAGACTTCCCCTACAACTGCTTCTTGCTGCTTGCTGAGGGCCAAGTGATTTTTCAAAATATCTTTGCGCCTCTTTCTTGGTTTCAGTCGCAGCTTATTACTGCAGAGAGGGGTGCCAGGCATTCTATCATGTGCATCACTGGTACTTCAAATGTTTTGCTCTAGTACACCTCTATTTTCTTCCACCTACAAGAACTTCTTGACTTTCATTTATAAATTTGGATTTTTCTCCATTTTTAGTCTCTTATTTCAGTCCTTTATTTTATTTACTGCAAAGAGCACTGCTGCAGTTAAAAGGATTTACACATTTTTAGTATGTAACAGTTTTCTGTGTATTGAAAAGACACACTAAGAGTTCAGAGATGGCATCTCTTCCCTGCATGAGCAGATTTTCCTATTCCCAAAATTACCTGGGGAAAAAACCCCTGATCCTATTAAAACTGAATACACAGTCAGTAGCAAATATAAGGAAAGGGGAAAATTGGTGAAACTGTACCTTTAAAGGCACTTTCAGAAAATTTATTTGCAAAACATAGAATGAAGTATGATTTATTATTTTTGATTGTTCTTGCAAAAAGACATATCTTTGGCATACTCTGGATTTGGCAAACAAAATCCAATGTCATATTTAAATGACACATCTTTTCACTTTTCTGAATTCTTCCCTATATTCTAAAAAGCACAGGGGAGGGAATGAAAGGAAATCTAACAAGAATATTTCAATAGAATGTGACTATTAAAACATAGGCTATTTATGGCAGCGTAATGATAAATAATAAATGGTAATAATGAAGGGAAGGAAAAGAAAAAAGAGACGAGTACAAAATTGGAGAATTGACATTAGTGACTGTGTTAAACCTGCCAGTATTGTCTCCCTTAGCTCTTCATTTTGTGGTTGAGCAGCAGCTGGCAAATACCTTCTAAATCTACTACAGCACATGTCTGAGAGACAGCAAAATACTCAGTAGATTGCAACAATAAATTTAAGTGATAATGATCTTGGGGTTTAAGTCTTTGAAACAATTAACATCTTTTGAAGTTACTTAAATGCAAAAACATAACTGATTTCAAAGGGGCATTTTAAAAAGTATTTTGATAAAAATAAGGTCTGAAGATATTTTCCTCAATTTTTGAATATTTAAAATAATTCTTTGTTTTGTTAGAAACCATTGTAATGTTGAACTTCTTGGTAAAAATTGGAATAGCTGGAGAAAACCAAGCCATCTTCTTTTCAAAACCAGAATATATTATTTGTTCTCTAAATATATTTGGATATATTATTTTACTGTTCCTTTGGAATTTTATGCTTTTCCATAATTCCACTTATTTCTATAAAACATAATGGCAATGGAGTAATATAGGTTAGGTTGGGAGGAGGAAGTGATCAAGATATTGGTCTCTCTGTTAATGCTGAATTTTCAAAAATATCTGATAGGTGTTTGAACACCTGAATATCAGAAAAAAAAAAAAAATGCAGTACCTAGACGTGGTTTAGCGTTTTATGTATTTATGCCATAAAACTGTGAATGTGAACATCCACAAGCAGCTTTAAGGATACTTGGAAAAAATTCTAATTCAAAAGAATTCAAACAATTCAACGTTGTTTTTGGGAACATCCATCCATTTCAATTAATGCTGCTAATTAAAAAAATGTGTAAAACTATCTTGTGTAATATTTTATTCAATTGATGCAGAAGTAAGTAAGTTAAAATGGACCATATGTTGTGGGTGAGCCAATACAGTATGGATGTTACAAAATCCCCTCTGGTCCAGGAATATTTGAACTAACACCAATTTGATTCAGGTAAGATGACAGGTCCAACTGCAGAACAATCCAACAAAACTCAGTAACTTGTACTATGGGATCTGACTAATTGTTCATTTTGCACAATAGGATCTCTCTAAGGCCCAAATGTTACCTCTCATTAGCAATTCACAAGAAGATACTAAGTTTTGAATTCCTGCTCAACTTCTTACAGACATCCTGCCCAGTGTTACCTGCATTATGAATTTCATTGCTGTATAGCATTTGAACAACTCCTGCACAGGATTAGTGGTACAGCCAGAAAAAGAAAAAAAAAGAAAGAAAAGAGACAGGATCTGTGCTTCACCATGGACCTCCATGGGCTGCAGAGGGACAGTCTGCCTCACCACGGGCTGCAGCACCTGGAGCATCTCCTACCCCTCCTTCCTCACTGACCTTGGTGCCTGCAGGGCTGTTGCTTTCACTTTTTTTTTCCTTGTTCCTCTTTCACAGCTGCTGTGCAGTGGTTTTTATTTGCCTGTTATTAAAAATGTTATCACAGAGTTTCATCAGCAACACTGATGGGCTCAGCTTTGGGCAGTGGGCAGTTTTGGAGCTGGCCAGAACTGTCTGTCAGTTTTGGGGACAAATGTGGGGGCAACTCTTGGTGTCTTCTCACAGAAGTCACCCTTGCTGCTCCTCTGCTACCAAAACCTTGCCACGTCAACCCAATAGTTGCATTATTAAAAGGGTGTGATCTGCATATCACAAATACACAAAATGTTTCTTGATGATCTTCTGAACTTCTGTGTGTGTTGCTGTTACACATCAGGGAAAAGCTTTACCTTTGTTTGAGGAAAGACTTCACCTTTCAAACTGAATGGAAGTTTACTCTGAAAAGAGGAAGTCAAATTGATCTCTGCTACTACTGCATATTTAATCGGGATGGAAACATAGACAGAGTCAGTTTTGATTACACAGGATTTATCTATTTGCTACGTTCCAATTCCATTTAATATTGGAGTTCTTAAATTGGAATCGTTCAGTGTAAATGTTATATACTCCAAGAAATAGTAACGAGACTGAAAATATAAGTCATATAATAAAAAAAGAGTATTATTGGGAAAAGTAAATATACTTCTCTTATAAGGAGAGACAGGAAATCTTTGTTTATCTTGCTTGGTGGACTCAGTTCCAAACAGTGAACTGAGTAAAAAGAAAATGTCATTGAGCAAGAGGCTGAGCTTTCACAAGGTGTTTAGACAGGCTCTTAGGAAATGAGGGGACAGAGGAATGAGTGGCCCTGGTCCCCCTTGCCTTGGGATCAGTGATTAAAGAGGCTAGTGACACCTAAGGCAGAATATAAGCTGCTAAATGAGTGGCCAAGCATAAGTATCTTAGAGGTAGCATTCTGTGAGCTGTGCAGCGGGCAGAATCTGATAAAGTTGCTAGATAAAGTCTAGAAGTATGTCAAGAGGTGTCAAGGTAAGAGAGTTAATTCACTGGAAAATATTTCACTGAATAGATTAAGTCCTCCTCTGCTGTTTCCAGTCCTTCTAAAGCAAAACCAAACATGACTGCTAAATACGATTGCATATTTTAGTTAAATTAAAATATGATAGAGGTATCACATACAGAAAAGCCCACCATTTGTGATGAGTTAACTTCAGTTTTAAGGCAGAGAAGTTTAGTGCACTTGCTGGAAGGGGTTGCTTTTGTTCTTCAAATACAGAACACAGGATTGGTTACAGCAGTTCAGCCCAGACTTGATGCAAGTACTTGGCATTGTCAGTTATCAGCAGGAAAGGGCGAGATTTTGGTCTTGCTTCCCTAGAATAGCATCCAGCCACTAAAAATCTGCCATTCAGGTGTTTCCTGAGAAAATTGCCATCTCTCCATTAAGAAGTTTTGAATTGTTTTTTTGATCTATGAACTAGTCCAATTTAATTTCATGTATTTGTGAACTTTTAGCATTCATAACATCACCTGGCAAGACATCTCACACCTACTTTGCGCAGTGTGAACTATTCTAGAACAATTGAAAGGTAGTGTTTTTTCTTTGAATGGATAATTATGTTGTCACCAGATGCTGTGGTTGTCAAAGTGGAGGTTCCAAGAGCAGTCGTACAAACTCATGGAAAGAAAATCCAGCTACAGCAATTAAATGCAAAAATATAATTGCTGGCTTTTAAAGTACCTAAATTGCAGATACTTGAAAACGGAGAGAAACCTCAGGGGAAGCATGCCCTGTCCATATAAAGCAGGCAGAGTTTGCCAACTTGATTGACATGTTTTGTAGGTCTGAGCAGTTGTCTATATGTTCTTCACTGAATTGTTTGTATTTATTGATGACTTTAAAGAAATAAATGAAAATTAAATTGAAATAATTGTTGGTTTTCCTCATCTCTTAGCTCCATTTTAGCTGATGTTGTAACGCAGAGCTAGTTTCTAAGCAAGATTTTGCAGAGGATAGGAATGAGGCTTCGTACCTTTGTTCTCTCTGTTCAAAGAAGTCTCTTTATATATTTATGAGAATTTAGGGCAGAGTGCTGCTGAAAGTTCTGATATCACTTGACAAAGTTTGATATTTTATTATGCAGAAGGCAGCTGTTTGTTAGTCCCTCTTTTCATAAAGGCTCCCTAACATCAATTGTCCGTAGCTCAATAGACACTAAAATAGTTCCTCATGTTTACTTTTACTCAGAAAAAGTATAGTTATGCCAGAATACAGCTTGCTGAGAAACAGTTCAGCATAGCTATCCAACAGCTAGAAATCTAAACATAATCACACATGTGACCAGTGTATCCATCTCTACAATGCTCATTGCTGTGCAACTCTAACAAGATCAGTTAAATTGCAAGTATCTGCTGTTGTGCTAGCCCTGTAATTTCTCAAACTTGTCCATGTTATGGAGTTGGCAAAACTTTTTATTGTGTGAGAGCCATACGAATTTCTGTTCTGTGCACCAAGGACTTGCAGTGTGTTATGCTTATGGCTATGAGGATTTCAGTGCACACCCTGGAGTCTCTTTCACTGTCTGCCAGACAGCTTTCCTGGCAGCCAACAACCCTCACAGGTCAGTCCTTCTGCTACTCCTGACTTCAGTGATGTGTGGCCTTCACATGGGACATCCTTTCTCTCAGTTGCAGAGGGCCTTTGGGTAGACTGGAGGTCTCTCCTGTTTATTCAGCTGCTGTGCCATTCTCTCCAGAAATGTTTCTTGTCTGTGTGCACCCCTAATGCCTCAGGCAGTTCTTCCTCCCTGTGTATTCAGATCTTTTTTCTCAGTGGAGGATTATAGTTTTTATTTGTCAGCTGCTCCTCTGAAGAGGATTCAGGATGGTTAACATTTCAACCCACAAATTCCTTTGACTCATCTCCTATGCAGCAGTTCATCTGGCTATTTTTCCTAATTAAAATAGATGGTTCTAAGCACACTGTCAGATGCCAGCAGTGATATTAAGCTGTCTTTGTCACAACAAGAGGCAGGACACCTCACAAACCTTTGCTTAACAATTTGATTGTCTTTTTCCTTGTGAATTTCCCAGGTAATCTCTATCAAGTCAGTGTGTTAAGAGGTACACTTAATGTAATTATTTCATTAATATGTATGTTTGCTATTTATATTGTGCTTATTGCTGGCTTTTGGCTGAGACTGAGCATAGCAATTAATGTGTTTGGGGTAGGTGGTTCTCAGCCTCTTCTCCTGAAGAAAGTTGTGATAAGTGACAAATCACATATATTTGAAATTCTAGTTTTGCTAAACATATTGCAACCACAGTCAGTGTTTCAATGGGCAGTCAAGTTCAGGGGCACAGGATAGCTGCCTGGTTTTATGTATGGGTTGAAAGTGAGCTGGCTTCAGTTCAGCTCCGTGGAGTAGACATGTTGATAACAATTCAGGCAAAATATAAAAACTTGGTAGTAAAAGCACTGTTGGCTCCTTCAGATTATAATTTTCATGATATAAGTTTGTGACCTTTTATGAGGGATTCTTTCCCCTTCATTGCTGTCAGTCATGCTACAATTAGTAAGACAGTCAGCTTCTTGTCATCCACATGTGGCCAGGACTTTCCAGCCATTGCTTTTTAAGGCAGGTTTTGGTTCTTATGCAGTCTTCCTTTGTCCTATAAATAGATTACTGCAAAGGATTTTTCCTGCACCTGGTTGGAGTCACTTGGAGACAGCAATTCAGGAAGTCGTTTGGTGGTGACATGATGGGAATTTCAGTGATTGTTGTCTTTCAACAGCACTGCCCTCTTCTACAGTTATATATGTAGGGTTTGGAAATTGAAGACCATGAGCAGTGGTGGTGGCCACCTGGGATTTCTGAAAAAATGCAGTTGTTCACAGGGCTTCAGGAGCTTGCTAAGGATACGTTCATCAGACTGAAGGCAGGAAGAAACCTTTTCTCCTGCCTGTCTGTCTGGCTTGGAAGGGCCATTATTTTTATCTGAATGTTTATTTTTTAATGCTTGTGACAGACTGTTCTGTTGCTTGCAGGGAAGAATGTTATACACAGTGTATGTTGTGAAATGTGACATTAAACAAATGTGAAAGTCTGCTTTCTCCCATCTTTCTCACTTTTCCTTTCATTTCTGTCCGGCTGTGGCCAGACACAGTATTGAGTTCTTGTTCTTTATCTCTGAGACATACTTTAGACTGTTAGGACAGTTTGTCTCAAGGAATAGGCGGAGTCTACTCTAATTGTTCATGGTGGCCTAGAAGAGAGAGTACTGAGACCAGTCAGTAGGAAAGTACAAAGGTGAAGACATGGTAGGCTTTTAACTGGATCACATCAGAGAGAAGTCCAGGTGTTATTGTAGGTACTTCCAATTGATCAGTAATATATCTCGGCAGCGTGAACCTTTCACTTTGGGAGAGAAAAACAAACATTGTGGCATATCTTCCCAAAAGAACTGCTGTGTGGTTGAAAAAGGGTCGTTGTCATGCTAGTATATTCACAACCATGAAAAACTAATTAAGAAACAAAGACCTTATACCAATTCTGGACCTCCCTGCAAGCTGACCTACTGCAACCCATAATTTCTTAAGTTTACTGCAGTGAGAAACACTTTGTAGGCAAATAGTAGTTAAAAATGCATCAGTGTTTTGTGATGTAAGGGTGGATTTTAGTGTGAATTTTACTTCAGATAACATGCCTTAAGTCTTTATCATTTAGTTATTCATAAATTTTCATGTAAGCTTCCCTTCACTGGCTGCAACTTTGGACAGTTATTTTACTCTTACTTTAATTTTTATTTCATATATGGCTTGAATTCTTCTCAAGCTGCTACTCAGTGATACATTTTAAATGGGACCTAATAAAAAAAGGAAAATAATTATATTAACTGGTTTTAAGTTGGTATGAAAACCAGTTCAGCAATCTCTTCTGCTGCGGCTTCATATGATAAGGTGGATGTGGGAAAAGACTTGGCTAAATGTCAATTAAGTGCAGATACCTAAAGCTCTAGTGTCCTTGGCTGCTTATAAATTCAAGAAGTAGCTGAGCCCTCTGTTGCATTTGGAATTAGCTGGTATTTGGAATGAAGGAGTAAGAATGGAGACTACTGCTTCTTCCAATGATCACCATCTTAGTTCCCTCACAATGTGAGCTTGACACCAGCACATTAAACTGACGGAGGAACCTCTGCTGTACTGAGTGGTTTTGGGTTTTTTCTGCATTGAGAAGGAAAGCATTGGGCTATATTATACAACTTAAGAGAGTCTATGCATTAAATATCTGTATCCTTTTGAATAAGTGGGAGCAATAATTCTATTCTTGCAGATAGAATGCAAATATAATATTTTTTCTTTTAGCATGTTAATTCAGTAAGGAGATTAATATAAGCTTCCAAACTTCTTAGTCAAAATCTTTATTCTCTCTACAGAATGCAATACAATTACTACTTGGATGCTGATAGTAAATGAACTGTTTTATTGAATAGTCATAATGAAATATTGGAGGCTGGTGCGTGATAGTTCTTGTAAAGAGTACATTCAAGGAAGACTTTGTAGAGGAGGCAAAAGAGGGCAGAAAACTTCTCTTTCAAAAAGAGAAAGAAGTGGCTGTTAGTGGAGCAGTGGCAGTCGCTATTATAGTCTGTTGTTACTTCTGACTTCAAGTATGGTTTGGAATGAAATTCTTACCTTCAGGCACATGATTTATTAATAGTCTATTGTAAGCTTAGGAATTAGGGTTATTATGAATGATTAATATTACTTTATTCAAGATTGATATATCTTTTGCTATACTGACCAGCATGAGCCTTTTTTTCCTTAATTTTCAGTCCTAGTGTCAGTTTACAGTAAAATTCTTTACACCTGAAATAATGATCAAACTAATTATCAGGGAAGCCAAGAATAGGTCAAGTTTGAAGGATCTCAGACTGTCATCTAGCCCAGCCTTCCACTCAAAGCTGTGTGAGCTATGAGACCAGAACAATTAATTGTTAGCACTTCAAAAGAATATTTTGTTATCTTTTGAAGATTTTGTGTTATCCTTCTCAATGACAGGTTCTCTGCTATATATTTTTGCACAGAGTACTGATGTTGGACTTTAGGTAGAAGTTTAAATAGAAGCTCATTAGGAGTCTTCTTTGGAGACAAAACTTTTTTTACAGAGACCATCAGTAGTGTCAAACTTTCCTCTGGAAGCCCTGCTGACAATCCAGTGCTCCATTTCAAATTTTGCTTTGGGAAACGGTAGCTCTAAGTGTAGAAAATGTTTTGGTCAACCATTTGTTACTGGACTTTTTTGTTATTTGTCAAATGGTGGTATCAAAATTCTGTTTTTGTAGAACATAACGAGGCCTTGTGCTGTTCTTTTACTGTGGCTCATTAGGTGTCCAGAAGGGAGTTCTCTAATTTTTCGTGTTTAGGTCTTATGTGTATGTATGTGGAACCCGATTCTTTTCCCTGCCCAACTGCTCAACAGTTTATTTCTTAGTTAATTGATTTGTGGTATTGAATATTGTCGCCTTCTTTTTTTTTTTTCCAGTGTGACAACGCAAAAGGACTCAAAGCCTTCTACGATGCAATAAAATATGGACCTAATCATCTGATGGTTTTTGGTGGCGTATGTGCAACAGTAACTTCTATCATTGCTGAATCTCTAAAGGGGTGGAATTTGGTTCAGGTAAGGCATGGAATGGAATATATTCTAATGCTGACTGTCTTGTGTCTCTGGACTTTTTAAAAATTTCAGAAACTTAGGTTTGATGCTTTTAAAACTTAGCATTTTGTGTAAGTTTTATGCCTCAGTTTTGAAGACCGGTGAAATTATGTGTAAAGATTAGTTACTTGTATATAGTTCTGGATTTTAAGGCTTGGCATTTCATTGTACTCAAAATCACTTGTGAGTTTTGGGGCAGCAGTCATGTGTCTCAGTAGGTTAATTAAATAAAAATAATGTTTCACAGAAAGCAACCTAGGTGAAATCAAGTTCAGGCATGGTAGGGCAGCAAACCTAGGACTTTTGAAAAGTTAGAAGAAACAGCTCATCAGGCCTTAAATTATGGTACTTCAGGGTATTTACTCTGTCTATACTCAGTCAGAATGCAGTAATTCCTATGTACTTTAAAAGTACTGGAAGTGCATAAATTCTAAATAGTGACTGGGTTCATGTCTCAGTATTTAACTCACCAAGCACATTTATTCCCAGTTGTTCTTCTTTCTGACTTTCTCAAAGGTCAAGTTTGTAGAAAGGTTTCCTCTGCTGAGGAATCAGAATTTATTAATACTAATCTCTAAAATGCAGATGATAACAGCATGATTTTCTTCATTTATTCAATCAGCTGACTAGTGATAATTTTCAGATGGATGGCTGCTCACATAGTCATCGAGTTTTGCTTTTCTAATGTGGAAATACCCTGGCTTTCTACTCAATATTCATATTGCCCAGACAGACACTTATGTATATTTTTTTTTCTTAAAAACTCTAAATTATTCTGTAGCAAAATAAAAAATATATAACAATTACCTGAGGTTACAGTTACAAACAGGCTCCTCTTTTCCACCTGGAATACTCACTGAGAGTAGTGCAGCAAGAACAAATGAGGCATAATTAAGATTGTGAAGAAGATGATGATCAGGGTACAAATGGGAAAATCTTAGGAGGATAATTAAAGTATCTTGTTAACTGTGTTTTTAATGCTTGTCAGATCAGATTTTTTTTCTTCTGCTTTGGGATTTTTTTTTGGATGTAAAAACCAATTCCTCTGTGGAAACCAAATAATAGTGTGTCTCTGAGGAGAATGGAGAAGATAACAGAAAGCTTGAAACTAGCCTTTAACATTCTCTCCTAAAATTGGCCTAGTTTATGACCTGTAATGAAGTATGTGGCTAGAGTTCTGTTTTATTTGAATTTGTCACATGGAATTTCTGTATGATGTAGGATGTTTTAAACAGCTGGATTTCATTGTGCTAAAAATCTTTTTATTTGTAGTCAAGTTCTGCCTGATACAATCTGGAAATCAATTTGTTCACGATGTTGCTCAGTCTGAGGAAGGGTGACTAGAAAACTTTTACAATCCTGAATTTGTCAATATATATGTTCAGTTATAGAATGGTATGAAGTATTGCTACCAGAGAGCATTTATTTCTCTGTGTTTAACTACTATGGCTGTGACTGTGTCTTAAACGTTATTTATGATATCAGTTCATCAAGGTGTTCTTGACTGTTTGGGATTAGTATCCTGTGGGCGCTAGATAAATCCTCATGTGGAAAAAACTGTTCTTTATGTCAGGTTTTTACATCTTGATTGGCTGAATGATGAAAAAACCTCAACAGCATGGCTGGGAAATGTGGCAATGCTTAGTAAATGGTGTAACAGCAATGGCAATAATCTACACATTGTGAATGTGTTATGTCATACAGTGACAGCAATATGTCTATCTGCAAATCAGCAGATGTAGCATATATAAGATAGCAGGGAAACAGAGTACAAATCCTTCCACTCCTCAGGATCCACTGTCATAAGCGTCTCTGATTAAAAGCATAACTTGAACAGGAGAAGATAGAAATCTGTAGTTCTCAGAAGTGGAGAGATAATATTCAGCCTGAAAAGATACAAGGCTGTCCTCCCTCAAAACTTGAAACTTCACCTCAAGGAATCACAGCAAACTCACACAAATTGTTTTATGAAATCATGATGAGGATGAAGTCATTTCATGTTGCAGTCAGGAAGAGCAAAAAGAGTATAGAGACAAAAACTAACCTGACATTGAATAGAGGATTTGCATTTGGATGTCTGTCTCCAAAGCTTTGTCCCTGTCCTTGTGCCTGCAGTCATGAAAACAAAGCTCTTAGCCCTGGCAGGAACATTTGCTTTGATTTGATTTACACAGGTGTCATGAGGTTCAGCAAAGTGATGACTCTCTTACATACAAGAGAAATGCAGGATGATATGGATAGTCTTGGGAAAAATAGGGATGAAAGAAGAATTACAGAATATAACAACTAAAATAAAAAATAGTTTCCTGAGCAAATACAATATGAGGTTTGCTGACTGCAAAACCATTCTGAAAGCTTTTTAGCCCCAATTTCCAAGTTACTGGGTGACTGCTTTTCCTCTGCTTGGATGAATTTTTCTTTTCTGCCTCTTCTCTGTTCTCTACAGTAAGAAGTTGCCAAAATCAAATAATGAAACAAAAGGCCAAGAGTATAAATGTGCTGGAAATTTTCATATTTCATTTTCTACTCAGGCAATTACAGTAGTGATGAGGGAGGGGAAGGAAATAGATTCTTGCAAGGCAGCTTCAGTCTCCACTCTCCTTACTGTATGCTTTTGATAACCATAGTGTCTTTTTTACTTAACTAGTTAAATCAGGACACTGATGGCCTGCAGCAATGTGACATAGGGAAGATTATAGAGGTTGAGAAAAGTCTTAGTCAGAAGGTGACATGTCTTATTTCCACATCTTATCAAAAACCAGGTACTTTTTCTTCTCCATCTTGACAAATTCTGTTTTAGTTATGATCAGCAGCAGAAAGGGAATTTGTGTTCTCAATTAGCTGCCTTCAACTGCTGGCTGATTTAATTATCTCTTACTGTAACAAAATTAATTTTTTTTTTAATGGAGCATTTTATATCTGTGAAAGGTGCAAGTTGTTTTAGTCTGCAAAGGCTTGTGTTGTCCTAAAGGACTTTCACTGAGGTATGCTAGGTGACACAACTTGGACAATGTTTTTTGAACAGATATTCTTAGTAGGACAAATGCAGGCACCCATTCCTTAGCCTCTCAAATTAAAAGCCTCTCTGTGGGTAATCGCTGTGTGCCAGCAGTCCTTTGTTGAGTGACAGTCTGAATATGGGCTGGAGGCTGCCTGTGTGACTTCGATCTCCAGGCTGTGGAGTGGAATCAGTTTGAACTTTTGGTATTTTAGTTTAAAAGTGCCAATAATATCCTGTGACTTTCAGAGTGAGCCTTAGAGGCATGAAGGCATAATACTGGGCAGTTGCTGTTCTGTAGTGGGAATACATCAATGTCAAATTCTTCCATATTACTCTTATCCCCATTCTCTTTCAATGTGTATTCAATGTAGTTAAAGAGTGAAGAAGAATCATGAATAGTATCTCTTAATATCTTGCAAAAGAAAAGTTATGTATTTTTCTTCTGCACATCAAAGCATTCCTCCTAGTATTAAGTTAGTGTAAAGCGGAGGAAAGAGTTAGCTATTCGTTCTTTCTCTTCTATTTCACTATATCCATCAATTGTCATCTCCATGTGAATTTCTTACAGTGGCAAAGTACATATTTTATATAGATTGCTGTTTATATAGATTGCTGTTTATATAGATTGCTGTTTCTCCTGCTTTTCATTGTCATCTCTCACTTTTCCTAATTGTTTTATTAACATAAACATTGAATCAGCATGAGGATTTTGACCACACTGGTCATCTCTCTTAATGTGTGGAACTCCTTTTCAATTTTTGTAGATCTTTCTTCTTTTTCTTCCATTGTGCCATTGACGTTCTCTTACAGCCTGCTTCATTCACAATTTCATTTAACTCTGGAAATAAGCTTCTGCCAGAAACAAAGTCTAAGTGTTTGTGCTTCATCAGAATATTCTCTGTTTCTACATATTTTATGTAATTTAGTCATAACTGCTGGCTTCTAGGCAAGTAACTCCTTCAGGCTATACAGTGATTAGATCGTAATGACGTTCAAAACTGAGGAACCTTATTTTGGATTCAGCATCTCATGTTGGAAAGTTTTCTAACAAAATTATAGGTATCCTAATCATGATGTATTACTGCTCACTCTTGGGTATATTAATATAGGATGAGTCCCTTTGTTAAAAAGGGGTGTCAGAAAGGAAAAATTCCTGGTTCTCAGCTCATGTGATTGAATATTAAAGAGCCTACCCTGAGATTTGTTTTATTGTCCCAAAGATCCATAGGTATTTGAGATCCCATCTCTGAATTACTGAAAAAGGCTGCTGGTATTCAAGAAAAATGGTGATGTTTCTAGCTTTTGATTTCCTTATAAAAAAAGGCTGATTTGATTGCATTGTCAGTTCCTTCTAGTAATTTCTGACCACTGGCCAACCACAACCCAGTTCTAACAAGGGATTTCCCGAAGACTGTCAGCTTCTGTACATTTCTGTGAAAATTAACTTCTATGGACAGGGATCCATATGAATGAAGAAGAGTCTGCAACATGGGCACAGAGAACTTAGGGCCAGCCATGCTGTGTTGTCCTCCATGTCCAGCTGCTGTTTATGGAAAGAGGATTGACTGGATCGAGAAGATTGTTAAAAAAACAACAGAAAAAAAACTGAGGAAACACAGAAATTAATTGAAATCCAGAAGGGTTTGAAGTAGGAGCTGATGTGTGTGGTTGTAGAAGTCTAGGACACATGTATCTGTGAGAAACCAGGCTTTATTAGGTGCCTGAGTATTTGAGTATTTGTTATATATATATTGAGTATTTGTTACTCATCAAAATTATTGTTAACACAGAATTTCACAGCTGTGTTCAGATTAAAATGATGTGGTTTAACACGAAAGTACTGCAAGTCACCACAGAGATTTCTATACTGGCCACTGAATCAAATTTCTTCTTGTTAACATCTGAATGTTCTAAATACTTATACTTTTTACTGGAACTCCAGCATGGACACATAAATATTTGATAAAAGAATGTGATGTTTTCTTTTCTGTTTAGCCTTCTTCATCATGTTTATTCCAGTACAGTGAGTTTGTGCTCCTTTTGCCTTCACTGCACAATTTTCATGTATTATTAGTTTGAGTAATGAAAAGGGCATTTAAACTAGTTTTTGGCTAAGAAGATTAGCTACTTCTATCTATGTGATGCAGGCAGTCCCTCTTTAAGATGTCTTTTTCCCACTGGAATATGACCTGATGCACTAACAAACTAGAATCTTTGTCTTTTTGGCCCATAATTCACAATTGTAATCTTCTTTTCTTCTTTTTCTTCTGCTGCTTCTTCTTCTTTTTCTTCTTTTTCCTTCGCTTTTCTATTTTTTTTTCTCCTGGGATTGGAGGGATTTTACAGATTTTCTGTATTTTTGTTGTGCTTTTAATAGACAAAGTGCATGAGGGAAAGACACTCTTGAAGTCTTATTATATAAGGTGCAAACCTGAGGACATTCTGGTCCTGCTCTCAGGAGTTAGCTGAGCACATAAGGAAGTTTTGCTCACTTCTCTGTAGGAATGCCCAGGAGCTTCTGAACAGGAAGAAAACACAGTAGGCCTGACCTTCAGGGAGAATTTCATGTGAAGTTTCTCCTCCTTTGAGAGAAGCTGTGGTGGAGTGAGACAGAGCTTTTAGTTCAGCAAATCCTCCCCCTGATACAAGCTGCCAGCAGGAGCCCTGCCATTATTGATGAGCCCTCCTGAAGATTTGCACTTGCTGCTGGAGAAGAAGATGCATGGGGAGTTGAAACAGATGATCAGCGCCATACCTGCTAATTAGGCTATATGTCTCAGTGTGTGGATGCATGCATACATGCACAAGGTAGAGCAGGCTTGGAAGTAGTTGTATGTTCACCTTTCAGCTTAGAGAAATGGATGTGGCAGTACAGCAGGCAAAACTGGTCTAGAGCAAAAGAATTACTTTAGTGACAAAAATTCTTTCACAGGGATGGTGAGTTCCAGTGCATTATTGCAGTTGTACCCTGAGGGAGAAATTTGCATCACTTTGCTGTTAAGAGAAGAAACGTAGTCCACAAAGTTTAAATTGAAAATTTCGGAAAATTTCCAGGCTGAGATATGGCAAGAAGTGCACATCCTAATTTTCAAATGCACTGCAAGATATAGTAGCACCTTCTTTTCTCTTCTTTTCACCTCTTGCCTAAATGTATTACATTGATTTCTGTGGCTTAACCTGTCTTTCCATCAGTTTGAGACTGGCTTCTATCCAGTGTTCACTTTTATTTAAATATGATTAGCTGTTCTTTTTCATCTTGTTTGTCCTGCAGAAAACATCAAAACTACAATATATAGTGTAATTTTTGCCTTTGATCTAATGTCTATGGTTCAATTCACTACATAAAGCGTGAATAAAGGTATTTTAATACAGCTCTAGACTTAGGTCAAAGCAGTTCAACACTGAACCTGTGTATTTATTCTAACACGATTTGCATAGTCTGGCCGAGAAAAAACCCCACCCATTTTTTGTTATCTTTCTTCTTAGTTGTTTGCACATATTCATTCAATTACTTTTGTTTAGTGTCGGGTCAATAATATGAAATGGATGAATGATGATCTCAGGAACAGATACACTCTGAAAAGGCAAGGGTGTCACTTTGCCTTGCAGTATAATTTGTGCTTGGAAAAACATTTAATTCTGAACAAATCTGATATTCTCTCTGTCTGAATCTGAATAGTCTCTTGAACAAAAATAAAATACATTAAAAATATCGCAAACACACAGTGTAATACATAAGCATTGATGGGTTTTTTTCCCAAATACAAAGCCTTATGTTATAATGCTATAATGTTATTGGTAAGGTGTTTAAAATGTCCAGGTTAATTTATAAGTAGAAAAAAATAATGGCTATGTACTTTGGTATTTGAAGATTTTTTTTTTCTCCATGTAAGTTTTTATTGTCTCACTGCTTGTATTGCTGGATTTCTTTTTTTCAGTTGTTCTTTTTTCTTTCCCATTTTGTTCATTTCTATAAAACAGGCTTGAAGTCTTTTCTCATGTGGCTTTTGCAGCCCTACAGCTAGGTTAGACTTGCCAGGTAGAATCTTACTTACCAAAATGTTTCAGTATTGCGCCTTGCAGCTATTGCAGAGCTTCCTTCCCTGCTACAAAGGTATCCCTTAGTGTTCCCTCAGGCTGCTGTTTGCTGCTGCCTTTTCTGGAAGGGGTTTAGGAGGGGCGGTAGAGGGGCAGCTTTGGTTCCCATCTCTTCCTTCTCTCCTCTTCCCTGTCCTGATATGGTAGTCAGACTTAAGGTTTGTTTCTTTGTAAAATCATTTGTAGTTCAGCATCTTCTTTATATACATACAAGGATGACTGTGATAGACACCTATTTCTTTTTCAGATTTGAGATTATTTTTATGACACGTTTTCTAGTACTTTTTCAGATGTCTGGGGGTTTTATATGATCTAACCCACTGGACAAAAGTGCTGCTAAATTTTGTTCTAGCATTGTGTTTTCACTTGACTTTTTCTGGGAAATGTCATTCAATTTGTGGGGATGTAGCTGTGTGACACTAATGGCCCATTAATGATAATATTTGATTTATTCACAGCTATGCCAGCCCAAAGAATCACATTTTGATTCATTAATCCCATTGATTTCATTACTCTGTGACCCAAAAACTTGTCTAGAATCTGCCATTGCTTAGTGGGAGCATTTTTATAGTTTCTCAGCAATTGCAGCACTGAATTTTGAGCTGCCTCTTGCATTTTCCCCTATGCCTGACTCTACAAATCTTGTTTCTCTGTCATTGAAAGCTATCTCAGGGAGATCAGATGCTAATTAGCTGTCCATCTGTATATGGTTTTTCTGCTTTAAAGGTTATATTGATTTAAAGCTACCTTATTTTACTGAAAACCACTTTATCACTTTTGGTTGATTTTTTGGCAATCATTATTAATTTATTCCAAAATGTTTAGACTATAATATTGTATTTCTCTGACTACTGCAATATTTCAAATTCTAGGAAGTCGGTTTCAAGCTTCTTTTACCGCCAAATCCCCAAATGTTGTTCTTCGGATTATTTTCACTACACCTAAGATTTCTGCAAAGCTGGAATTGGTTATTTTGGTGTGCTACATGTCACAGTGACTACTGTGATTTGTTTTTTAAACAAGTAGCACTGAGCGTGCTCTACAAAACCAGCTTGCTGGCCTGTTTCTCAACAGCAGGCTGTTCCCAAGCCTGCCTGGAAAGCCCTGGGGTTGTTTTCTCTCCAGTCCCTTTGACCAGCCTGGCTTGAGTGGCCTTATGTGGAGTGGCACCCTCTGCCATAGCTGCTGTTCTTGGAAACACACAAACCTGTCCACAGTAAGAAGCCAAACACAACAACAACTAATAATAACCAACAACTAACAAATGCAGCTTGACATCTAAGTCAAGGCAAAATTGATATGATAAATTTTGTTGGTTTATACTGTGGCTCTCACAGCCTTAAATTCACTTCTTCATTGTCTCTCATTTGAATGTTTTTCTTCATGTCATTGTTCTATTAAGAACAAGGAAAGCATTTTCATGAGGTAAATTAACCTGCTTTTCCCTGAATGCTGTTTGGCAGCAGTTACTTAATTACTTAATAATTTTGAGGATTAGCCTAATTCATACAAATTTGGCATCAACAGCTCCTGGGCATAAATTGAAGAACAAACTAATGCACCAAGAAATAGGAAAAAGAATAATCATTGTCATGGAATTTTGAAATTTAAATAAAATATTTATTGACCTTTAAAAACAGAAAAAGTTTAATTGTACTCCATTAAAGAAGTAATTCAATGGTGATATGTTTATAGAAAAGCAAATGCTGAGGTACAAATTCTCACATAATAGAAGCTGTTCTAAGGACATGATTCTAAAATTCACTGTGGGGTTCTTGGTATGTGATTCATCTAGGATTGAAACCTATATGGATGACATCTGTTTTAATTTTTAGTGTTCTCAGTACTCAATGCACCTAGAACAGTTCCTGGGGACTTGCAGATCTTGCTACATGCTTTCTCCAGGCATTAGTTAAGTTTTGAAACAACCGGTAAAACATAATGCCAATCGAACAAGTGATAGTTATAATTCAACACAAAGTGATTTGGATGCACTTTTATTTCCTTTAGCCTTAGTTATTACACATAGAAAAACTAGAATCTCAATGTCAAAGACAATAAAAATGATCGGCATAGCTCAAGAACCTCCAGACTCTGTTGGAAAGACAGCCTTGCATACAAAATTGTGACTGAAACAACTTGTAGTTGGAATAAGAAGCTTTGTTTGGCCCTAGGATTACACTGAGAAGAGGAACATATTGCACAGCTCTTAAGCATTGACTTGTGATGTCATTTTCCTTTCCTTCTCATCACATTTAAAACTTACAGATATAGATAGCTTAAGTAACTGGGTCCAAACTTATTTTTGCACTAGAGAATAGTTCAGCAGTTGTACCTTTCAAGTCTTTCAGACTCTCTTCTTGACTCGCTGGATTTTAGTTCCTAATTGTAGTTGCAAATCCAGATTTACTTTGATTTCTTGTTTTACCTTGATTTCGTTCATTGTTAGACGTTGTTGAAATTTCTGAACTCTGTGTTAAGTCACAACACCTTCTTCTTCTAATTCTCAAATAAAGGAAGACGTTTCTCCAGTGTAGTCCCCATCCTCTCTTACCTCCCAGAAGTCCATTAGACTTTGTTATCCAGTAGACAGCCTGTCACAATCTGATTAATAAACTACAGCAGGATTAGCAATATAATCACTATGAGCTTTGTTTGTGTTATGATGCAACACTAAACTAGGAAAATTCTATAATTATTTATAATTAAGCTACTGTGAGGGCACAGTGTGCATCAGGATGTGGATTCATTATGTCAGTTTGCTTTCTGAAAGTAAAAAGATTAGTGGCACAGCTTTTGGAAGGTTTGTTTAAGTCCATCAGTATTCAGATAAGGGAATAAGTATGCATGTGACTGGGGAGTGGCAGGTCTCCAGCAGTCTAAAATACTGCATGAAGTGCTTGGGAGCTACAATTTTGTATTCATTTTAAGCACTGTCTTCCTGACATAAATCAGGAGTTAATTTGTTCTATTAAAAAAAAGGCAAGAAAGTTCTTCATCATAGCCCTTTTGAAAAGCTTGTAGAAGAGTGATGACAGTCTCGATCCGAAATAGTCTGCAATTGCCAATCAAATGCGGGATGCTTTTCTGCATTTTTCCAGTGGAGGGCACAAAGATGGTCAGGGGTCTGGAGCATCTCTCCTGTGATGACAGGCTGAGACAGCTGGGGTTGTTCAACCTGGAGAAGGGATGGCTCCAGGGCCTTATAAGAGCCTTCCAGTACCTAAAGGGAAGTTACAAGAAATCTGGAGAGGGGCTTTTTACAGGAATATGGAGAGATAAGACAAGGGGTAACAGCTTTAGACTGAAAGAGGATGGATTTAGATTGATTATTAAGAATAAATTCTTTATTGTGAAGATGGTGAGATACTGGAGCAGGTTGCCCAGAGAGCAAGGCCAGGTTGGAGGGGGGATCTGAACAGCCTGGTCTAGTAGAAGGTGTCCCTGTCTATGAAAGTGGGTTTGGAACTAGGTGATCCTTAAGGTCCATTCCAAAATAAACCATTCTGTCATTCTAAACAAACTCACAGATTGGATCCACTAATCTGTTGGGAGTAAAAGATCGCTTCTGGGAAAGTGACAAACACATGCATCCTTGTTAATAAAAGGGCTTTTTGCTATAAAGACATACTTCTGCTAAAGTGATCGTTTTCCTCATGTTTCCCATTTAATTTAAACAATTCGTTCAAAAATTTGTTTGGTAAGCAAATTTTAGCTGCTTCTTTTTTCAAGGGTCAGAATGCTACTGAGAAAAGCAAAGTGACTGAGCAAGCAATAGAGATGATCAGTATTATGTTTAGCTCTTACTGACAGTATGAAAACTAAATAATGAGGTGGTGTACCTACCTGTATATGAATGCATACACACACATATCTATTTAGATTTATCTAAAACTGTCCTCAGTCTCTTTTACGGCTCAGTCTATTGCTGGTGGGCACTGGCATGTATCAGGCAAATGTAGTTGCATTCTCCTACATTGCATCAGGAATCATTCTCATTCAGAATTATGGTTGACATGTATAAGTGGGTGCTTCATAAGGAGCCTGATTTTCTGTTGTACAGTTACTTTGCCCTTTACCTGTTTTGTTTTATTCTGCTTGCTTGTGAGAACTTAAAAAATAATCTGATTTACAAACCAGAAAGTAAAAGGAGGGCCAGAACAAAGAATTCACTTTTATCGACAAATTCTGTATGTTATTTATGGATCTTGATGCAGGAATCCAGAACTACAGATTAGGGACTGTAATCATACCAGCCTGGAAGAAATTTGTCTGTAGAGACAGAAGTTTAAGAAGTAATTTTAACCTAGAAAATTTCATTCTGTCTCTTCAAATTTTCATGTCTTAGCTATTAAATTCAGTAAAGTTGCAGTTTCAAAATCTGCTAATACTTAATGAAATTAACATTAATGTTGATTATGAGTTTTTTGAGTTGTCATTGTGAAAACTCTGGTGACCAATGTGATTTTGTCCTTGCTTTTGAAAGTCTGTATGACAGTGTGATAAAATCCTGTCTTTAAGCTGGTTTTAGCTTGGGAGGAAGTGAGAAAATGCAGACAATGGTTTCTTATCTTTTTCCTTTGTTAGAGCCAAGGGCAGAATGATACAACTATGGGGCCCTGAGTTTCACTGCCTGACTACTCACCTTTATTGACTGAGACCTCAAGCTACTGTTTTTGCAACCGTAATAATCTTAGAGTCCTCTTATACATAGACTGTACTCAAGGTGGCAGGAGGCAAATCTTCAATTAGAGCACAAATCTTCCTCATAACAGATGTGCTTGCACTGGCTTGACTTGTTTCCTATTCACTGTCCAACTGATAGATCACAATAAGAGATCTAGAATTCTGCAACTTAAGGTTCCTTTAAGAAAAGCATGTGTGTAGGTAATTTGCTGGGGTTTGTATTTTGGGGTTTTTTTTTAGTTAAAGCATTGAAACGGAAGACAACAAAACCGAGTAATAATCTTTGTACAAATAATTCTTTGCTTTGCTCTTTGTTAACCTCATTCTTACTTTTCTGTTTTCCGTTGCCACAAGCAGTGGTAGGAGGGCTTAAAGGCAGCACTTTGCCAATTAGTCATAGCTTGCACACTGCTCATTTGAACAGCAGGCATTTATTTTTATGTCCAGAAGTCCACATTTATTAATGCAAATGAACCAACAGAGGGGAGTCTCATAGTTAGTTCAATGGTCTAACTGGTTATGTGAACAAGGAAAATGAAACCTTAAATGTTGCTGCTCAATACTCTACTGTTTTACAGGCAGATTATTATAGTATTATAATCACCTTGGAAAGATAGCTTGTGCCTCCAGTCACAAATGAATTCACACAGAGTATGACATTCTTAGCATAGTTGTAAAGGGAACAGGTTGCTGGGCAGTAAATCTTAGAATTAATGTTTACTGAGATTGAGAGTGCTACTTTGGAAGTCTTAGCTACCTGTCCGGAGACTACATAAATCCTGCCTGAATGTTTTCCCCATAAGCTCCATTTATAAGAGGTATACTTTCAGAAAGCAAGGGTAATATTATTGCTTCAGCTCCCTAGATGAATAATGAAATGTCCATCACTTGAATTCTATAGAGCCTCAGACTTCTCCATGTATGAAATTTGTTTTGTAACCCCAGTATATGAGGACACATAGAGGCCCAGTATCTCATAAGCTTACCATGAGACTTTGCCCTTGATCCTACACTGCTTCAGAGTATAAATGTCTCTCATTCTGCATCTCTTCTTGGTAGTCAACCACAACCATGCTATGCTGAGTTCTGTCAGGAGGGGTCCCATCCCAGGTGATACTGCTTGTGAGTTTGTCAGGAGTTTTGACTGCAATTTTTACAGTTATTATGAAAAAAAAACCAACAAAAAAAACCCCCAACCAAAACAAACTACAAAATAAAAACCAAACACAAACAAACAAACAAAAACAAACCAGAAGAGGGATCAAAACAAATGTCACTTTTCTGAATTGTCATCAAGATTATTGTGGCCAATGTTACGATTTCTGGTTTTGTACCTCCTTTGCTTTTGGCCTTTGAGGAAGGCAATTCTGTCTTGCCACAAAACATCAAAGGTGCAGTGAACTGTCTCAGATGGTCATGGCTCAGTGCTTACACTCGTGAAATTGATTTCTAGGGATTGGAAGTGGTACTGTCTCAGCTTCTTCTTTGATGATACAAAGACAAGCTCTGTGTCAGTATCCGAGTCACTGAAGAGAATGGATGGATTTCCACTTATCTTCAGGTGCTCTAAACAATATTTATATGGAATAATATGCATACACACCTTTCAAATTTACCTGAAGATGGAAAAGTGTAAAAGAATAAAGTGTACACATTTTTAGAACATGACTTTGTCCCAGGAGCATGGAGTTAGGAAACATGCCCTGCAGAGGGTGGGATTTCAGATGCATTCCTCTACTCGGAATGGCTCATTGCTCTAGCTCTAAGCACCCCCATGCCTAGCATGCCTGATGTGTTTGAATCACATCCTGAGGCACTTTGCTCTCCCTGTGCGCTGTACAGTGAGCTTAAGAGCCTAACTTTGTATTCCATTACTCTGAAAAAGCCCTGATATTCCCAGAGTATGTGTTTGCCAGGTATTTCTGAAGCCGTGTCTGTCTTTCATCATACTGCAACTGCCCACTATGTTGAATCATCATATATAAAACTGCATTTCTAATTTTAACATCACAATTAACTTCTGTGGAAGCTGCTGTAATGAACAAAATGAAAAGTTATTAACCAAATCCTTTTTCCTTCTCTGTAGTCTGATTGTCATCTGGAGAAATCTCTTCAGAGTTGCAATAACAACTTTATGGGCTCAGTAGAGACCACATTGTATGCCTCTACTGAGGTTTTAAGCTAGTACTAGACATTGAAGACCAACACACCAATTGAAAAAAAAAAAAATCACTTTCATGGAGATTTTGCCTTATTTTAGGAATGCCTAAATGTCTAAGGCAGTTCCGTTTTTTTCTCAGGTGGCTCCAGGTGCTGGATGTGTACCAATTTGTGCATTTTATTTAGCCTTGCTCTAATCTATGCAGGTTATTGTCACTTAGTTCCAGAAATAGGCCTTAACACAATATTCTGGTTGTCTTTTAAGATGTTTCCAGCAGATAAGAGAGTAAAGACGTTGCTGGTGTTTTACTGTGAAAATAAAACAGCTGAAAGAGTTGCCCAGAAATTTGAAGGTTTATGATTCTCTCCTAAGACAGTCCAAATCGCCTCAGAGTGCCATAACCGGTAGGCTGTGGAGCCACTGTCCCTCACAAGCTCTGTTTTTCTGGTCATACAAACCTTTCCAATGTTTTGCTGTGCAGTGGGGCACCACTGACATGAGGTAGGAGAAGGTATAATTGGCAGCCTGAACTTAGGGTGATGATAAAAACAGTGTCAGTGCATCAACCTGAGGATGACTTGGACAAGATTTTCAGACACATGGTGTCACTCTTGGGGATGGTGCAGGGGCAGGGCCAAGAGTTGGACCTGATGATCCTTGTGGGTCCCTGCCAACTCAGCTTATTCTGTCCATCCGTGATCTATGTTTCCTTTCTTTCTGGACAAGACTTACAATGACTCTAAAATATGAGTGCTCCTACATTCTGGCAGCCAATGTGTCTAGATAAAAATAATGAACTATAGCCAGCTTCTTTGGCAGGACAAGTGTCAGTGCTCTTCAGCTTGTGATCTGCATGGGTGGTGTAGGGATCTGCTGCCTTGAATGATGTGGATGGTTTTGCAGAACAAGGATTTGGCACTCCCCATTACCCCAAGCACTCTAAATGTGCTAAACATGCCCTGTTTAGTGTATTACTTGTTTCTGCGCCACCATAGTTTCCGGCTTATGTTATAAGGAAACTAAATGTGCACAGAGTTCAAGGTGCTCTTCTGAGACTCAGCTCCCACAGACAGTATGTATCTTGTAGGTACTAGGAAAATTAATTTCACCTATAACTGAGTTTGTATTCACTACACTACCTGAAGTTACCTTGTACAACACAAATATACAGTGAGAACTGCAACAAAAAATAGCTGGTTTATTGATTGTAGCTTAGGGGTCATTTTCAAACATTCTAGATATATATAGAGGAACAATCCATCTCTGTTCCTGCTTGAAGAGTATGTGACCGATCTTGTCAGCTTTAATTTTTATGAAATTTAGGATGTGACATTTGGCATGTCTGAACTTACGTCCATGTAGAATACTGTCAGTTCTCTGGAGTCAATTCAGGATAGGGCACTCAAATTATCTGTCTTACAGGAACAAATGACTGGAATGGGTTTTTTGGGTAGTACAAGAAATCTTCAGTTTTGCTTTAAACTATTGAATAACATTCGATAAGTCCTTAAGGGGGAAGAATATTATACAATTTAGATATTTATAACATTCAATTTTCAGAATTTCAAAGCAAGTTTTTCCAGAACAGATCCCAAGAATCACTGTAGTGGTTGCCCACCACTTCAACACACAGATCATGTCTTCCTTATTTTACCAAAAGCTGAGCCTAAGAGAATCAAGAACCACAACATAATACATGAAAGTAGTCTAGAGGTACCATTTTTTTTCTAAAGAGATCTTTCTTCTATCTCTTTTGATTATGTCCCAATCTAGAAATACGTGCTTTATATTTTTTTCAAAACACAAACATTAATAAAAATTAATTTAATTTTAATATTTTATAAGCTTTTTTCAAGCAAATTGAAAGACTGAGTATTTTCTTTTTGAAGATACTTGTCTTTGTGTGGTGATTCCTAGATCCTGCTTTAATTATACACTACTTCAATTATGCATAAATAATTATGAACCTCCAGATTTTTTTTTCTGTGGCAGTATCTTTTTTTAAAATTTTGATCATAAAAGTATAAAATTCTGCACTGTGAAAATATGATAGAACATGCAGCTCAGAGCTAAAAATATTGAAGTTTTCATTAAAATAGGCATAATTTGATTACATTGCTCAAAATTAAAATCTCATATCTGGCAGTATTTATAATTCTGTATTTTTACTAATCTATATAACCTTTCCTTGGATGAAGATGTAAATTCTTAATAATTTCTGGCATTAACCAGTTTTGAAAAGTTCTGCTCTCAGGGAGACATACCTTAGTACTGTTGGAGTTTACAAACATTATACAGTGATGTCTTATCTCTATTTGACCCTAAGTTTAATTTTTATTTAGAAATATACTTGAATTACCCAGAGCCATAAAAATGGAACCTCTATTTGCAGTGCACAAATGAGGTCCCATTTAGGTACATTCTCTGGTTTTGGGATGAACATGTTTCTTTCTTGGAATGCTTTAACATTAGAGCACAGGATCTTCTGAGTAGAATGGCAGAGTTTTTTTTAATGTGAGAGTGGTCAAACACTGAAACAGGTTCCCCAGGGATGGTGTGGAGTCCCCTCCCTTGGAGATATTTGGGACCCTTGGCCTCACTGCTTTGGGCAAACTGTAACCAGCAGGTTGGGTCTGAGGGAGGTGATCCTTCCCCTCTTCTAGACACATCTGGAATGGTGTCCAAATCTGGGCCCCTTGGTACAAGAGAGACATGGACATGTTGGTATGAATCTAACAGAGGTCCACAGGGAAGGTTAATGGATTGGGGTGTCTGCCATATGAGGAGAGGCTGAGGAAGCTAGGACTCTTTAGCCTGGAGAGGAGAAGGTTTGGGACAATCTTGCCAATGTGTATAAATACCTGATGGAGGAAGTAAAGAAGGCAGAGCTGGACTTTTCTCAGTGGTGTCCAGTCACAGGACAGGAGGAAATGGGCACAGAGTGAAATGCAGGAAATTCCATGTCATTGTAGGGGTGACCAAACCTAAAGAAATTGTAGAAAGTCTCTTCCTGAAGGTACTCACAACTGTGACTGGACAGGGCCTTGAGCAACACGCACAAGTAGACCTTGGTTTGAGCAAGGAGGTCAGACTAGACTAAGCCCCATGCTGCCTTCCTACCTCAGCTATTCTGTGATTTTGTGAATGTAACCCACAGTCTTTTTTTTTTTTTTTTTCCCTGTAGATGTAAAAACCTGAAGTAATAGCAGTGAAATTCCACTGACAAATTGAAATCTCTATCAGTTCCCTTATGAACTAAAAATGATGAGCAGATTTTATTTTAATCCTGTTTAATTCAGTATGCACTTATTGTTACTGTTTGTTTCTGGGTTTGTTTTGGTTTTGGGGTTTTTTTTTTCCCAAATCCTCCTTCAGGCTTTTAAAGCAATAACAATGAAACAGAGTGCTATATCCTCTGAATATTGAATTGAATATGACTTGATGCATAGATAGGCATTTCTAAAACACCAAATTCTTAAAAGCACAAACAACCTTTGTTGGCCCTCCTTTGAGCAGAAAGTTGGACTATTTGTTTTTCTGTGATTCTGAAATTGCTGAACCATGGGGGTTCCTACTAGGTTTAAAAGACTAAAGATGATTTATCTCTCACGCGTTATAATTGTGAAAGTGGTGGCATTCTTGGCAATTGCCAGAGTATTGAAACTAGTTCTTTGCAAGATGCTGTGTCTTGGCATAATCATGTTTAGTGGTTAGTAAAGTGTTAAAGCTACTGTTCTAAAGGCAAAGTTCTTGGGCCTCATTGTAATTTACCAAGCAGCTCCAATAATCAAAAAATATGACAGTCAGTAAAATTTAAAAGACCTTTCAAAAAATCTTGTCAAGCCCAAAAGCCAAAAAAGAGAACAGGCAGAATTGTACAGGAATAATGTATTAGAACAGTGTCTGCTTTCTGTTCTGAGCAGAGACTGAATAAATTGTATGGCTTCCTCCCCATTAAAACAAGGATAGGAACTCAAGGGGAATTTCATCAAAAATGGTCAGAAGTTCTTTGCACTGAAAATAGAAGAGGAATATCGAGAAGAGAGAAAGTGTACATATTTTAATGCAAAATTATATTTTGCATGGGACCAAACCACTCTTTATTTGCTTTCACTTGAGTTTCAGATGAAAATAACTATAATTCCTCATCTATAAACATAAATTAAATTTTATAGGTTAGTTAATCCTGCTGGAAAGATTGACATGATTGGAGTGTTAAATTCTACAGTCATGGCCTCTTTAAGAAAGTTTAAGTGGGCAAAATTCAAGAGGGAGCACTCAAAAATAGCATTTTTTGTTGCTATGTCAGTGACCTATTGAAAAAAAATGAACATTTGAGGGATTACTGTCAGATTAGAGAAGTATGAAGCATGTAATCAGTATGAAGTTACTACCTAATGTTTGCAGAAAACTATTAGTTCATGGTAGAAAACAAAATGCAGAACTCAGGATATAGTTATTATATATATAGGGGAAAATGAAGATACATCATAGAGGACTTCAGTCTATATTAAATATGGTAGAAACAGCAACTTGTCAAACAACGGCAACAAAGAAAAAGGACTTGAACTTAGATTTGTATTTAAATTAGCGCAGTTTATAATTTGATTTGTTTAACAATATTCATATCCAGACATCTGCAGGTTGTCATGATTATAAAACCCAAACAAATGAAAAACTAACGGGCATACTAGATGACATTTAATGAAAACAAAGCTAAAAAGGAGAAAGTGATAACAATTGATGGAAATCAGAAGGTAAGAATACAATAAAATCTTGAGCAGTCTGATGTGATTAGACCTGCTCTGGGCAAAGGTTTGTTCTAGGCAACCTCTGGAAGTCCCTCCCCACCTAAAATATTCTGTTATTCTAGGAAGACAAAAGGGAAGAACAATAAGATATGTTTAGGTAAATCAGGAACTAAAGAAATCTGACGATATCAGTTAAGGGTTAGGAGGAAATAGTATTGTCAAAAGCAATATGTAAACAGAAGTGTTTCTTTAATATTCTTGTTACTTTTTAAGTCTGTTTTGGGGAAATGGATGACAACAAAAATGCTATAGGTTTTTCTGCAGTAACCCGTGAAAATGATGGTTAGATATTTTAGAACAAGTTGTTTTAAATAAATCTCTATTTAAATTTTCTGACAAACTGATCAAAGAACCTTGTGAGTGTTTGTCATGAATGCTATCATCTTGGGCCACCAAAGAGCTTCAAAGGAATTAGAAGGAAGCTAACATTGCACTGTATGTTAAAAGACTGCAAAGGATAATACAGGCTAAAGTCAGTCCCAGAAAATGGAACACATGATATAGATTTTTGACTTATACTGAGCAAAGGTAAGAGAAAAATGACACATGCGGATTTATGAAAAATTGCCTCCTCCCAAACACCTCTTGCTTGGCATTTATAGTTTCTGTTGAGGAAAAAAGGCACATGTTTATAAATTCAATTAGTTTGTAATTAATAGAGGCATTTGCCTTGCAGAGGTTAGGGAATTGTAAGTAACAAAACCAAGTCACTAGCACAGAGTGATCTCGATTAGTGGGAGAACAGCAGGTTTGCATAGATTTTGTATTCCTTTCTTCTGGAACATTTCTCTTCTGGAAAGCAGTGTTCCTTAAAAAAGGAAAACAAGCAAACAATCTTGGTAGATAACTGGTCTGTCATCACAGTGTGATGCCACGCTCAGCATTGGATTCTTGGATGGATAGGGGAATTTTTATGAGGAATTCTGGGTCTATATCCAAAATCCAAAATTTTCACAGAACAGCTATGCAAATAGCTAAAATGCGGTAAAAAGGTCTCCTAATAATGAGATATTTCAAGAATTCTGTTCAAACCCTCAGATAGATGATGGTGAAATTTTGTCATCTGAACTATATAAAAACTTTTGACTACTTCCATATCAGGAATAATTTTAAGTGGAAGCTTTGAAATCAGTGGAAATAAGGCTAGAAATAAGATATAATTTTTTAACAGCAGATATATTTAGTAAACAGTTTACAGAAGTTTTCATTCAATTCTACCATGCTAGCAGGTCAAGAGCAAGTATTTTTTGAAAACCAAACTGTAGGTTAAAGAAAATGTAATCTAGGGCAGTACTTCAGCATGCCACACGCATGAGGTCACTCCACATCCTCAAAATTATTCAGTCCAGTGTCATCTACAAGTTATCTGAACACAGATATTGTTACAGGAAAACTGAAGTGTTATCATTTATGATATGGAAACATGGAAAATGACATTTTATAAAAAAACCAGAAAGCCTTCTTTGGATAATGGAAAAAGCTGCTTATTGACTTAAATTGAGGAAAAACTATTAGAGGGAAATTATTCTTCTGGAAATTGCATGAAGATTGTAGTGGCTATTAACAGTTCATTGTACACAAGATAAAGTAAGTGCAAAAGAAAAAAAAAGAACAACCATGATTAATAAGTTCTTTGCTCAGATATTTTAGTAATTCGATAGAATTTTTTTTTGTCAGAAATCCACAGTGAAGAAATCTAATTGCTGTCCTCATTTTTGGGTGTAGTCTAGAGGCAGGCAAATATCTTCCAGTAAAGAAAAAATATTTGGCTTTTTCAACAAAAAAGAATATTTTTTATTTGCAACTGGAAAATGTGTTCATGTAAAGATGTTTTCTGGGCAAAAATAGGAAGGAAATATGCAGAGAGATGAAGGAAACACATAAATGTATTTTTTACATTGTTCTTAAATTAAAACAGAAATAATCTTATTAAATGTTTGAATACCATTTCCTTAAATCTCGTAAAAAGATAGGCTCTCTTTCCATCATTAATAATTTTTTATCTTTTGTATTGTGAAGAAAAGCTTGTCTCTATGCCCTAAAGCATCAGACATGTAACATTCATCTGCAGCTGTGAAGACATGGAAGTACCCTTTAAGGAAAATTGCCCTGGTGCTTTTTGTCTGCATCTGGGCCCAGCTGGCTAGGAATCTAAGACAATGCCTAAAGGAGCATTTTAGTTCAGATCTGGAGTGTGGTTTTGAAGTGCATCCTACTATTGTCCCCACTTACCATGCTTTGGCTCTTGCCAAAGGAGGTGTTGGAGCACTGAAAGGAGGATGCCTTCTGTCATCACCTGTGCCTGGTAAACACTGATCCTGAATAGCTGTTGGGTTTCTCTGTTTTTTGCTCCTGTATCTTTAGAAGCCCAAAGAGTCCTCTTGCAACCAGGACTCTGAATATTCACAGAGCAAAGACAAGAGACCCTATGGATGGAGTTATCACACAGAGCTTATCCCACTGTGTATCCAAAGCTTTCCATGTTCTTACTCTGGGCCTTAAAAACTTTTATTGAAACTTCTGTTTTCTAGAAGTTGAAACTAATTTATTTGCAGAGTCCAACAGAGCAGAAGGGGAAACTACAACATACAGTTTGACATGCAATTAAAACTCTGGACAAAATTTTTCAACTACTTTCCAGCTATCTTTGTACAGCCTAGTAATTTATGGCTAAGCTAGACTGAATCTTTATAAAAGACATCCATTTTTGATTTAAAATGTTCTACAGAGAATCCAGCATACTCTTAAGTGAGGTGTTCCATTGATTAATTACACTCACTCTGAAAATATTTCCAGTCAGACTTTGCTTAGCTCCAGTCTCCAGTCATTTATCTTTGTGCCTTTGTCTGTCAAGAAGCTGCTTGCCTCTGAAAAATCTTTTAATACACAGGTACTTACAAACTGACACTTTGTTGCCCTTGGGAAAACAGTTCTGTAAAAGTGACACACATTTTCAAAATCCTTTAAAATAAAAGAACCCAGAATTTAAAACATTGCTTTGTTTTCAATTCTTTCCTATTTCAAGGGAATAAGAATTTCTTTCTATATAGTATAGTTATAGTTATACTGAACTTTCAAGGGATGGATGGAACTTTTTTACCAGACCATGGCCATGAGTTGAAATGAAGTAAAACTGATTTAGCATTCCTTTTTGTTACCTTATATGTCATCGTTTTCACAGAGATACAACATGGTTATTTTAGTTTGTTTTGGGTTTTTTTTAATCAGTTTTGCCTCAAAAAGTTGTTCCTATTATAGCTGCTACTAAAAAATGTGGGATTTCCCCAAATGATGAGAAAAACCTAATAGAAAGTGCAGAGATGGTAGATCCAAGTTTTCCATTCTAAGGTATACAATGGTAGGACAAGAGGAAACGCATATAAGTTGCAACATGGTTAGATATAAAGAAATATATTTTATTTTTCACCATGATCAGAGACTCAAACAGGTTCCCATAGAGGTTTCTGAATCTCTGTCCAAGATGAAGCTCAAAATTTAGCTATACACAACCCCAGGCTATCTCATCTAGAAGACCCTGCTGAAAGCAGGAATTGACCTCTTTGATCCTCGGTGTCCTTTTTGTCTTGAATTCTGCAGTAACACCACGAGTGGGGCTATATGAGTGTTTCAGCCTTTCTGTCTTTGATGGAGGTTGACAAGAGCTTCCTCCTCCATCTGGTCAAGAACTTGTGTGAAGTATGTTGAAAACTTTGAAAACTGTCTTTGAGATTTGGAGAACAACCCCCATAAACATATGGCTGGACCAACTAAGCTTCATTTCCTCAGGCAAAAAGGCCCAAAACAGACATCAGATCATTGTTTAGCCACACCAGCTATGCACATGCAGCATGGGAAACAGTGCTTTTTTAAACTGGTAATCTGAATTGGCAGCTTCGTTGACATGCAACAGTAAACTACCAATGTTCCATATTGCTGATTACTAAATCTCAATTTCACAATTTTATCTTTTGACAATCAGTCATATTTGGGTAGACTGTGATGCCTAAAAGTAATTAAAACTTTTTCTGGTAATAAGTAAATTGAGGCATAGAATTTGCATTTATTGATAATTACAGAAAAACACCAAGAATCATGGAACAGAACTCATTTTTATTCACTTGAAGTTTATCTCCCAGTTTTCTAGCCATGACAAAATATTGCCTGTATCAGACAAGTCAGTGCACAAGCAATGCAAATTAATAGCTAAGAGAAAAATTAATCTCTCATTCTAGCACAGTGTATTGTGACACACAATTTAAACAAGTATCATTCTATTACCTAATTCATTCCATTTCATCAAACAGAGGACATACCTATCTTTGTAATTTTTCTATAAATAAGCCACAAAGTCTGGAAATCTTTAAGTCAGGGAAGCCAGGCTGTCAGCATTCAAATTCCAAGTTATCTTGAAGATTGTACTCTTTGATATGCACCTGATAAAAATAAACTTGTTATGTAAGGTGCTGATTCAGTGAAGAGAATAACTACATGCTTAACTTTTTGTGCACTACTGGATCTAGCAGCATTCAGTAAGTACGTGTAAGTCAACTCAAAATTACTGAATGACAAGAGTCTTTGTCATCATTAGGAGCATAAATTCATTTCAGTGCTACTGATCATTAACAATATGTCTGGTGAATTGGCTCCTTGGTTTAATTGCTTATTTTAGCAACATCAAATATTTCAGTAGCTATGAACTTCCTGTAAACTTTTCAAGAAACTATTTTCAAGAATCCCCTGTTGACAGTGGGAGGTCATACAATCATGGTATTTGATCAAATATGTTTATTTAAATCCTCAACAGAGTTCAACACCATTAATTCCATGACTTTTCCTTTGTGCTCTCTGTCCATGGGAAATTATGTTCCTGTTTCAATTAGTTATTGCTAAACCCCGGTTTTTTTCTTCCTCTGCTTCTCCCATAATCTTCTCAAGATCACTATGAGTAAATATAAGCCAGTATTTATATCTCTTTTACACTTTTATCACTGCAAAAACATCCTTCTTTTGCATAATATTTGCTTATTTGTATATGGAACCAAACAGTGGTGATTTTTTTTTTCTGAAAGAGACCTTAATATTTCCATGTAGTAGTCATATTAAAAAAGATATCAAAAAGTCACAATTCCTGTAAATTTCTAATGTGTCCTCTATATGCTGAAGAGTTGTGCAGGTTTTTTTTTCTGTTTTGGGAGTGGGGAGAGTATGTTTTTTTTGTTATTGTTGTGGGGGTTTTATTTTTGTTTGATTTGTCTGAATCTGCCTGTGGCATCATAAAAACAGAGGCTGGAGAGTCTTTTTATGTTGGTTGTACACAATTCTATGTATCTGGAGAGGAAGGGAGTTTTGTTTTTACACAGAATGATCCTCCAGGTTTTTGAATAGGAATTGTTTGATTTGAATGATGATGTCTGCTCATGAATAAATTGGTCAGAGTATGGTAATGCAAATGTGTGATTTGAAGATCTTTCAAGCAATTTAAGAACTGAATTTTTAAATACACATAGTTTAAAATGTAGCTAAGGTAATTTGTATTCTGCTGCACAATAGGATCAAATTCTCTGATAGCAGAGAGTATTTTGCAGTAGCAGCCAGTGAATTCCATAGCAATATCAATTTATTTTATTGCTAAGTAATACACTTTTTTCCCTCACTTATGCCCCTTACAAAGATACAAAATATGACTCATAGCTGAAAACACTCAACAAAATGCATATTTATATGTAGATTTAGGTTTAGATATATATTTATATTTTCAACAAATGCTTTCATGTGCTCTCCAAGTAGTATGGCCACATCACACACAATCCCTGTCTGAACCTGCCTTTCCCAATGTGCCAGAGAGGCTAAGCTTGAAGACTGTTGGAGCAGCTTTTCTTCATCATGTTCACCTGGACAAGTCTGTACTGCTGTAGCCCCAAGTCTGTGGTGCAACACGTGGTGTAAGGATCTCTGGAACAAACAGCTTAAGTTGTATGACTGACACCACTGGCCAACATTTCCAGCTCTTTCTGTTCCCTCTGAGAGCCTAACACTAGTGTTTGCTTTCCAGCATTTTGAGCCATGCATTGTAATCTAGTTAAAGTGCTCAATGGATAAATCTTCCAAGAGTCAGCTGCAAGCAGGAAAAAAAATTTTAAACTTACATGACATTTTTCATACATGTATGTTGAAAATTGGAAGGTTTGCTATCTGTAGATGCTGTGGACCTACCTTTTATTAAGAGTCTTGTAATAGCAAGGGGCTAGATTCTGATGTGAGAGGTCCCATCCGGCTTACAAACTGGCCATCGTGAGATCAGAAATTACCAAGTCAACATGATGCAAATGGGAAAAGGCTAGAAAAGGTACCATTCAGAGCTGTCATTTTGGCAAATATATGCAGAGCACACATACCAATTTTTGCTACAAATTTAGTCTCTTCACAGCTATTTAGCTTCCTTGTTGCCTGTTGATTCTAGTGGGTGATTACAACGAGGGAGAGGAATTAGGTAACTGCTGAGCTATAGTCCCACATTATGGGACTTTATTTTTGATATAAGAGGAAATTCTGTTGCATCATTCTTTGACTGAAGACACTTGTGAAAGGAAGTACTTGTGATCTTTAAAACAAGAATACCCTTTTTCATACTGAAGGCTGTACTAAAAGTATATTCTCTTGCAATATATAAAAGTATATTCTTATGCTTTTCGTGTTCTTTGTAATGTTCCTTTTTGCAGTTTTCAAATCTTTTCAAGTTTTTCTATAGCTTTTGATGCCAATGCCTTTCCCATTCTCTATTATGATAGATTTTTTCAAATCTAATTTGGCTTGAATGTCACCTATATATATGTTTGAAATTCTAGGGTCTAAAATTCTTTAATGGAAAAGAAATGGAGTTTTACTGATGTAATACAATGGTATAGAAAGCTTACTTTGGAATAAAAGTGATAAAATGGATCCTAACTTTGTATACATTTTGCATATCAAGCGTAAAGAATGTAAAGATTTAACATAGTGACTTTGAAGTCTTGGTAAATGAACTGGACACACAGTTGCATGGTTTAATGAAGCAAATGGAAGAAAATACAAAATAAAGAAGGTGGGTTTACTTTTGACTCCAGCACAAGTAGAACTACTGTATTATCTGTGGTACCTTGTAGAACTGTAGAATGATAGTCTGAGGACTCAAATATTATATGTATTAGAAGACCTTTAAATTAAAATTTATGAAAATGGTGCTGTATCTGTCTGGGAACATTTTGGGAGTTTTTTCCATGTTCTTCCTTCAATCTAGTTTCTCAGAGATCAAATAAAGATTTAGAGAACTTGATTTGTATGCAAGGCATTGATTTATAATGTTACTGACCTTCTCTGACGTAGAAGACAAAACTTAATGTGATCCCTTGTCAGCTACAAAAATTCAAATGTATATATGGGAAGATATTTTCTTTCTGTGCAAGGGCCAGGTGCAGTTTCCTAAGAACTGTGTGAGGTTTGCTATGACTGGAAGTTTTCTGAACAGTACAATCCAAGTGAATCACAGGAGGTTGGAGGCTGGTGTGGGTAGTGTTGAACGACCTTCTCTTGTCCATCTCACCTGGGGACCTTTGGGGCTCCTCCGGGCCTCACACTCAACATATCCTCTGTGTTAACCCTGTAGAGACTGTTTGCTACCATGCTGCTGATGGATAGAGGTGAAAGCTAGATGCTATAAAGAGATATTTCTGTTTGCTTGTCTCTTCCCAATGCCTTTTTCCCCCAGCTGTTATTGGGAAAACAGTAAAGCTGTGGTCCCTTGTTGGCAGTGTTAGTGCCTTTTTAAACCCAAGTTACAGTGATTCTTCTCTGCATCACTTTCTAATGGGTAGAGATAAAGAAGAAAACTGTCTAGACCTGTTAGCTCTCTTACAGGCAAGGGCTTCACGAACAGTGAATTATGTTCTCTGTAAGGGGGAGATTTAAAAGTGTCTCAAGTCCTCTGTCAGTTTCACCATCTGCCATTAAAAAGCTGTTTGGTAGCTATTACATTAAGTTTAGGCAGGTATTGCTGCTCTTTTTGCTGTGAAAACAGAACACAAAAAGGGTTTTTATAGCAAGAAAAAGACTAAAAAAGGAAAAGCAACTTGCTAGGAAAACATCAGAAAATATAACGGATTTACTTTCAAAGACTTTGAAAGAATTTGGAAAGGTTTTAATCACACCTGTTTTCAAAAAAGTGCCATGTAAATACTAAATTAAGTAAAAAAACCCTGTAGGCTGAGAATCTCATGCACTTTTCATATCTGAAATTATTGAACATGTTTTTTGTCTTTTCCCTTTTTAACACTAATAAATTTTTACCTTGAGAAAGTACATTTGTCTTTTTTACTCAGCCGTGCTTTCAGGTGACAGGTTACATATGTCACCTTGATTCAAGCACCTTATTTGTTTTCACTGCTGTACCTAAATACTTAAAGTATAAAGTTTCTATTTCTGATATCAAAGATACCAAAAGACACTCCCTTGACAATCAACACTTTCTTTACAAACAAGATGAGACCTGTTTTTTCTTCATTCCTTTTAATAACTTCGAAGAACTTTGAAGTCAAGAAAATTTTTAGCTGAATGTCAAATGAGGATGTTTATCCTTGTTCCTCTGCAATACTTAGTTAAAGTTTACTTGCTGGAACTCCTTTGATTTTGCAGTGGTAAAATAATTTCCTTTTCAGTGTCTGTAATTCAGTCCTTTGGTAAGTTAGAAACAAAATGTGTCTGTAATGCCACAGCTTTCCTCGAGGTAACATAATGCATCTGAAAGAGGCTGGCTGCTCATTCATGTGAAATAATTTGCTCAGTTTTTCCATCTTGCTTACTAAACAGTTGTCTTTTTTAGTAGGCAATGTTGATTAGTCTCTGATTGGTGCTGTGAGTCAAAAATAAATTTGATAGCAAACATTATAGAATCCTCCTATTGTTGTACCAGTAACGTGTTCCAGTAAGCAGGATTTTGCAACAGGTTCAGCAAAACCATGCCTGCCCTTTTGTATGTTTCATTACAAGTAATAAAGTTTTCTACTTTCTCTCTTACATATCGTCTTATCAAAGGTAAGGTCTTGTCAAAGTTTTTTCTCACAGTTATCTCAACTTGCCCCTAAAAGCCAAGAGTTTATTATGCCTTCCCTGTTCTTGTAGATTCCAGACCTACAAGAAAAGGAAAGTTTGGGTTGTTTTTTCAGAAAAGCATGTGTTACTTGACTTGATACTCAGAGCACTGGAAATGTTCATAATTTTTTTTGCACTTAAAAATTAAAACGGCCTTCTGCATTAGAAGTTGGTATTGAGCACATCCTCAAAGGAAGGACACCTCTACCTTTGTACACAGCCCGAGAACTGTCCAGTTCTGACCCGTAACAGATTTCCCAGGAAAGCCAATAGAAAGTTCTTAAGAAGTCAAAGTAAAGAATAATATCTAAATGTACTACCAGTATCTAGAATAAATGTCTCAGTGAGACTGAATGTCACCAAGAACTGGAAAGCCAATTTTAGAACCGCTGTTTATTGTCTTTTTTCTGGCATTCTTAGCATTTTCTTTCCAGTTCATCCTCTGTTTCTCATTTACTTTTCCCTTCTGTGTTTTATTGCTTTTGAGAACTCCCAGCTGATCCTCCTGTGCTTCAGTTCCACTTCCTCTCACAACTGCTTTCCAAAATAGGATCATTGAACAGTTAATGCTAGCATTTAGAATGTGAACAGCCCAATTAGATTAACTGAGGGTGGGGAAATTCATGTTTCAGACTTTTATTTTCTGCCAACTCAGGAAGACAAAAGAACACCAAATAGCTCCCAGGTTCTGCCAGGCATAGCAGTGCAATGTATAATTGGGACCATAATGTCCATGCTGGTGATGATGTTGCTGGTTTCTGCCTTCAGGGGATAAGGACATTTTCCATTTGCTAGGAAAGAATTAAATAGAAGAAATGAGAGTTTTTGGCAGATTCTACCTGTCAGATTTTGGGGGTGAACAAATAAACATAACTATTTAAACCTTTGAAAGGGCAAAAGACATTTACCAGACCTTCTGATATGCTTTGTGGATATTGACTAATTCATCCATACCTATGGCTAGCTTCCTATGGATCAAGAATTTCTATTTTTGCTCCTGAGTAACACAGGACATTGGGGAGAGTGCAGAGTCCTGGTGCCTGCTCTTAAAAGGTAATAAAACATCAATAAAATGACTTTCCTATTATTTAGCTGTTGTGGTGGATATGAAGGAAGGTGACTTTCCCCTGGGCCATGAGCTGTGGGGTAGCTCTTTTATTTTTTTTTCCCCCTGGCCTTCCTAATTAAGCTTCCTCTATTTCTGTAGGGCTTTGCATCTGTAATTACACAAAATTATTTTTTAAAGCTTTAAGACACAGTTGTTATTAAAGTGTTGGTAAAATATTATTATATATTCACTTTTATATATATTCATGTAAATAAAACATGCACATACTCCACTTCCTCAGAAAAAGTGCTGTCAGTACTAGGATTTAAAAAATGTATTTTTCAGAGATGAGTCCCACTGCCATGTCATTACCTTACTGGCTGGTATAACTTGGTTTTGGTTTCCCTCCTTCCCCTGGCTACTGATGCTAACTTGCAGTGCTGGCCAGCACACAGGCATAGCCTTCCTGAGGTTCTGCACTGAATGTGATTTGCTCCTTCCATTGCTTCTTATTGGCAGAGGAGATGGAGATAAGTTTCCCTGCTGAACTTCTGAGATGAGTTCTTACATTTGATGGTTTGGTGCTCTTTCTGTCTTATTTTTGCCTTTTGCCACTTTGCTTTAGTCCCACCCTCACTGAAGGAGATGGCACAAGTTATTTTTTCCTACAGCATTCCCTCAAAAATGCAAAGTCACTTTATTGCCTGAGGATTTTTTAGTTGTCCTTCATTTGTGCAGCAAGGGAGGATGTACAACCTTAGTACAGACTGCTATTTCAGCAAGTTGCCAAACACTCTTTGATACCTAACATTGTCTCTTGTTTGCTCAGACCAGTTTGTGAGTAATCTCTAGGTTTAGCTCTGACATTGAGTCCAAAAGCTAGTTAGATTTTGAATTAAACAGTTCTCTCTCACTGTAATCTGCATGCATTTCAGGATCAGTGGTCCTGAAATGTGTTTCCCATTGGAATTTTTCTTTTTTTTTTTCTTTTTTTCTTTTTCTTTTTTTTTTTGTTTTACAAGACAGGATGGTATGTGAGTCACTTAAAATTTCCCCTCCCACACCTTCTTAATTTAGTTTTAAAGAGCGCCATTGAAATGTGTCTGCAATAATAATTTCTGAATGGCATGGTGTTTTGTTCTTATGTGTATTTCTGCAAGTTTGCATCACTTTATAAAGCCTAAACAGACCTTAACAAACCATTTCACTAGAATTCCTATAAAGTGGTTTCTAATGGTTAATTTGGTTTGCCTTCAATAAATTTCAAATTATAAATATTTGTCAAGCATAAAGACAAGTTTTTGGTATTAGCTTCTGTGTAAGAACATAGTTTCTCTTTGCTTTAGTTGCTGTTCAACAATACATGTCGCTGTTCAATCACCATGAAAGAAGCCTTCCAACCTGCTACTGATGCTGCATTAACAGATATTCTGGCTTCTTTTCTAAACTTAAAACATTTCACTAAAGTTTTTTACCTGGGACAGTATTTAATTCCTCAAAATAATTACTCTTGCCAATCTTTCCATACACCAATTTAGTATGGAATGAGTTTATTAACAAAGGGATGTTTTTAATATCTAATCTAATTTCTTTATGTGGTTGGTCAGAAAGAGAGAGCAAGAGCCTGCCCTCTAGGAAATAAGACCCCCCTTGAGCTAGGCATTTAGGCATTACCTTCAAGAAAAGTCTTTCCCCATCGACTGCAGAAGAATGCCAAAGAGACTAAAATAGCTTCTGTGTCTAGTCTGGATTTCTAACTCATTAAAGAGGCTTAGTTATATCAACATGTTGGAGATTCTTCTGTGATATAAATTCACCTTCCATCTGTACAACCTTTTCATCCTTTTTTTTTTTTTTTTTCCAGCTTTTTAGCTTCTAGTCAAAATATCTACTCCACAAGTGTCTGAGTTAATATGGGAATATCACTGAAAACTGTTTCCAAATTTCTTTTTGAGAAAAATGTAGAGATCATTTGCAGGGAGGCAGTAAAATGCTGCATAGCCTCTCACTGCATGTTGCTCATTTTAAGAGGAACTTGCAAGGAGCTTGGCACTCTTTGTAGTTTGCACACCCAGTTGGTAGTATTTCATATAAAACAACCCCTGAAAATGCCACTGAAAATGAAACCTATTTGGCACACTTGTAGAACACCTCCCATGTAGATCCATGCTCAGTATTTGATTAAAGATCAGCCGTCACTTGCACATAATACTTGAATTTTCTGCAATAAGATAGGTATGATGTATTTGTAATACAACATAACTAGAGTTGAAATACTTGCTTTCAATTATTCTGTAGAAATAGATCTGTGCTAGTGTTTATCTTATGAATTTTTTGCTTTTAATAATGGAATTTTTGTTCTTCTGATTCAATTAAAAAAATATATTTTTAAATACAAGGTACAGAGTTTTATTCTTTGTACCATAATGTTTAGTTAAAAGCTTTCCCTTACCAAGGCAAACATACTGCTATATGAATTTTGAATTTCTGGTCTGTTTATTTCTCCTATCAGAAATTTTACAGTTTTACAATTTCTTTTTTAATTGATAAACCCAAGGAAATATATCTTTCAATGTTGGAGTCCTTTTTGTCGTCTTTGTCCTGTCTCTTTAATATTTGTTTCTACTCTGTAGTTGAAAAATATTGGGATTTCTGTTGAAAAGTGACTTTGCAGAATTGCAATTTGATTTTCTGTCTGCAATCAGTAGGGGTTTTTGCCTGTGATTGTTTTATATTTTCTTGTAATTCTCTGGCATACTGCAGTTTTACCTATGGATGTTTCAATTTTCTCCTACAGCTTTATTTTTATGTACCTTTTAAGCCCACACTTTTTCTACCATGTCAAGTTTATTTCTGAAGTAACGTCGCTATATTCAGGTTCAATTTTGTCATAAATAAATTTCATTTTGACTTAATCCATATTGATGTGATTTAGCTGCATTACTTAGTTGCTTACTATAACTCGTTGCCACATGGTGCAGCTGATTTCACATAAATAAAAGTGTATTTTTTCCTGACTATGAACTTCCAAATATCATTGAGTGAGTCACTCAGAATTCTCAAACAAGCCATCACTTTTTGGAGAGCAGTCCAGGGAAACTTATATTGTTGGAACAAGCGTTGTCCTGACATTAAATGAAAATGAAGGAACATTGCAGGAGTTTTAGCAACCTAAAGATTTTATAAATAAGAAAGTTCACTGTCATTTTGGAATTATTTTTGCTTTCATTCTTTTGTTGTATAGAAACGAAATATAAAAAGTGGAAATTTAATAACACTTCTCAGCTAGCCCAAAATAAGAATTTATACACAATTGCACACCTTGTTGCCTTGGAGTTATCCAGAATAAGCTCGAGATTTTACACCCTGTAAATTTTGCTGCTCCATGTGTAGTTGTTTTCTGTCAACGTACTTTACTGTACACTGATATTAAATGGAGACCTGTCACATTTCTTATGGGGGAGTAAAATAATGCCACCTCAGCTATCTTGGAAAAGAACTGGAAGGTAAGAAAATAGTGGTTTTGGGCTGAAAGATGTGAATGGAAGTACTCTATTCTGAAGTGCTCCATTTCTGTCACCATGTAATTAGCATGCAACACAAATGATTATGGTTAAAAAGTGGGCTCTGTCTTGGTGCTAATCGCAGTGCAGTCAGACTGACAAGTAACTTCCCTTTGGTCAGCTGCTGGAAAGTTATTCACTGACCTTAATGACTGCAGGGAGCAAAAGGGATTCTATTTTAAAACCTTGACTGTAGCTTATGAAGTGAAATAATTTCATCTTCAAACTGTTGGTTCAGTAAAGGATATCAAGTTATAGATATTCTCTTTAGAGATTTCTTTCATTTTAGGAGATAACTGGGAACTGTCATGATGAGACAGAACTATTAGTCCCTCTGATGTAAACCATGAACTTCGAGAAAGGTCTTGTTAGATTTAAGTAATTCATAAAACTCACTGAATCTGAAGATTATTGCCCAGTGTTGCATTGCAGGAGTTGAGACAGGGTTTGATATTTCATTTTGATGTATTCAAAAGTGGCTGCCTCTTTCTCCAGTTTATTGTTATTCTACTGGGTGTTTTCAGCTATTTTTCATGGGTTTCCTTACAAACCCTTTTCAAGTCTTTCCATTTGAATCTCATAAGTCTTAATGTAGATCAAGGTATTAAGAAAAATTACTTTCATTCCAGAGTTTCATAGTGATGGTACAATGCAATCCTTTTCTCCTTTGTCCCTAAATAAAATGTAAAAATGTTGGGTTTTTTCTTTTTTATACTTTTTAAAAATCTAAATGAATTTAAAATTCTAAATTAATGGGTCAGGTATACCATGTCACTTTTCTTTTTTACTGTTTTGTTGAAATTCTCCTTGCTTCCTCAGTAAATTTCAGATGTCTGCCTTTCCCTTTCTCTGTGTATGGAATTCATTTTATCCTAATGTCATTGATACTGCACTTTGAACTGCTTTTGCTTGCATAGCTTTGCTGAACTTTTTCCCTTCACAGATTTTTCTGCAACATATTTTCTTTGGGTTTTGTGTATTTTCATTTTTAAGTTTGTTACATCCAGATCGGTTTGATTTTTTTTGAAGGTGCACCTCAGTAGAGAATGATTAAACCCTGTGTGATAATTTTCATCAGTACATACTGCTTTAGGCATACTACTTGCATCAGCAGCTTAATTTTGATATTTTATAGCTGACAAGTCACCAAGTAATTAATTTAAAAATGTTTTTTAGAATATAATATGTAGTTCTAATTCTCATTTTTAAATGGAAAACAAAAAGAATAAAAATTCACAAAAAACCCCACCATGCCCTAAAAGAACTACTTCAGGTTATCTGGGACACATTAAAATATCTTGAACCAGATGTCAAAAATTATAAAGTTATGAAATGTGCTACTAAATTGTAACCTCCAGTATAGTCCAGGCCATTCTATTGAAACCCATGCTCAGATTTCTACAGAAGAGGAGTTCAATATGATTTTTGTGTTTATTTTTGTCCATGATTCTATAGTGAATAGGTGGAGAATGTTAAAGCTATAGATTTTTTCAGATGAAGATTATTCGTTTCACATTAGAGAGATCCTTTTGTGTCTTACAGGATAAGATACATCAAACGGAAGAAAATATATTATGAGACACAAGAACAACATACCAGACTTTTCATTTCTCTTTAGATAATGAATGAAGAACATTGATAGCGCTTTCATTTTCTATTTCAATTGCTTTTAAGAATTCATTTATAAGGAGCTTTCTGTCCCATTTGGCTGACAAATGCTGATGTCTGAATCTTGATGCAATCGGCATCTTTTCCTCATACTAAATCATTCATGAATATTGCACTACTTTTAGACTCTTTATTCTGTCAATGACTTTGTGGTAAAAATAGAAATAGAGCTTTTTGATTTCAGTGATGCATTTGCAGTTGATGCAGATCATTAGCTTTTTTAAATGCATAACTCATGGATCCTAATTTTACAGTCTTCAGGCTTTTAATCTGTTGGTAGTGTTTGCACTCTGATTTTAAAGGAATAATTTAATTACCTTTTTTGGTACTGAATGAAATAAATAACTCTGCAATAGTAGATACATACATGTAAAACAGGAGTAGTTAAATAACATCTCCAAGAAAAAAGAGGAAAGATTATAAGCCACAAACATTAAAAATTAAAAGAATCAGGGTTATTCAACTTGTATGAGAATGTAATATGTGATACAGTTAACCAGTATAAAAGGTGGAAACAAAGGAAACAAGAACTATCTCCCAACTCCTTCTGTGACCTTAAATTAAGAAAAAAATGTGTTTGTGTTTATAGCTAGTAATAAGAACTTTATGCTTCAAGATGTAAGCTGTGTAAGAGCTACAGAGCTTAAAGTTGGGGGAAATGTCAACCAGAAGAATATTTGTTGCTGCAAGTAAGCCTGCTGAGATGCACAGATGTTTCGGCAGAACTAGCAAAGGCAGAAAAAGACAGGGATGCATCTTTATTTTAAAATAATCATAATTTTAAAAGGTGCTTATAAAGAAAAGAGTTTGTAATAACAACAGTGAATCTCTGACCCCTTTTAACTTGAATCAGGTTGTGAAGTTGAAGAAAAAAAAAACCATTTATTTTTTACCAGACATTTCTGATATTCAAGAAACCCTTTTCAGTGCTGAAAAGCTCAATGACAAGTATAACACATCCACTGCCTTGGTTTTTTTGGAGAGGTTTATACTTTTCTGCATTGGAGGAGCTTTAGAAATAAAGCAATCTGCACTACTTGGGCTTGGCAATGAATCTGCATGAGAATTGCACTACTTATAAAAACTTACTCTAGGATGTCTTAGAAGGGATTGCCTTAAATATAATTGATAAAAATAAGCAGATAAAGACAGGAATAAGTAGGTAAAGACAGATATCTACCAAGTCTCATCAGACTGTAACAGTACATAACATTTAGTTTGAGGTCAGTTAGCTTTTAGATACCAAAAGCATTTTGTCCTTTTCCAGTGTTAAACTACTTTCCATGATTGTTTGTGTGGAAAATGGAATATGTTTGGTTTCTTTTTTAATGTATGTTTACTGCTAAATGAGCTTAAAATGCAAGTCAAGAAATGAAAATGCTTACATAGCAAGAAAAACAGAATTTAGATTATGTGGCAGGTTTTTGCTGTTGAAGAACAGGCAGCTGCTTCTTAGTGATTTCTCTTTTTATAGAATTGAAAGAGAAGAGATGAGCAAACTCTAATGGAAAAACCTTAATTTGAATGGTATGAGAATGTCTTTCACAGCAGAGGAAGCAAATTGTTGTATGAACTGTGTTTATTTTACTCAACATTTCTTTGATGAGAACTTGCCCTTCATTTGAAATTCTGCAGAACTTTAAGACAACACTTGGCTCCTACAGAAAAGGCTGTAATAAGTGATGGTAGTCACTTACTTCTGGGTTCAAAGGAGCTGATCTTCTTAGGGCAATGGAAGGGCGTCACTTGGCTTTGGATTAGGGCTTTGTACAGGAACTGGGAGTGGGAGGCCCATGTTACAGAGTGTTTCTGGAATAAATTTAGAGAACCACAAGGTTAAAACTTAGGAGCACTGTTGGCTTCTGAAACTTCTTCCTCCAGTTTTCTTTGTTCTGTGTTGAGGGGTTGTAGCTCACAGACAGGTACAGTCCTATACTGTTAGATTATGTACTGGAAAAAAGAACAAAATTAAGTGGAACTCCACATCTGCTGAGATTTTACTCCATCTGCTTGATACTGGATTGTATCTTTTTTTTTTTTTTT
>VXBB01011783.1:230619-343847 GCA_013399915.1 Illadopsis cleaveri | reverse complement strand
TTTTTTTTGTTTTTTTTTTTTTTTTTTTTTAAATTTTTTGTCTGTGGAAGTGTAAAACATGGATCATATAAGCGATGGTCTTGTTCAGTTGCACCTTTGGAAGACCAGGGGACTGTCTCAGTGGACAGTGAGAACTGGTTGAAGGGCAGATCCCAGAGAGTTTGTAATCAGTGGCACACTCTAGTGCCTGTCATAAGTGGTGTCCCCCAAGATTCAGCACTGGGCCTGGTATTGTTTAACTTGTTCATCAAGATGAAGGGGCAGAGGCCTCCTCAGCAAGTTCCCTGATGACACAAAGCTGGTACCCCAGAGGGCTGTGCAGCCCTTCAGAGGGACCTCGACAGGGTGGAGAGATGGACAGAGAACAGTCTGAAATTCTACAAGGGCAAAAGCAGAGTTCTGCACCTGGGGAGGAACGACCTCAGGCACCAGTACAATCTGAGGGCTGTCCTTCTACAAAGCAGCTCTGCAGAGAAGGACCTGGAGGTCCTGGTGGACAGCAAGGACAACAAGGACAACAAGCTGTCCATAAGTCAGCAGTGCCCTTGTGGCCAAGAGGGCCAGTGGTATCCTGAGGTGCATTGAGAACATCAGCAGGTTGAGCCACATGATCCTGCTCCTTCACTTAGCCCTGGTGAGGCCACATCTGGAGTGTTGTGTCCAGTTCTGGGCTCCTTTGTATAAGGGAGAGATGGAGCTCTGGAGTGGGTCTAGCAGAGAGCTACAAGGATGATTAAGGGACTGGAGCATCTTTCTTATAAGGAAAGGCTGAGGGGGCTGAGGCCTGTTCAGGCTTGAGAAGAGACAACTGAGAGGGGACTTTTTCTCTCAGTGGTGCTGAGCAACAAGGCAAAGAGCAACAGGCAGAAACTGATGCACATGAAGTTCCACCTGAATATGAGGAAAAGCTGCTTTGTGGGTGACTGATACTGGAACAGATTGGACAGGGAGGTTGTGGAGTCTCCCTCGCTGGAGATACTCAAGAACTATCTGGTTGCAGTTCTGTGCAGTGTGCTGTAGGATGATACTACTTGAACAGGAAGGCTGGACCAAATGATCCAGTGTAGTCCCTTCCAACAGTACCCATTTTGTGATCAGGTCTCTAAGTATATACCAAAAGAATTCAGCTTGAGAATTGTTGTCCTTTTCTCACTTTACCTCTTTTTTTTTTCCTGCCCTCCACTTTCTTTGTCACTACCTTCTCCACTATCAGTTTTGTTTTCATAGATCCTTTGCAAACTCATTTGTATCTCTCACTGGTGTCTTTAGTGTCACACTGTGGGAATCATGCCATGATTTTTATCATTTTTCATACACTTTTTCTGTACCTACTTTGTTTCTACTACTTCATTTTTGAGGTATGCAAAAGAGAACTAGAGACAGTCAGTATTCTAGCTGAGGTGACATAATGAACATAAATGAACTGTCATAAGGATGTTCTCTGTTTTATGCTAGGATCTTTCTAGAAATTCTTAATACTCCATTGAAATATTTGGCTGCCCTTAAACACTAATGTGACATGTGCAGAAGTTTACCTGTCATAGCCATGTAATGATTAATGTTTTAGAGTGAAAATTTCTATACACCTAATTAGAGCTGCAGGGCTTGTTTGGTTTTACTACATAGATGTGGCTTCCCATGCTCAAATATTATTGAGGTACTGATATACTGAACATAAAGAGTCCACGTTAACATGAAAATATTTATGGCACCATTTGTTATCTTATGTGGACAGAGAAGTCTGCAGGGATTATTTATCTGTTTCATAAACTCTTGAGAGACCTGAAAACTCTGACATGAAAGCATTTGAAATGTAGTTTATGATGTTGCATGAAACACTGCATTTTAAGTTTGTTAGCAAATAAGGTAGCAAAAAACCCCAAAGCTGACAGAGATCTCTGCAGCTCATAGGCAGTTACCAGAACAGATGTTCTCACCTGTTGCAAGCTGACAGCTCAAAAATACGTGTAACTTTGAATACAAGTGCTAATAACAACTGAGACAGTAAAATGTAATTATTGCGTGTTATTATACTATCACCTGTGCAGCTGCAAGGCGTAGACTGAATATTCTGCCACCTTCAATTAGAAGAAGATAAAAGTAGCACTGGAGAACTGAGTCAGTTAAATGAGAATTTAATTCACTGCAAGTGCAGTAGCAATTGTAAAGTCATTCAACATCCCAGCCAACAAGACATGTTTCAAGACTAGCAAAGGGTGATTTTTTTTCTGAATTTAGGTCACCAAAGCTAGTAAATTGGATACTATCTTAAGGGAGTGTTTGGCCTGTCAGGTAGATGTATGATTTCTTAATGCCTTGTGAGCAGTGATAGTCACTGGAACTGTATTGTCCTGGCAAATGGAGTAGAAGAAAACTGTCTTCCCAATATGTTATCAACATTTGTCCCTTACATGCACTTTGGCAGTTGCCATACTCTTCACTTTCTTATCCAGTCTCTAACAACTCCAAGTGGCATCTACCTACCCATTTAAATACATTATTGCATTGCAAATGGCTCCCGTGGGGCTGCAACAACTTTTGGTTTAAGATATAAGTCATAGAGCAGTTATATTGTTTTGACTTCTGTTCTAGAAAAAAATCAGAGTGATGGTTGATCTCCCTTTATTTGTAAGAATATGTTTTGTATCAATATTAAACTTCTGCCTTTACCTTGTAAACATAAAGGATGCACTAGTGCTATGGTTGTTGTTTCTGTGATCAAGCAGCCTCTGGAGTCACAGGAACTTCTGAGGTTTAAGAACTCAGAAGTAAAAATCTAAAAGCTTCTTAGAACTCCAGAATTTTAGCCACATGTCAGATGACATTTTCTGTATTATCTGTCTTTTAGTAAATTGATTTCTTAGAAAATAAAGGTTCAGTTCGAGTAAATTAACCTAAAATCCTGCCTAGAAGATTTTTATAGGCAAAGAAATGAATGCATTTCAGTAGAATGATGATAGTTAATCATCACTTAGACTTGCCTACTGTGTAACACAAGCTGTTTAATCCAGTAATGCTTGTAACACTGTTTAATCCAGTAATGCTTGTAATAGCTTCTGTTTTAAGAATGTACCTGCTGATTTAAAAATTGAGACCAGTTCACTAATTAGCCTTCCCTTTGGTATGGGCTGGTAAGTTTCTGAGTTGTTGCTGTAGAGTTATCATCTGACAACTCCAGTCACTTTTTGGGATTCACAGACTAGGTGAGGCTGAAAGGCACCTCTGTAGATTGTCCGGTTCAATCCATCTGCTCAAGCAGGAGCATACAGAGCTGGTCAACCAAGACCATGAACTGGCAGCTTTTGGACATCCACCCTCATAGTAAAGAAAGAAGGGTTTCTTGATGTTCACGTGGCACCTGCTGTGTTTCCATTTGTGTAGATTGCCCCTTTTCCTGACACTGGGCACCACTGGGAGCAGTCTGCTGCTTCTTTTTCATTCTTCATTCCTTTTTATCAGGTATTTCAACACAGTCATAAGTTCCTCCCCAATCCTTCTCTTTTCCAGGTTGAACACTTCCAGTCTGTCAGCCTTTCATCATAGGAGAGATTCTCCCCTAGTTTTGTTTGCCCTTTGTTGCACTTATTCTCCAGAGTCCATCTTTATTGCAGCCCAATTTCTTCAGAAAATGTTAATTTATTTTCACTCTCTTGACATTTAAGTGGCATATTCAATTGAGTTTTCTTTCAGTTTACCATTTCCTTATTGTGAAGACAATTCTAGAGTCTATACTAGAATTCCTTTGATCCCAACTGATGCATAAAGTTGAAGTCTCCTTTCTACAATCCTGCAAACACACATCAAGTAAAATGGAAAACCACTGCTCTTAAAATTGGAGTCTCATGTCAACTCATGTCTCATGTCAACCTCATTTTCAATCCAGGCTTGAAGCTCAAAGTGTCTTTTATTTGCTGTAAACAAAGAAATTGGACAACTGCACCAATTAATGTCAACTGAAAGAAAATAGCTGTCCTGTATAAGACAAGGCAACAGTGCTTGATTTTATCACAAAATACCAGCCTCCTAACTAAAGAATTTTTTTCAGAATCCCTCACACTCTTTTAAACTGTGACCTAGAAAACAGCGCCCATAACCCCACCAGCATCACAACCACCTCCCTCCAACCCCCATCCTGATTCCCCCTTATTACATAGTTGGGTATTGCTGCCTAGGTCCAATGGATAGTCCTTCAGCTTTAAGTTTTCTGTTTGTAGTTAATGCTGGAAAAATTTTATTGATTCAAAATATAATAAAATCAATAACTTGAAAGAATTTTTAAAAAATGTTTATTTGAAATATGAGTACAATTTTACATGCTTCAGAGAGGAATAAAGGTAAACCTTAAATAAAGATGTTGAAAACCCTTAAATTTCAGGCTATAATATATCCCTAGCTGGAATGATTTTTTAAAAAAAAACATTCAAGCAGTGGAATAGATTTAATTTCTTGGAATTTTAAATCTATTTTGCCTTTGTAAAATTATTTGTCTTACATTCTGCTCTAGTTGATGAAAATAAAGTAAGTGAATTCTAAAAGGAAAATCATATTTAGGAAACTTGGGTTTTTTTCTCAGGTTAAATACTGAATAAAATCTGACCCATTAGCAAGAAATGTCATTAATTAGGGGGTGGGTTTTGAACATGGAGTAGTTATAACAACCTAAAATGCATCATTATTCATCCCATGCCATGTCCTCACTTTAGAAATTAAATAAAACCTTAATTTTGACCTTGAGGACTGAATACTCCATGTGAAGCAGATGGAATGTTGAAGTACAATTCACAGTGGGTTTCCTCTTATCAGTGTGGAAAAATTTGAAAGATGATCTTTTTAAATACTACTTTGTTATTGTCACTTTCCGAAACTTCCTTCTTTCAATTAATAGAGTTAGGATGACACTTATTAATATTTCTGGTGTTTGCTTTTATTTACAACCTTGCTGACAGTGTCCTAGAGAGTGATTTGTTCTGATCAGCTGTCAAGAGGACCATACCAAAAACAGTGATTTAAAATAAAATAGAAACAGGTTTCAGATGCTGTTTCAGGTTAAGGAATAGGTGTGCAGTATTCTCCTCTGTTTATACAAGTAATGGCTACTCTTATAACTGTTGCATGACTTGCAGTCTTCCAGCCCAAACTACACAGCCTGGGTCCTTTCAGAGCAATGGAAAACACTCAGGTTTGGACTTGGAAATCTCCCTGAATGGAAAGTGTATTTGCAGCAAAATTATCTTTTCAGAAAATTGCATAACTTTTCTGAGCATCCGTGCAGCCCACATGGTATGTCTAAAATTGCTGGCAGGTGAAAAGGTGTTAAACTACTTGAGGCTTTGTATCTAAAACCTCTGTGGATCTGTAATCCATCACTGAAAGCAAAAGGGCTAAAAATGTTGTATTAATGATATTAGATGTTGAATTGTTTAAAATTATCCTTAATAACTAAACAACTTCATTTTGTATCAACACTTTTGATGACCCTGTATTTAGCAGAAATACTTTAGCTCAGAGAAAGAAAAAGAAAATTGCAGTATGACTACTACTAACCAGAGGGATAGAACAGTGGTGCTTTCATCATTAACTGCCCTTTAGCAGACGTGGCTAAAGAATTTGCCTAAATGAAGTATTAAAGAGAAAAGTAAAATCAACTAATAAAAAATGGCATAATAATAAATTCACCAGTAGAGTGGAGGGATATTTTATGTCTGCTGGTTTTGTCCCCTGAGATATTACAGACAATTCATCCAGAAGACTGTGACTCTATGTTGCATAAAGTTCCCTGTGGACATTCCCCTGGAGATCTGCCCTTCCAATGCAGTTTTCTCTCCACACCAGCTGTGTCCTGGCAGCTCATCTTTCTGTCAATAAGATTTCCCCAACCATGGATTCCACTGAGCCACAGTGTCTCCTCTTTCTGTTTTGTTTTGTTGAGCTAGTTGGGTTTTACTTTAATGTCTTGTAAGCTTGACTGTCCTGTTTTTCCTTCATTAAAGGACAAAAGGAGGTTAGAAAACTCTGGGATATTCATCTTGCCTCTTGATTCCTCCACCTTCTTTTAAGATTCTCTTTAAACTTGCCATCTTGGAGGTCTAAAACTCCTAGGAATACTGTGACAAAGTTCATTCTAGAGCACGGAGTGGCAGAACTGCTCATTTGCTGAGTCAGCATGTAGCTTTCCCCACAGACTATTTCCTATTGAGAGGCAGCTCAAACGGGCTCACTGCTGCCCCAGGAGTGTTTTAGTGTGCTGGGGACCTGAGCTGGAGCTGCTGCCTGAGTCAACAGTCCTTAGTTCTGTACTCTCATGCATGCTGCCCATGCCTAGGGTAATGAGTTATATCTGTTAGGGTACAGCTCCTGGTTTTGTGCATCTGAGAGGGGCTATTCCACACAAATACACACATGAACCAGATTTAAATCTGTGTTACCAATAGTTGTGTGGCAGGCAGTATATATCTGAGTCCTTGCTTGGGTTTATTTTTTGTAAGTCTAATCACATTATATTCCTCTGTCTCTTTTCACACTTAATTTTCATTTTAGCATCACAGCAATTCTATTATATCCTTCTTAAAAATGAAATATACTTCTGTTTCAAAGTCATGGATGCAATACTGAAGTGCAAAAGCTATGGAAAAGCTGTATATTTTTTACAGTCAATGTACTAGCATCTCTTAATTGTTCTAACAGCAAGGAAGGAGTTTCATGGAGACTAGGTTTTTCAATAGAAGCTTTAAAATAGTCTGCTTAGGCAGAAAAAAGGTTTGGCAACCTTTGCAACATATCAGTTTAGGGAGACTTTTGAGCATCTGCCGTGCAACAGGGAATGAGAAACTTTGGCCATTTATTAGTGTTTGTATCTTTCTATCTGATATTGCTGCCATGTCACATATATATCTATATGTATGTGTGTGTACATATATATGTACATCATCAAACATATGCTAGGCAAATATAAGACTTTTCAGTTACATAAAGGTAACTAATGCAATGTTTTGCTTTTCCTCCTATTTTGATAGCAAATATCTCTAAATGGGCCAGAATTGTTCCCCCTCCTCACCTCATCTCCCTGAATCTTCCAATAATGAATCCAACTTCTCATGACAATTGTTTCTTATAAATAATATTTTCATTGCAGCAAAGTAAAAGCAAGTAGGAATTTTGGTTTTGCTAGTCTTGCTTTGAAACTCAAAGACTCTGCTTATCACAAGCCATTTGATTTGAAGAAGGTATGAATTGTGCTTTAGCAAAAGTAGTTCTTCAAAGTTCCCAGTTTTCTGAGATGGTACCCAGAAAATTTCCTCAGTGGTCTTTGGACAGCTGTTGCTCCCAGTAAAAACTAGATATTTCTTAGTCTTTGTGATTTGAAAATACTGAGTTTTGTCACGTGCTAGAGAATTTCCAGAGTTCACCAGAACTGTTCTTTTTGCAGCATATGTGTGGTGTTTTTTCCATCTAAAAATCCCTAAAATAACTTAGAAGCAGGAAGACAGGTATGTGTTTACATGTCTATTCCTAGTATTCTTGTTTAAACTTATGAGGTAATTTTCTTGAGTATGCACTTCTCAATGATGTGCAGTACTTCAGGAAAGGAGAATGTGAAATAAGAAATTTCCTTTCATGCCGAATGAAGTATTTTTTAGAATTGAAATTCTTTATGCTGCTTCAGACAACAATTCAAATGAAACAGAAAATAATTTCATTTCTGAAGCTGGAGAGTTTGTCTTGTCCTCTAGCCAATGATATTATGACCAAGACTGTCATGTCTTCTTTAAATCAGTTTAAAAAGCCTGTATATTTTTCCTGTAATCTTCTATAGAAGTGGTGTAAAGTATAATGAAATACTTGCTTTATCAGTGTGCCTATTAAGAGATAATTAATCTGTGGCCTTACAAGTGTATACAAAGAAAGATGTTAAGTAAGGCCCTTTAAGGTATAAAGAGAAATACAAGTATGCATTGTCTAGAAAGTAAATTTAGCAAATTTAAAATTAGATACAAATGCTTGAAAAAAACATGCAGCTCAGGATACATTCAGCTGTCTTTTCTGCAAGGGTATGGATTGTTTTCAATGAACAGAGAAATACTGTTAGCTGATTGGAAATCTTGAATTATTTATTCTTAAAGATCTAGATATTATCTGCTGATAATATCATCTGAAGTACAGATGCCCCCAAGATGGAAAGGCTGCAAGTTGCACCATGAGTAGTTAAGTTTGTAGGAAATATTTACAATGATATTGTAGTAAAATATTTTTGAGCATGTAGCCATTTTTGACAGTATCTGCTGAAATATAGTATCTGCATAGAAGAAAATTCAGATAAGTGAATATGTTTAATCTTTATTTTGGTTTCTACCTCTACAGGCTTAGTTGCATTGAAATAAAGATTCAGAATTAAGCACTTAGAGGAGCTTAGTAATAGTCTTTTAAAGTCCTTATCATGCTACATTGATTCGGGCACTTCAAAAATAACACATGAACAGCAACAGGGCATAGCAATGGCCTCATTGTTTCTCTGTTGACATATCAAGGTATGTTGCAGTAAGAAAAACCTAATCATGGATGCCCTTGGAAAACAAGGAGGAGGTATTGTAAAGAAATAGCTTGGGTGGGGGAAGGAAAAGGGGAATTCAAAGTCCTTCAAACCAACTCTTTACCACAAATGACAAACAGGTTGTCATTAAATGACAAGTATAATATTTATGATTAAAAAGAAGTTAAAAATCATTGTTGCCTAATTAGTCAGTATTCAAAAGGCTTATAGCAAAGAAGAAAACGTACATAGTGAGTTAGGATAATCTTGAGAAAAAAGAATATTTAGGAAGGGAATAAATAAACCTCCAAAAGTTGAAAGTGGGATGGTTTAGGTTAGATATTGGGAATAAATTCTTTACTGTGAGGGTGGTGAGGCACTGGGACAGATTGCCCAGGGCAGTTGTAGATGCCCCATCCCTGGAACGGTTGGATGTTGGATGGCATGCTGAGTAAACTTGTCTAATGGAAGGGGTCCCTGGTGTCCTGGTTTCAGCCAAGGACAGGGTTAATGATTTCCAGTAGCTGAGAGGGGCATGGCTAAGGGGGCATGGCCAGACCCAGATGATATTGGACACTACCTCATGTCATTGCCAGGGGCGGGCAGAAGGGAAGCTCTCTGGCTTCCAGGGAGAAGTGTGTTCCTTTCAGAGGGAGAAAACCTGGTGGGCAAAATGGTCCAATATTTAACATTTGTCTTTTATTTTGTCTTGCAGCTTTTGTTATTACATTGTGGCTGATACTCTTCATTTTCTTACCTCATTGTTGTTTCCAGTAAATTGTTCTTAGCTCTCTACCTTTTATGCTTTCAGTTGGAGGGGGAAGGGAGCAAGCAACTTGTGGTCTTTTTAGTGGGATTACTAAATTGGGGAAAACCTTTCCTAAACCATGACATCTGTGCATGGCAGAGGGGTTGGACCTAGATGATCTTTTAGGTGCCTTCTAATCTAAACCATTTTGTGATTATATGCCTCTGAAATTACTGCTCTACACCCAGTAAGTCAGATAGTAATTAAATGTTGAACAGAATATTGCTTCAGAGTCTGGAGTGTTGCAGTAACAGCTCACCTTTTTCATACACCTTCTGAAGTTCTGATGAGGGTCGTGTAGTTTTTGTTGCTCCTTCTCTCAACTTCTTATTGAAAGCACTTCCTCTAAGAGAAGATGATGCAGATCTGTCCCGTAGTGTGCTGGAAGCAACACTGCATGCCCTGTACTCCTATCACTGTGGGAGGGGGTCTGCCTTTGCTTGTTTGACCTGGAGGAAAAGCTCTTATTCAGATACAACATTCAACAACAACTTGTGTTTCTGGGGAGAGGCAGGAACATTCTGTATGACTCCAATGAATTAATTGTTTGTTTCTTTATCAAAGGTCACAGAGTATACAGGTACAGGGGTGCACTTCTCAGGGAAATCACGTCTTAATGGATTTCTAATCTCTTTTGTTCTCACCACAGAAGCAGAAGGCAGCAGAAGCAGCTGCTCTGTTAATGCTACTTATTAATCTTAAGTCAAGGTCTTTCAGTTTTTCTGAAATTGTCTTGAAATCTGCTGCAGTGAAAAGGCAAGACTTATGGAGACAGATACTCTGCCTAAGTCTGTATATTACTTATTTAAATTTTGCAGTCTTGTGTGAAGTTGTCTGTCAGATTGATTATATGTAAATGCAATTTCAGTAGAAACCCGTTAGTATTTCAATCCTGTAGAGATAAGTGAATATTTCATTATTTTACTATGAAATCAAGTTTACAAGATCCCATTTTGTCTGCTTTGTTTTTGAAGTCACCAGTAACGCCCTTGTTTAAATCATGAAGAGTGCACAGTATAAGTAGAGATTCACAGGAAAAATAGTACACAATCATTTTTTTCTTCAGTCTTCTCAGGGACAGGTATCACAGGAGGCACAGCACACTGATTGTGTGTGGAGAAGTAGTCACGACATAGCACGAAGTGCTGGCATATGGTGACCTTCAGTGCTCAGTCTTGCACTTAAATGATCAGGGATTGGTGTTTACTCATTGCAGTGTTGGACTCTGTGTGTGTGTTGTGTCTACATATCTATACATAGCCTCTGCAGACATTTATTTTGCTTCACCAGTAGCTAATGACAACATACAGAAGGAACTGTCTTAGACAAGTATCAAAAGCAATATGTGTCCCATATGCATGAAGCTTGCAGGCTAAAGCAAAGCCTTTAGTGTTACTTTGGCAGTCATTTTTGGCAGAAAAAAATCCCAAATCATAAGATGCCTGAAAGTTAAATATACCAATCCTGTTAGAGTGTTTTATGCCAAGGAATAGGAGGTCTTGGGAAATGTAGCATGTTGTGAAGTAACATATATTTTGCTATTGCTTGTTGAAAATAACAAGCAGGCATTAATGAAATAGAATCACAAAATACTTCCCCCTAAGGAGGCTAAATGGATTTAGGAATTATTATGGACACTGTACTTCCTCAGCCTTAATTGACAGACAACATTACTTTTGTTCACTAGTTTTAGTGAAAATTTGCTTCAAAAACAAACATGGGCAAATAGGTGGATAGGGAAAATAAAGAGCCCTATGCTTCCCTGTTCAGAAACACCAAAAAGTCCTGACTGTACCTCAATGGATTATTTTTTTTTATATGTGTTTATTAATTTTGCGTACATTGACACAAGTATCATCTTTGGGTTTGCTATTTTTAATTAAAATCTATTTGCATTTACTATTGGCCTGACGTGACATAACATTCTATGCAGTCCTGATGGCAACTCAGTAGGCTACCACAGACTCCCCAGTAGAGCAAATGCCAGCTCACGCCCACAGGCAGATGGGAAAGTAAAACATGCATGTTATTTCCAAACCACTTAAAAAAATAACTTCCCTTACAGCGTCAGATGAAAACATATTAAAGAAAAACTGTCTTTTTCCACAGTTGGATAAATATGTTCTGTAAAACCAATTACATCGATTAAGGTATTTGAACAAATCTGCAGCAATTAGGACATTTTGTTGAGTGTATCTGCAGTGACTACTAATCACATCAAAGCCATATTGATAACAATCTTCTTTATTGTTCTTCTTGCTTAAAAAAAAAATCAGATTTCAAAACATGATAGGTGAAGAAAATATTTGGTGCAATCTGTCTTTTTGTAACCTATTTTATAAATTCAATTAAAGCCTAACCAGTTATTGCTCACAGGGTACTTTAAACTGATGGCAGTGTGTCTGTCCTTAGTATCATCCTTGTGGCATGTTTCAGTTGAGATTGGAAACTAACTTTTTAAATATCATAAAACTAAAAGAAATGCGAAAAATAAAAAAAATTCAAACCAGCNTATATATATATATATTTATAGAAATTAACTAAACTTATAAACTTGTATCTTGCTTCCTATGCTGTCAAAATGATTATGCTTAGAAGTGGAAGTGATGAAAATATAAATCTTCATTCATCTGGCATTTAAATTTTAAAAGATAGTATTTTTCTGGCTTTCTGACAATATATTGAAGTGGAAAAGTAGGCAGTTGAGGGGTTTTTTTTAATGGACTTTCTACTTTACATCAGGCGTAGACTGCAATCAGTCAAAATTATTTTATTAAGCTTTCGATTCATATGTAGTAGGTTTTTTTTCTAGTCAATTGACACTTTCTCAATTTCTTTTCTTTGTAAAGATAGCACAATGTTTGCTTCTCANCTTGTGGCATGTTTCAGTTGAGATTGGAAACTAACTTTTTAAATATCATAAATCTAAAAGAAATGCAAAAAATAAAAAAAATTCAAACCAACCAACAAAACAAAACCCCAAACAAACCACAATGCAAAATCTGCTGTTCAGCTTCTGTGCCAAGGGAATGTGCCTTTACTTTGCTAAGATGCAGAAGTGCTTTCTATAAAACCGATAATAAAAAATCTTTCTCTAAAATCTGCCATACTATGATCTTGGTACTTGCACATTTTCAGAGTTTTCTGTTGCTATACATTATAAACAGNGTGGAAAAGTAGGCAGTTGAGGGGTTTTTTTAATGGACTTTCTACTTTACATCAGGCGTAGACTGCAATCAGTCAAAATTATTTTATTAAGCTTTCTATTCATATGTAGTAGGTTTTTTTTCTAGTCAATTGACACTTTCTCAATTTCTTTTCTTTGTAAAGATAGCACAATGTTTGCTTCTCAGCTCTAAGAAAGGGCTTATGATAGTCTGTAAGGGACATTAATTAGAGCATGGGTATGAAACAATATTTTCAGACTGGGTTAGTGATCAACCTCAACTTAGAGGCATAAAAGATAGAAGTGGTCACAGGATTCACTGCATCATAAAACCCCAGGAGTTTTATGGTGTCTGGGCACTTCAGTTTCTTATTAATTTTGCAGTCTGCTGGGACTATATATCCAGTGGAATATTCACTCTTTAATAAAATTTAATTTTATTTCTGTAATATTTTAATCAAAATAGAGAAAAAAAAATCAGTAATCATTGTCTTGTCACCATAGCAATCCTAGTTGGAAAAGACTTTAAGTTAAAGAAATTCTATCTGTATTATTATTGGAAAAGTTCTTTTATTAATCTGATTTTAAGGTTTTCTGAAAAGGTGATTGTGCAACCTGCCTTCTCCAGTGCTTGGCTACCAGGGTTTTTTCATCATGTCTAACCAGAATTTTGCTTGTTGCAAACTAATTATAAATAAATTAGTTATTTCTTTCTTTTTGTGAATGAATAAAAGTTATTCTTGCTGCCTTTATGAAAGAAGGCTTTTGTATTAAACATTCCTATTAGATCACCTCTTTCCAGCAAGGTTAAAGTGCAATTTTTTGTTAAAGGTGTTTTTTTCTGAACCTATGGTCCTTTCTCATGCTCATCTCTGGACATACTGTCTTTGGTCCACAGCCTCATTAAAGTGTTATTCCCTAAGCTGAACCAATGGGGTTTTTTCAGCAAAAGCACTAATTTCCAGTTTTATGTTTTTTCAGGCGATTATTTTTGCCTGAAAATTTGATAGCTTGCCCATATTTCATTTGAATCCCTGATTAGTTGCAAGCTACTGTTTCATTTTGTTGAGATTTTGCTTATTAGTTCTAATTCTGAGCATTAATTTGCTTACCACTCATCTTTACCTAGTGCTATCTGTTGATTTAATGTGTATGGTCTGTGTTCAAAGGCTATTGAATACTTATAGGGATAATCCTGTACTCAGATAAAGACAGAATTCCAGAATTCCACACCCTGTCCCTCTGAGTTAGCTTTGCTTACTGAGAAGAGGCCACTGAGATGTTTTCTCTGGTTTGCCACTTTCTCTGCCATGAAAGGCAATTCTGGAATGTGAAGCACTTAAAACTGGAAACAAAAATGCCAACAAACATCAAGAAACATACTGGCTTTTGAAGAAATATGCAAGAATATCCTCGAGGGGTCCTCAAATATAACAAGTTTGTGAGCATTTCCAGCTCTCTTATTCTGTGTTCAGCTAATTAGTACAGCTTGAATCACCAAGGAATATTTCAATTTTGACCCTGTCATTACCTTTGTAAAGCAAACAATATCATAAATCCCAAAGAACTAGCTCAGGTCTCTGACCAACAGAAGTACAAGGGGAAATGTGGTAATAGGAGAAGCACTCAATCCTGCATGCCCTCAGTCCACAACTGAGCATGACACTTGAAGGTTTTGTGTTCAGAGGTGAGTGATGAGAATAATATTTGGTCCAGAAAGGTTGACCTGCAAAGAAAGATCTTGAGAGCTGAAGTTGTTCAAGGAAGAGTCAGAACGAAGAAGGCCGAGAGGCTTCCAGCATGGAGGAACTGACTGTCAGGAGGAAGAGAGCAGAGACAGGATCTTTCTGCCACTTCAGTGAAAAGGGAACAACTTCCCAACTTTATGTTTTGTCAGATTGTCTAAGGAGATAGAGCAGTCTGTCTGCCAGGAGAGCTGACGTCCCTTCCAGCCCAGTGAGTGGAACCTCTGACTTGCTCTTGTTACACTGTTCTCCAATACCTGATTTCATTCCTTCTTATTCCTTCATGTTAAAGGCTCTTTCTGAGCTTCTTTTCCTTTTGTAGATGCATATGCATAATGATTTTATTATTTTCCATCATGGAAAAATACTTTTTTAAACCTCTAGCTTCATTTAACAGGAAGTCTACAATCATTGGTTTATATTCTTCAGGAATTATTTTTTCTGATTATCTCCCAAGCAATTTCTGCTTTGTGTGCTGTATGAAGTTCCATTCACATCAAGGAAATACAAACAAATCCATCTTGGCAAAACAACAGGTTCTTTACTCCATCTATACTTCTTATGCTATCCTGGTTCTTGGGTTATCATTTAATTTCTTCCTCTTGTGTCTCATTTATTGTCTCATTCCTCCAGTAGGTGGAAAATTTCAGCTTTCTTCTAGACATATTTTTCAGGTGGTCCGTAGCTTTTGTACTGACAGTACACATGCATCTCTGTATGGATCTGTTCTAAGTCTATTAAGTTAGACTCTCTAGGGTTTTTTCTGGTAGCACCTGAGACACAGAGTGGACGAAAACAAGCTTAAACTTCATTCTAGTGATGTTAGAAATGTCAAGTAACTTTTTTTCTGAAGCAAATGTTGTACTCTGTGTTCCTCCCAAGCTTCTCTCAGCCAAAGAAATGGATTGCAGCCATGACTGAAATCCTCCAGTGGAAGATGTGTTAGTGTATGTTCTGCTGAGTATAATGTTACCATTTTCCTAAATCTGCTTAATCACCACGTGAATTCATGGTTCTAGTTTGAAGATCACAGCCAGGTGCTGCGGAAGTGCTCATGCCAAACCAAGTGGAGAGCTAGCAGCCAAACCTCTCTCTTTGTCTTTGAGATAACCAGTTAACTGGTAGACCCTCCAAGGCAACAGAAACCCAATGATGATATGAAACAACTGGTTATAACAATTTAATGGGATCATTCAAATGTGGCATGGTATGTATGTCTCATGTTGGACGTGGGAAGGCTTTGAGCACCCAAAACAAAAGCTGTAGAAGCTGAATTTTCAGGGGGTGTCTATGTACAGTTTGTTGATGTGTCACCACCTATTGCTGGCACCAATGTTTCTGCTTGTACACAGGCCTGAACTGCTGTGACCTGAGAGGTATCACATGTGGCTCCTGCTTAAAACTGACATTTTTGCATAAATCTCCTGACGGCTGTGACTAGAAGTCATGCTGTGAAAGTGTTCACCGCATCAGTGTGGACAGGGTTGTGGAAGCAGTGGCTCCCACAATTTCTTCAAAGATATAAAAAGAGGAGCACTGTGGGCCAAGAAAGGGAGGAATGAAGGCTTGCATGGCTTGTGATGATCTTTTTGCTGCAGTGCACCCTTCCTTGATGTAGTTGAGGTCTTGTCATTACAGTGGTATGCCAGATGGTGTGAGGGAAGATGAGAATACTTGGAATTAAAGAGGGGCATACATCCTGGGAATCCTGGCTTCTGGGCTATCCTTACAGAGGATAGCTATAATCTGGGAAGAAAGGCAAAGTTACTCACCTTCTTTTCCTGCTTGTCATTTCTCTCTGGCTACTGACAGTTAAACAAATGGGTTCCCTGAGGTGCCTGAGTCTTCCCATGTGCTGCCTGCTGAAAGCCAAAGGCCATTTATGTGTTCTGTGCCATGTACTGGCACAACAGGATTAGAAACTGCTAGTCTGAAGGCATCTGTGTCTGTTTTTCCTGGGTCTCCCAAAGCACGACAGCATTTCTGAGAGCACTGCAAAGGAGGAGAAACTGAATTGTTCCTGACTGAGGGTCTTCCATTTTGCCGTGATTTTTTGCTACCTCAATATATTCTTCAGGACTTAGAATTGCTTTGAAAAGACAATAATTTGTGGTTGAATCTGAAACAGCCACTGATGAAGGCTTTGGGGGAGGTGTGAAGGAAGCAGACTCTCTCATCTGCCAACACTGCAGGGTTCAACCTACTGGTTCAGTGAGCTCACAAATAGGATGCTATCCATGGAAGGATGTTCTTTTGTTTCAGTAAGATACTTCTCTGAAATCTAGGTAAATTATTTAGAAAGATAGAGGTTAACTTGCAATTAAATTTTATTACTTATCTGAGAGGGAAAATGTGTTGACTTTTTTTAATTATTATTCAAATATAGACATTAAGTTTGTAATTTGGTGATGGCTGGAAAGCCAAAATTCACATTCACACTAGCTTGTTAATTAGGGACTTATTCTTAGTAAGTGATTAACAAACTTAGTTGAGTCATCACCCACAAGCTGGTTGGTGGGTACCTGCCATCACGTCCTCATTTGTACAAAAACTCCTTCATTTTCAGCCCCTCATTGTTAGCTGCCACTGGCTCTGGAAGCATGGACTGAGCTGTCAGTCCTCAGGATTTTGTTGCAACATTTGTGATATTTGGAGTTTTACTTAACACCTCAATTCCTGCTTTGCTGTTGTTATACAATGAATCTCCATCCTCCCTGCAAAAATAAATTCTTGGGATTTTTTTTCCTCTTAAATAAGTAGGTCAGATTTAAATTATGACCCTTATAGAACAAGGGAAAAAATGATATGTCTCTCTGTTTGCTTTTAAATGTTATTTTAATTGAAGAATGGAAGAAGTGGGTTTTCTCATGCTTGATATTGGTAGTACTACAAAAATTACTGATGGTTTGTTATTTATAAACTTGATTTGTTTACCTCCCATCCACAGTGGTAGACAATTTGCAACAGGTTACCTGCTAAAATTCTTTTAGGTAATATTTCTGTTAATGATAAATACTTGGCTTTTTTAATGCCACTCAAGATTCATCTCTTGTAACCACTCAGGAGAAGCATTTTGCTGTAGCCACGGAGAGATTGTGGCCTGTCTTTAGTAGACAGTTTCTCTTTGTTTAAATGTCCCTCTGAATTGCATTTGGACACACTTCACTGGCATTACACTGTGTCAGCTCTGTGTCCATCCATCCGTTTCAGGGGAGATTAGCTCTGTGGCAAAGTTCATCAGTCACTTCTGCCATCGTAGCTTGGCATGATTTGTACTAGTCTAATTGGGTCACAATTTCAGCTAATAATGATTGATACAAGCTTTTTGTCAGTGTGGGAGGAGGATGTGTGACCTTTTTATCTATTCCTCTGCTTTCTGAAAAACTTGTTTTCCAGTTATTAACATCATACAGACATTAAACTTGCTGAAAAAAAATGAAAAGAGATGAAAATGTGTGTTTCATTAACGTCTTCTTCTAGTCATCTGTTAATGTGAATATAACATTTTAATACAAAACTGCCAGGTAAATACTACTCTTCAAATTTCTTTGATGGAAACTGGTAGTCCCTCTGCAGGTTCAGTTGCAACATGCACACTTTTGAACTCTCTATTTTAATCTTTTTCCCCCTCAGCATCATTAATAATTTGAGGCTGCACCTCAAATCCTGTGTTCAGTTTTGGGCCCCACACTACAAGAAAGACATTGGGATGCTGAAGCATGTCCAGAGAAGGGCAGCAGAGCTGGTGAAGGGTCTGGAGAACAAGTCTTATGAGGAATGGCTGAAGAAACTGGGGCTGTTTAACCTGCAGGAAAAGAGAGTGAGGTGACATCTTATCAGTCTCTACAACTACCTGACAGGAGGTGGAGGCCCGGTGGGGGGTCTATCTCTTCTCCAGGTAACAAGCATCAGCACACAAGGAAGAGGTGTCAAGTTGTGCCAGGGAAGGCTTAAATTGGATATTGGAAAAAATTTCATCACTGAAAGGGTGGTCAGGCACTGGAACAGACTATCCAGGGAAGTAGTGGAATCACCATCCCTGAAAGTGTTCAAGAGGTGTGTGAATATGGCACTTGGTGGACACGGTGATGGTGCAAGGTTAACAGGTGGAATTGATGATCTTAGAGGTCTTTTCCAGCCTTAATGTTTCTATGAGTTCAGAGCTACCAGTGTACCAGTGGTTTGCCAGATCCTGGTGTACTTTACAGTACTTTTTCCCCTGTTGTGAGTAAAGAAAAAAGATACATTTTCTCTTCTGAGGCTACCTGGCTCTTGAAGGAGTATTTTTAAAAAAATTCTGTTGCTGTAATAGGGCATGAAAGAGTGTATGGTTTTTATTTAGAAGGGCCACTGTCAGTGCATACAGTTGTTTCTCCAACTATTAGGACCTCAGGAAAGTACTGGTAGTCTTTCATTTATATGAACACACAGGACAGTAGCTCTCTGGTTCTAAAACTGCAATGCAATATAAAATTCTCAAAAGCATATTTTACACATGAAATATTATCTGTGGGGTGCTTCTACTAACCTTTAAGCCTTATAAGCTATTTATCCATTGTGTTTTTATAATCCATGAGTCTAGGGCGGCTGTCATCATCTTAAAATATAGCACAAGCCAGTTCTTTCCCTGGACTATTCACATTTCCATTCTGGTGTGTCTGAATGTCTGCATCATTGTACTACGCGAGAGCATTTTTCATACTTAAAAATAGACTCAATAACCATCTTCCTTCTCTGCCTTTCGTTTCGCTGCCGTTCTACTGCAGTAGCAGCTACATTTCCTGTCTCAATAGCACTTATGAAGCAATTAAGCAAATTTAGGACAGATTTTGCTACTGAATGCTAGACAGATTTCTCTTTATCCTCACTAGAACTTGTGCATGGACAGATTATACCCTAATGGCCTAGTTCTTTTTCTGTCCCCGCAAGAAGCACTCTTCTCGTTTTACACATGGGCCATTTGATTTGGTGGCACAAAATGAAAGTGATGGATCCTCTAATTGGTCACTTGTAATTAATTAGTATGAAAAATTATTTATCTTTGTGTTGTATCTTCTGTAATCTTCAATGACTACTGCTTGTGGTTACACAGCTGAAGGAAATTATTAGCAGGCAAATTGTGGACCTGTGGGAGCAGGTCCAGAAGAGGGCCATAAAGATGATCAGGAGGCTGGAACAGCTCTCCTGTGAACACAGGCTGAAAGATTACAACCTGAAGAATCTGAGATCCAGTGAGATGTCATTGCAGTCTTTCAGACATGAAAAAAAAAGGGGAGAGTGACTTTTTACATAGGCAAATAGTGATAGGACAATGGGAAAGAGTTTTAAACTGAAAGGGAAAAGATTTAGGTTAGATGTTAGGAAGAAAATCTTTACTGTGAGGGTGGTGAAGCGCTAGAATGGGTTGCCCGCAGAAGCTCTGTCCTTGGAAGTGTTCAAGGCCAGATTGGGTGGGGCTTTGAGCAACCTGGTCTGGTGGGTGGCATCTATGGCCATGGGAATGTGTGTTGGAACGAGACCTTTATAGTTCCTTCCAAACAAAGGTCTTCTATGGTTCTATGAAATTAGAAAGATTTATAAAAAGTAAAATGAAAATATTTGGAAAAAACCCAACCCTAAAACAGTTACAACAGTAACAATTTTTAGTATTTCTTTAAAATCTCATTGTTTTGATTAAGTTGAGGGAGAAAAACTTTTTATTTAATCAGGTATAGTCATGAAATCTTACCTAGAACCATGATTACGTGCATATTAATAAAGCTAAACTCATAAAAGATGCAAACTTATAAACTTATAAAATACAATATATATTCTATAAATATGTATAACTTATATAAATATAAGTTCAAAAGGGAACACCAATCATACCAGTCCACTGCTGTATTTATGGCCATTGCTAAATGGCAAAAACAATTATTCTGGTTTATATCAGAATACCCCCAAAATAAACTATTTCTTAGACCATCCCTATAAATTACACTTCCTCATAATAGCAATGAGTATCAATATTCCACCTCCCCTCTGCTCACACATATTGTATTGCTGAAAAGAGCTTTCTTGTTGAATTACACAGCAAAGACATACTTTTGGAAGGAGCAGTTGAGCAGAAAGGATTTATTGTGCAGAACTGTGCTTTTCAAAACTGGTAACAAAAATTTCTGCCATAGATATAGGGCTTGAGTCACCTGTGACTGTAAAACACCAGAATTATGTGTATGCAAACATAATTAAGTTTAGTCATGGCAAGGAGATCTTGATCGGAACAGGACACAATAAGTGCCATGGTACAAGATGTAGGTAATACTTCATTAAATAATCAGAACATTCTGCAAAAATCTGGCCAAAATGTTCATGCTGTTCAAACAGGAACAACCCAAAAGAGATGAATAAGAGAATGAGGGATTCCTGGGGGAAAAATGTTATAACTTGTTTAGTGAAATGATGATGAGAAAGTACATGAATATTTTCCAAGTAGCTTTGATGCTTGTTATCTTTCTGTTCAAAGAGCAAATGCCTGTACAGTATTCATAGTGCATTTAGATTTGGAGGTTTTAAAAAAGTTTCTAAACATCCAAAGAGCAAAGCTCTGAGATGACCTACATCAAGGGACGTTGTGAGGGCAGAGAGACTGGGAATACTTACTGGCTGTGTGCAGACTCTGTAACTGTGTTTACACAGGGAAAACACGTGTGCATGTGCACGAATATACCCATAGGTGTGTATTCCCCATATGTGGAATAACTGCCCAGCCTTGCTACTGGCTGGACCTGGGGACACACAGCTGGGGCAGTCTTGCCTCTGTTGGGCCACCGAATTCAACAACTATAATAAAGGTCATTAGGAGTTTCACAGAATAAATCCCTTGTTTCTATGCAGGTCAAGGGCATTGGCAGTGTTTCTCATCTTCCTGTGCTTTCATTTTGTGACACATCATTGCTGAGTCAAAGGGGGTTTTACTACAAGTTTTCAGCTTAATGAAGTGTGTAGGGAATATTCTGTGGGTTTGGTTTACTGGAGCACATATTCTCTAGATTCTTCTTACTGTGTGGTATCCTGCAATTGCTGGAATGAATGAACAAGGTCTTGATGAACAAGGTCTAATTTTATATGGTGATGGGCAGGTTATACTGACTGCATGTCACCAACCAAAAGTGTTTTCCTTCTAAGTAGCTGGATTGCTTGAACTTTCTGTGTTGATCTTATGCATAAGCTCTGGAAAGCAGCACAAAAGAAATGGTTGACCCCTCCTCCCCTTGGTACTCATAACTACAATGAGTAACAATTCCTAGACTCCGCTCCTGTATTGCCATACATCAGCAGTAGAGGACAAATTTCTCTCCTGCTGGAGAACACTCCCATTCATACAAAGCAGCATGACTGACCTTCATCCCACAGAAAGTCATTCTTGATTTACATTCAACTCTGTGAAAATCTGATATGCTGAGATCTTTTTATTTCCCCATGCAAGACTAATAAATTGGTTTTAAACTTTTTTTTAATTATTATTTATTTTGGTGGGTTTCATTGTTCTGAAATGTATAAAGGTTTTTTCATTTCATCTTGGTAAATTCCATCCTGCTTTCTGCAGAATAATTCTCGCATTTACTGTGGTTCTGAATTATTCAACTGCACTTGTGTATCTGTTACCTGCAAGTGTAGTAGTTTACATATTATTTCATAATTTGGTCCATAAAATGGCACAGCTGGAATAGACTGTATGTAAGCAGCATAAACCGTATGATGTCATACAAAATTTTCATAGCAAATTTTCTTTTGCACCTTCTTACTGGTTTTATAACAACTGAATAGTAGTTCGGTCTGCTTAGCATGTTTGTTAGCCTGCTTACAAAATGTCATAAGATGGTGTCAAAAACCTTGTTAAAAATGAGATGTGTCACTCCCCTTGTTTTTCCTCAGATACAAAGATTGTTTTCTATCAAAAAGGATGATCTGACTGGTTTAGCATTTGCCCTTTATGTTTATGATGAAATCAGCAATGGAAAAGAAAAATAAATTGACAGCAGTCAGTTTTGCGCTACAACTGTGTCCTTCAACATCTGTCTAAAGTTTTGTAAATCAAAATTGCCTTTAGCCATGCTTTTTTATAAGATATCTCAGAATACCATGCTTTAAGATATCTCAATGCATCTCAAAGCACTAGTGTTAATGTCATACATTTAGGGGTATAACAAATAAAATCCAAACCAAGCTAAAAAAAGACTTGTAGAAGAAAATGTTTAACCTTTTTCAAAATGAAATGAGGAAATCACATGTAATACATGTTTTATATCAAGAAGAGTTAAAGTAAATAATTTCAGTCAAAATCTTTAGTTTAGAGAGAAATTTGTCTTCTGCCAATACAAAAATTAAAAAATTTTCAAAATTTCCCCCGCAGAATTTGCAGATATGGTAAAACTTGAAGTTAAGGAAAGATTTGGCAGGTTTTTTCCGGATCTGTACTGGAATAATGAAAAAATATACTTCTATATTACAGGATTAATATACTTTTATATAATAAGATTCAGAGATTGAATTACCCTATATTTTTCATATTATATTACTTTTGAAAATTAAGTCACTCTAATATTTCCTTGACGTCTCTTTATTGAAACATCATGGAGCAAATCCACAACATGTTTATAAGGCTTAAAGCATTTTGCTTTTTTTAAAAAAAAATTAATTTAAAAATAAACAACCCACAACAGATATCTTCACAAATAATGACAGTGATGTCTGAATTAAAATGTTTCAAAATGCTCTACTCAGTCCCTCTGCTGCATTAAACACATTTTCCAGCATTCAGAAGCAGAGCCTCTGTCTGTGTTCTCAGCATCATGCGTTCACTGCGGTGTAGCTTTCAATATTTTCATGTTGCACAAAATCTGTGTGACTTTATTCACACTGCGCTGAGCCTGAGTTAATATACTCTGCTGGGGGGCTTAGCTGCAGCACAGAGCTCTGGCAGAATATCTCCTGGTATTGTAAGAATGACTTGTTACACTCTGTACGTGTTGTTGACATAGCAGTGGCGTTTTGAAGAGCTGACTAATGCTTCCACAGCTGTAGGTAGTATCAGGCACTTGGTTATTATTAGGAGAGTTGCCAGCGTGTTGGGAATGTTTATATGCAGTGACTGTAGCCAAAGGTACTGTGTTGTTAGGCACCACTGTTAGTAATGGTCCTAAAAGCTCTTAAGTCTCCCATTGCTATAACCCCAGCTGACTGTGGAAGCTAATAGCATTGGCAAAAAGCTCCTTAGAAATTACCAGCAACACCCATATGCCAACCTTTGTTGCTAAGTGAAATAAATTGTTACTAGCACCACCAAGTAGCTGGAAGTGCTTGTAACAGCTGTGAACCCCAAAGTCGGTGATTAATGTTGGCTCCAAGCATTTCCGGATGCCTGACGGAGCTGGTAACAGCCAGGAATGCTGAGCGGCAGGGCTCCTGATGGCTGAGAGCATTGCTGCCTCCCCAGCAGTAAGTGTAACAGCCACACACCCTGAAAGGCAGGAGTCACAGCATCTTCTCTCTTGTCCATTGTTGCTCGACTCTGGTGAAATCTAATTGCCAAGAGGAAACCTGAGGAATTCTAGAATGTCCATATAGTTATTTTTGCTGGTAAGCTTCGTTATAGATTTTTTTTTAAAAAAATATAGTTTACAGCTCTCCTTGCATTTTCAAGAAAGAAGGGGGCTGGATTCTGAGCATGGCCATACTCTTTATTTATTGCTGGAGGGTGGGGATGGACTTTTACAGAACCACTTATAAAATTTTTATCCTGGGAGTAATTCCATGCTATTTCCTATCTCATTATAATTGAAAGCTGCCTAAGGACTAGAGATTTAGCTTTAACTAGAAACTGCCAGAGTTGTCTCACTGTGCCAGCAAGTTGCACCTTCTGCTTATTGTCTCTTTGGGAAGCTGCAGTGAGTATAGGAAGAATTAATAATGAACCATAAGCCTTTGAAGACTTCATTCTGTATGCATGTAAAAGGTCAGTGGATAGGGCAGTTGTCCTGCAGTATTTTATGTGTCATGCTGCTACACAGATGTCCTAAGGCATGCATATCGTAGAATCATAGAATTACTAAGGTTGGAAAAGACCTCTTCATCCAGTCCAGATCTTATCCCAGCACCTCCAGGTTTACCACTAACCAATGTCCAGTAATGAAAACACCCCTAACATTGCCAACTAGATGCACAAAATTACTAATTAATCTAGGATTGTAACAGTTTAAAATCTAGTATTTACCCATGAACATTTGTGGGTTTTTTTTCCGTAGAAGGAATATTTCCACTGTCTCTGCCAAAACTGTGTTACTAATCCTTGGGCTGCTAAGCAGCTGTACTCAGATCTTGCAATCCTGACCTTCTTATCAAATACACAGTATAAAATAACAAGTACTAGTGCTCAAGCAGTTAAAATGGTGCCAGTCATGAGATCCTGTGAACTTTTACTAAGACAGTAGTTTATTCACTCAGTTTTCTAAGCATGAACTATGCAGCACAAAATGAAACATGAAAGCAACATATTCAAAATCAATGGGAAGACCTGGTTCCTCAAGTAAAGTGCTTAGTCTGTGCATCTCTGCTGTGGATTATTATGTGGGCCAAAAATTGCACCTTCAAAAAGTAGCTGAACTAGATAAATTAATGGAAGGGAAAAATAAAAGTTGTGAAGAATATTAAATCCAAAGGCAACAGGAATATCCAAATAAATTCATGAGCTGCAAATTTCTGGAGGTTGGAAGTTTCCTTTGCAAATGTCTATAGCAGTGGCTGAGAGCAGATATTTAAGAGGACAGAGACCTAGGAGACAGCAGACACAGAAGTGAAGGAAGCAACAGTGTGCATCTTTGCTTTGATCTGGTATGGCCATTGCTCTGATATGCTGAGCTTTTTCAGGTGGGAGCATAAATCTCGGGCAAAGTGGATCCCCGCGTAGGTGTTTGCCTTCCTTTGTGAATAACTTGATTGAATTAATTTGAATGAACAAATTTGAATGTTGTGTGGATTTTTCCCATTCATCTCCTCAGACTGTCAGCTCTCAAGCCTTCGTGAAGAGGAGTGAAGCGATAACAAATTTATGGCTGATTATCTTAAATGTAATCTAAAGCTACTCTCTTATCCACAGCTCTTAGGTGCACAGCAACTTCTGAGTGCAGAATCTGCATTTGTAGGATTTGTGAATTTGCATTTGTGAAATCATGTGTTGGAATTATGTGACTCAAGTTACACTGTTTTTTCAGTGACAGCCATTTAAATTATGAGACAGTAAGCTGGCTACCTGAACCTGGAATACTGCACAGTAACTGCATATACAGAAAATGTGCAAAGGATGAGGCTGCACATGGTTAGTTTGGATTAAATGAAGATATTTTCTGTATAACTCTGAGTAAATAATAGGGCTGGGTGGTATCATTCTGATGGAATAATGTGTTTCCTCTACCATCAGTTTGTCGTCAGAGGAGAAAATAGAGGTATATACCGTACATATGCTGTCTTAGAGTTTTAACTTGCAACTGCACCTTAGTCATTCTTGAAAGGCGTCTTTATGACTGTTTCATTTCACTGGTGGCATTTTTCAGTTTTAATTTTTTAATCAAGAGTATTTTGAGAAGATGACAAACAAGTATGCATGTAAGCATTTAAAATATATTATTTTGTATTTAGACAACAGATATTGATAATGGGGCCAATAACTGTAACATCTTCAGTAATCACTTGGATGATGGAGTAGGGTGGACCCTCATCAGATTTGCAGGTGTGAAAAAATCAGGATGAATTGTTGGTACACCAGACGTACCATTGGGTTGCAGAAGGCTGGAGATCTTGGTCAGCAAGACTCTTCTAAAGCCAAGCAAAGGAAAATGCCAAGTTTTGCCCTTGGGGAGGAGGAAACTCCAGGTACTCACCTGTACAGGATGGGTGATGTTTGGCTGGAAAACCGCATTCCAGTAAAGGCCCTGGGGATCCTGGTAAACACCTAGTGGAACATGAGTCAGCAAAGCACCTTAGGAATACAGGCAGCCAGGAGAAGCCAGGTTGCACTAGGGTAAGTGCAATAGATCAAGGGAGATGAGTGAGTCTTCTTGACTGCTCAGCCCTGACTGGAGCACATCTGCAGTGATCTGTCCACACTGCGCTCCCCAAAACAAGGGAGACGTGAACATACTGGAGCAAGTCTAGCAAAGACCTCTGCAAGAATGAAGGTGCTTGGGCATCTATCATATGAGGAGATCCTGAGAGAGTTGTGATTGTTTAGCCTGAAAAGAGAAGACTCAGAATCTTCCCAAGAATGCCTAGAAGTCGTGGCTCACACACTCATAACAGGCTGTCATTATGAATCCCAGCTGTGCTCTGCAGCAGCAACTTGAGCCTCCATTAACACCAAGTTTGGGTGGCAGCCATGAGGGCAGAGGTGCCTGGCTTAACTCTCAAAACACAGGGACATATGTCCTGCTAGTGTCTGCTCCTTCTCTGATCAGTGGTGAGGTGTGGACTAGGGAAAGAGGGATCGCTGCAGAGGGAGGCAAGGGACAGATCAACCAGGGTAGGCACCACTTTCTCCAGCCCTTTGAATTGCTGGGCTGTTCGTTCTACTCTCACCTTTGTATCCCATCTTCTCCAGGGAAGAGCTTCTGGTTCTTGCCTCTTCTGAGGAGAACAGGAGGAGGTGAGCTGAGGTCATGCCACAGACAGAGGAATGGCTATTTTGTGCCTTTGTATCGCAGGTCTCATGTAGGAGGCAGATATTGTGTAGTGCAGGAGAAAAGGGAGAGGTAGAAAGACGTGGGGAAGGGAGGGTGCAATTCTGTTCCCAACCTCCCCCCAAAAAATTGAAGTGGCCTCTCACTCTTTGAAACATGTTGTGAAGCAGTGCTGTACCTTTCTGAAATAAGCACCCACAAACCATAAATACCCAGAAGCTGTGATATTCCTTTTGGAGATTGTTGCCCTTCTCTGCCCACTTCCTGACCAGCTCCCTTCCAGCAGCTACACTGACCTGAGTCCTGCAGGCTCAGAACTTGAATAAATGCATGGGTTTACTGGCAGTGAGAGATAGGCTCTCAACACAGGAAGATTGTGTATTCATCTTCTTGTATAGCTTATGAGTTTTCAATAATATCAATAAATAATGGCATCAAAATTTCTGAATTATTGTAAAGTCTATGTGAATACAGAAAAAATCCTTTCCATCAGCAATAGGATGTTCCATTTTTATTTGATAAGTAACTTGAATGTAGGCATCTAGCACAAAAAGACTTTAGACAACTACAATTTGAATGACGTCCTGACAACAACATAATATCCAGTTTAGGGATTGAGAGTATAATATTTTCTCTTTTTTTTTTTTCTGGATCCACTAATACAAAACACTTCCAGATCATATATTTTTGAGACTTTAGTGTTTTGCTTCTTTGGTTAACTCCTACTACATTTTAGTGGCTCCTACTATATCTAGGCAAACTTCATAGCTCTGGTGAACTGTTTTGTGCAAAGAACAGTGAGAAAGCCTTCCACCCGTCTGGCTCTCTTGCATATTTAGCCGGCTGTCATGGGAGATAATGGTTTCTGAATCTCCAAACCAAAAATCACTGGATTTGTTTGCAGTATCTGTCCAGTGTCCTTTTTTCCCCTTAATTTTACCCCATTGCTTCTGCAGTGCCTTGCAGTTCAGTGTAGAAAGTGTTAGGTTAAAGTTGTTGCCTATTTTGATTTAGTCATTTAAAATATATTTCTTGTTGAATTTCAACTGTGTTGCACTTTGGTCAAGCAGGACTTGCAGAAAATGAACAGCAGAGAGTGAGTTTTTTACCTCCATGTCTGTGAGAACTCTACGCAGCAGTTGGGATACAGCAGGGTCTTGGTCCAACTGCAGCCTTGGTTGTGTGGATGTATGTACAAAATCCTGAAAGGAGGAGTTGAAAGAATGTGGGCATTGTTTTATTTGGCTATTACTTGAGGTTTAAGGTAAATGACATTGTTGGTCATAGAGGGAGGTTATATTGGTGTGGCATGTGATGGCATTACGTGCTTAATGCCACTACAAAAAATCACTGACTCAACAAAGTAAAAAGCTGCCCCACCAGTTGCTTTGGATAGTTTATGTACAAGTGGAAGTATTATGCTATGATGAAATATGTAGTAAGAACAAGATTGAAACTGTTTTGAAACAGCTGACCTGAATCTCCAAGTACTTTTAAGACTGAGAGAAATTGCAGGGAAACTTCAGTTATCTAGTCTTAGCACAATGGTAAGAAATTTACAGTGAAAACATGGAACCACTTAAAAATTCTGTGATATATGTATTTTCCTTTACTATGATTTCTGAAGAATTAAGACACTGTCAGATTTACTAACCATTTAGTTTAACCTTTTAAAGAGATCAAATGCCTAAAAATCCTCAGGGGTTAGTAGGCCAAAAAGGTGACTCCTTGCTTCCTCACATGCTTTAATGTCTGTATAAGTCTGATAATTTTTGTGAGATTCATTCGACCAAGTGCAACGTAGGTGGCTGCATCTGATAAAGTCACTGTAGTCTCCCACTGGTGCCTACAGTAGTTAGTAGCAGATGCTTCTAGGGAGTGATTCATCTCATCTTAAGGTTTACCCTCAGCAAGTCAGTATAAGTTATGACATACCAATATAAATGACACCAAATTTGAAGTTTTACACTTCTTTAAATATACTGGGACGTAAAATTTCTCATGTGAACTCAAGAAAAGTTTTGGAAAGCACATGCTATCCTCTACTTTCAGTCTGTGATGTCCACATGACACAGGTTTTTCATTTTTCTTCCTTTGCCCATGCTATCTGCCCATGTTATCTGCCCATGTTTTGCTTGTTCACTTCTTTTTTTTATCCCTTTTTCCTTTTTTTTCCCCTCCCCTTCAATGAGTGTTTCTGTGCTGTGAACACCACCTCTCCTGTTTTCTCTTGTCTATCTCATGGTGTCTTATGCAGTCCTTGCTGTTGGTAATTTCCTCACAGGGTTTCCTCCCTGCTTTTTATCTACAGAATTTTGTTTTGGAATGGGTCAAGAGGTTGTATTCAAGCAGACTGCCTTCTGATCACTCCTTATCTGTATTCTGGGACATTCTTTTCTGCTCAGAGTAATCTGAATTTCTCTATAAAGGGAAAACCAGGAGTCCAGGAAGCTGGGGAATAAATAAACTATTGGTATATAGAAAAAAAAAAAGCTGTCAAATCCAGTAACTTATGGTTGGTAAACTGGATGAATCTAATACTAAACAAATTAAGAAAAGAAAAAAAGAAAAGAAAATAATGCCCTATTCATTTCTAGTGGTTCCTGCGAACTATCTGAAGGCACCATATGCACATTAGGAAAATATCTTCAGTTTTACTACAGCTCTGTCACAGAGTTAGCCTCTCACTTATGGTTTACCTTCTCTTTTTTACTGGATAAGAGTAAAAAATATACAAGGAGTTGTGTCAAAGATGTAATTCTCTTTAATAGTTATATTTAAAGGGTGAAAAATAAATTTGATGTTCATTTAAGAAATTTAGCTGTTCAACTTCAGAGAATTTCTGAATAACCTGCTTTTAAAACAGACAGTGAATATAACAAATCTTATTTTGTTTTTCACTTAGATGCACAGTGCATTGGTTGTTAGTGCATCTCTTGATATATATATATTTGATAGAGCTGACATTATTTTAACTGCAGGAGATACTTCAAAATTCATAGTGAAACTATATTAGTATAAAATAAAGTATAATTCCTTAGAAAAAGCAATACAGATCACTAATTTAATTTCTGATTCTCCAGGTGAATATGAACAGCTTATATTTTCAGATCTGGAATTGCACTGGTTACCTGTCACAGGTGCTTTTCATTTTCCCTGCTGTCTGTACTGTCATGAGTTTGTCCCATGCAGAGGCAGTAAAAATAGCAGACAAATTCATGTTTTTCAGGAATACGTCCAAGACCATGGTTTGAAAAAGACCAAAATAACTCAGTAGTACCTAAAATAATAGAAGGCCAAGTCAGTAAATTGTTGAGACCAAGTAGACAAAGCCATAAGATATATGGTAAAAAACCCAACAAAATAAAGAAACCCTCTCCACACAAACATTAGCAACTTGGTCAGAAATGTATAAAAATGAACAGCAATTCAGAAAACACTGTGTCACAAATAAGAGAGCTGAGAAGAGGCAAGTGATTTCAATAATCTCAATTTATTCACTGCACATAGAAGTGAGTAATAAATAATGAAATACATGAGATTGAATTAGGAGAGATGATGCTTAAAGCAGCTCCCAAAACTAATAAGCAGTACCAAACTCTAATGCACGTCTGACTTTTCATATATGAATTCCTTCTCTCAAATCAATAAAACTACTGAAATATTTAAAATTAAACTATATTCTCAAGCACTTTCCTGGCTCCGTGACAAAGATCGAGCACAAAGCTTTTCCTTGCATGTGAAAAATTAAGGGTACATTGGCTTTAGTACTGCATATGGTTATGGAGTGATTTAGTTCCATTTCTATCTCACTTGGATGGATGTAAATTATGGAAAATATTGTAAGAAGACCAGGTTGATAAGGACTGTTTTCAGGAATAGATGGGATCGCAGTGAACAGTTTTATGGAGTAAGTGACAAAAAAGATAATGAGGTCTAGAGAAAACATTCAGCTTTCAGCCTGCAGGAACTAGGGTGATGGCAGCAACTAAGGAAAAATGGCTGAGAGATCTAATTGAAGTGTGCATAATCTTAAATGGTGTAGATAATCTTAATGCTTTGTACCCAGCATGCATTCAAAGACCAGGGGCAAGTACTGTACTTTAAATCAAATGCAGGCATAAAGAAACACTTATTAAATTAATAGTAACTGCTGAAGTGACCTGCAAGGCATAGGTATTGAGAAAAACACATTGAGGGTTCCTCGGGCAACAATTAGGTTATGTCCTGCAGCCATCAGCACTGGAAGGAAACATTCATGGCTTCTTCCACTTCCTCGGTGACATTCGAAAGGGGATTTTTGTTTTGTAACTGTGCTTGAACCAAGACTGCTTCACATTTTTTGTTTCATAAAAATGGATTATAATGCTTCATTAGATTTTTTTACAACCTCTTACAGATTAAAAAACACAGAATGCAGCTTTAAGTTGACAGTTTTGTGATTTAGGTTGTCTGAATATATCTGCATGAGCATTTCCTAGCTGCATACTTTGCTGCAAGGTTTTGTACATGTAGATTCCTGTCCAGAGCATCTTGTTAAAATCAGTGCTGACCGCAGATTAAGAAAATATGCATAAAATATACATGATCTTGGTTATTTCTTAGAGGAGGATCAACGATACATTTGACATTTTAATGCCAAATATATTATAATCATCATTGTGATTGACATTTCTGCTGAAGGTTTTTAGTGGCAACGTAACCCAAGTCGCCCTTGCTGCTGGGCAAGCAGAATTTATTTTACTGGCAACGTCTGTTGACAAAAAAAGCTCCCTGATTTTTTACCAGTTTTTTTTTTCAATATCTCCCCTCCAGCAAGCCCTTGTTTTCTGTACCATAGCTCTTCTTATCCAGTATTAAAGATACAGTTCCAGGTGACTGATGTCGGACTACTCTCTAAGCACTTCTGGTGGGGTGTAACTACAGCATGCAGTGCTATCAGAAATGTTACAGAGCTGAAAGGAAAGGCAAATTAGCCCAGGCTGAGTACAGAATTAGTGATGGGGTATTGCTCTCAGGACCTGATAAGTCATCTCTGAGCTATGCTGTTCCATGTAGAATAAATAGTGTCTTTGTGTATTACTACAATGCATAGTGAGCCTGTCACCTGTTTTAGACTGAAAAATTTCTTGCTTAGGTTTGAAACCAGGGAATGAAGAAATAAACTAATCATTAATTCACAGTTTAGGACTGTGAAAAAAAGTATTTTTGTAAAGATTTCAGTACATCTTGAGCTAACATGATGTACCTTATTTCTTAAGATGTTGCCCTGCTCTTGTTTCCAGTAGAGTGAAGGGTTCATACTCTCCCAAGAACAATATTGCACATCTAAGGTATCTTTATACTGGAGACATTTTTTTCCCCTCTTTTCATTATCTAGAGGCAGAAGAAAAAATAATAAAACAGATATTTAAAGACAGAATGTAGACAGAACAGCTGTAGTTTTAGCATGTGTTAGCTGGATGAAAACTGACAAACAAACAATACTAATAGAATGATAATAGTTTTGGGCAGTCAGCCAGGAACATGCTACTGTGAATAGGCCTGGAAAGATTTTTTTTTTTTTTTTAATGAATTATAGCAATATAGCCCATTTTATCAAGGGTGAAATATTTATGCGGTCGTTGGTTTCCACTAGATTTTGAGGATAATCTATTATAGAAAAGAAACAAGGAAATTGGGTACCAAGAATATGAGTGTAGGAAACTTTGCTTGGTTTGGGATAAACAATAATGCTGTGACTGAAGGAGAACAGGGATTTGAAGCTGAATTCTGATATAATCCAGGCCAGTAGCCAAATGCTAAACAACCGAGTGTGACAGACAAAAATACACAGCCCTCTTTTGCAATGCGGTTCCATTTTTGAAAATGCTCAAAAGATTTTGTCTCTTATTCTGTTTGGAAATTGAAACAAAATTTTCAGCAACTTCAGTAGATCTGACATTTAATTTCAATGCTCTGTTCAACCTGTAGCAATAAGCAGAACATGTGTTAGATGCAAATTATTTGTGTTTAATATAGATCTGAAAATAATTTCTGCTTTGTAGAAAAATGAGTTATTGATTTTTTTTAGACTCTGATAGCTCTTTTCAAATGAATGGTCAGAAACAATATGAAATGAAAAAGGATGACAATTGTTTATTTCCCATTAATAGTGAAAGAATCAAGCCTAATGATAATTTTTTAATTTTGGATGGGATCTGTTGGAGCTGATTCTGCCTCATGTTCACCTGGCTACCTTCTGAAACTCTGAACCCTAAAGTCCCTATTAACTTTACTGATTGCACTGTTGACCACTGAATTGAAGGACATTTTCTGTAACACCATCATATACTTCCTTGGTATGTCTCAGAAGTGAGGTTAATGTCACAGGTTTGTGAGGCAGTATTTATTAGACCTTAAAATGGATCCCATTATTTGGACATTAATTTGATATGGAACTATATTTTACTCTGAACACTAATAACTACTCTATTTCCTGGTCACTAGAAATGTTGTTCTACGAATTCTCTAAACTTATTTTTTTTTCTATAAAGTTCATAAATGTTGACTCTTGCCGGTGTGAACAGATGCATGGAAGTTAAAAGTCTATGTCTAGAGGCAGGTGAAGCAGTAGTGCTAATGTCTAGGTTGTTTTCTTCCCCTTCCCTTTTTTTTTTTTTTTTAGCACATCTGCTACAGTTTTCAGCTACTCTTTATCTTTTCCATGAATTGAAGACAAAAAAGCACCTGTCAGCTGAAAATGGATTCATAGAATCATAGAATGACTAGAGTTGGAAGGGACCTTAAAGATCATCTAGTTTCAAATCCCCATGCCACGGGTAGGCACATTTTCTACTAAATCATCTTGCTCCACATCTTATTCAGCCTGGGCTTGAACACTTCCAGGCACGGGGCATCCACAACTTATTTGGGCAACCTGTTCCAGTGCCTCACTGTCCCCACAGTAAAAAAAAATTAATACTTAATCTCTTTCAATTTAAAAGCATTCCCCCTTGTCCTATCACTCTATGCTCTTATAAAAATCTCTCTCCTCTTGTAGTCCCTTTTAGGTACTGTAAAGTGCTACAAGGTCTTTCCAGACTCTTTCCTTCTCCAGGCTAAGCAGCCCCAATTCTCTTACTCTTGTCTTCTTGGGAGAGATGCTCCAGCATCCTGATCATGTTTGGGGTCCTCCTCTGGACTCACTCCAGCAGTTCCCATCCTTCTTGGATTGGGGGCCCCAGTGCTTCAATCACTGTTCCTCATCCTAAACTACAGACTTTATGGGATTAAAAAAGTTTAACATCAAAAGACCAAACTTTATAGTCTGGTCTGCCTTCTTGCCTTCAGACATCTACAAGGTCTTACCAAATTATGTTGTGAGTAGTTTGGGCTGCCCAAGAAGGAAATAGGGCTGAATGCTCCTTTTCCATTAACCTGTAGGCACACATCTTTCAGCTGAAGTACTTCTCATATGGATTTTATCTAAACCAGTTCCTGTCCTCAAAAATACTGATTCATTCAGTAGCCAGAATTGCTTCCTAAAATGTCTCCTGAGCAAAATGCAGCTGAATATCAGTCTTATTGTGATTGGATTAATTCACTGGAATGCTATCAGCATTGAGGCAGGTGCCTTCCAACCTAGAGAGCAGCTGCAAGTGCTTTTTCTCTAAACTCCCAGGTGCCAAAAGGCAGTCAGTGAAAGCAATTTCAGACACAGAATTAATGAAGGTAACAGCAGATGATATTGGGCAGCCGTCTTTGGCAAAACATCTGATTTAAAAAGGAACAGTAGCTTTAATCACATGGGTAATATGTTATGGATAATGAAAGGGATATTCATCCATGAGACCAATTCTTGTCCAGTGAGTTTAATACAATGTGTATCTTCATGTTCCCATTTGGATGAGGCATGCTGCCCATGTGCCAGCTAGTGAGACATCATAGATATTCTCCCAGACTTTTATTTTGCTCTTGCAGCTGTCATAATGAAAGCCCTTACAGAGTTATCAGAACATTTTTTAATTATGAGTTCTGTTATAACAATGAAGTTTGTGCAGTCTCATAAAATCTTCTGAATGATGGAATCTCCAGAGTTTTCATTCAAGTAATTATTTAAGAGTATTATATGACAGGTAAAAATGTAACAATTTACCACTGCTGGAAAAGCATAATTTCTTGTTAATGTTTTCTTCTTTGGTCAAATTATGTCTTCTTTATGTCAACTTATCATCTGTGCTGTTTGGAGGTCAGGATTAAGGCATAGCTAGGAGAGAAGACTGCCACTGTGATTTCTAGGTCCAGCTCAGAACCTACTTCTTTGCTGTCTGTATCTAGACGCTCATCACCAGCAGCTGTACAAGTAGATCATCAAGAAACATTATCTTTGTTTCTTGATCTTTATTACTGTGTTTTTCTTTCGGCTGCTTTGAAGATCTATGCAAGCAGCTGTCAATGAAATTGCTATACTTACCTTCTTATGTTGACATATTTCCCAAATATATGGATGCTTGTACCCATTTTTGCAATGTTACTTCCACATGCCTTTCCTCTAAGTCATCCATCAAAGCTGATTAGATGATACATATTGTGCATTGAGGTGGGCAAAGGCATTCTAATATATCCCTTTTCTTATTATACAGGCTATCATGTATTTAAGGTTCTCTTTAATATTCTTCTAGAATAAATATATTTTTTTCTTATTTCAAGTACTGTTATGATATTAAAATTTATTCATAACTTTGCTAGTGGCAAGATCAAGTTCAGTGGTAGTTTGACTGCACATCTGGATAAGTTGGCTTGTGTAGTAAGGTTATTGTGAATTAACATTTAACCTAAATATTTATATTTTTTAACTACTGTTGCATTAAAAATGCAGTTTGTTATGCTTCAATCTGTTCTCTGTCTCTGGCTTAAGAATGTATTGTTTCACTTGTTATGTGACATCATCTAATGCTCAAGAGTTGCAGCACGAAAATCTTTTAACTCTTCATTATTCATTAGTTTCCGTCCTGGTCCTTCTAGCTCCTGGGACCATCAAGTCATCACGTGTTTGCACTTGAGTATCATTATTGTTGGCACAGGCTCGTAAAAGCATTAGAACTGGCAAGGCACACAAAGGAATGGTGAGTGGTATCACAAGTACACATTGCTGCAAATCATCATCTTCCTGAGTTTCGTCCTTGTTATTTTTATATGACAAGATTCTGTGTGTGCAATCCTGTACCATTGCAAGTGTATTTTCTGTGGAGCTTTCTGATGTTCTGCCCTTTTTTGGAAAGAATTATTTGCATTTTCCTTTTCTTGCAGAAAATATTGCTTCCTATCTAAGCATACATGACATGCAATCTCTAGTTACCATGATAAATGTTAGTACCAATCAGTTGAATCAGCAGTTTATATCCTGTTTAGCAATGCTGATTTATCAGCATAATTTAGCTTTCTAGAAAATGTGCAGGAAATAAAGGTGATATTTGCCATATATAAAACCCTCTCCGTCAGGACTAGTTTTGCAGCAACAGGGGCACCTTTAAATTTCAAGCAGTCATTAATAAAATACTTGTACAAGCCTAGTGAGAAACAGAGGAAAACTAAGATAATCATGGTGGTGCTCAATAAGCTGATTTCCCCATTTGCAAACATGAATCAGCTCTCTCAGCAGATAACATTTTATTCAAGGGAGGTTGCTCTGTTACCTGCAGGCACTTTTATTTCCTTTTCTTTTTCCCCTCCATTATATAATACTCCATGAACACAGTGTGTACAAATTGAACTCCAAATAACCACTTCCTTTCCCTTCCATCTTCTTCGGCAGGTGAGGGACAAAGGCAGAGACTGTGGGTTTCAGATAACAATTTACTGAAAGCAAACAGCAATGGACTAAGAAATGCCCAGTGGCACAGCAATATCAATAACAAAAGTATACAAGAGGATGAGGTGCTTTGCACACAAAAGGCGTTCACCACCTCGACATAGCTCTGTGTGGCTGCCAGGACAAAGACAAGATGGAAGCTGCTCCCACACCGAGTGCCATGTGGTTCCCCCAGTCAAAGGATGGCAGATGCTCCCCACAGCACTGTCCTTGTCCCTGAGCCAGGAACAGAAAAACAATGGAAACCCCCAAAGGCTAGATTGTCCACATCGATCCACACTGCTGCTTTGGACGCTGGACTCGATTCCACACAGCTACAGCTGGCTCTGGTGTTGCCACTTTTGACTGCATCATCCAGGTCTGCTTGGCTCCTTGCACCTTGGGTCATACTCAGCTGAGGTGTACACATTTGGATCTACAATAACTTTGCAAAGGGTTTCTGTTAACTGGATTACTTCAGCTGATACAGTCCATTTAGATAAATGTGACTCCTTAACAGACCTGTTGCCTTAGATAAGCGCAACTGTTTACCCAGAGATAATTCTGCTCTTTCATTTTTCCCAGACTTCTGTACCCTACTACAGTGGCAAAAATTAAGCATAAATACTTCCTAGAGATAGTAAAACAACTGAACAGAAGATTACTTGCCATTTCTGGCAGCTTCCTTTCTCTCTGCAGTACACGGGATAGCAGTGTGGCTTCATTCAGCCTTCCAGCTTCTGGACTCATATATGGGATATACACATGGGATGTGTAGCGTAGTTTCCTTTTCTAATTTTATTTCAGCTTGCTAAAAATATACCTCCTTTCTTACATAACTCCCATTGATTTTGTTAGTACTGCACCCCATTTTCATAAATGAATAGTAGAGCTTATCATTTTATCATTCCTGCTTCTGTACTGACTTTAGGTTGAATGCACCATTACTCCCTTACACAGAAGCACTTGAAAGCACTTCAGATGGATGTTTCTCATTTAATCTACTAAACCTCCTTTAAACTTAATACAGGGTTATGAAGTTACCTTTTATTCCGTTTCTGCAGAGCTGTTTCCTTCAACATTTTTATTTTAACTTCCTTTTTCTTTCATCTCATTATCTAGTGCTGTGACAAAATTTCCATGAAAATGGGTGGATTTTTGACTAAATTAACATTTTCAAAAAGTATAATTTTTCTTGGGAAAATTTAATTCATCAACGCATGGACCTGACCCCAAAACGTCCGTAATAAAATTCTTCTGTATATTTTTCAGTTTTTCAGCAGTTCACCAAAGTCTATCCAATACCCTGGTCTATTTGATTCTCATTTTATACTATAGTTAATATTTTATAGGTTTTACTTGAATGGTAAATATTATCTTATTTTCTATTTCAAAGTTTTATACGGTTTCATTTCAGAAATTCCCATCTGAGTCATAGCTTATGTTTCCCTACATACAGTCATTTTAAGTTCAGACCCAGTTGTTCACAAATTGGAAGAAGATATTCTGAAGAAAGATTTCTCAGAGATAATCTAGGAAGTGGCTGCAGGTTTTTCTGACACTATCCAAACAGATTAGATAGATAGATAGATAGATAGATAGATAGATAGATAGATAGGAGCATTTTTTTTTCTCTAGATCTACATACACATGTGCACAGAGCTTGTTTATGTATGCACACACACAAACACCACACACACAATTATGATGTATCACCTGGTAGCTGTCCACTGTATCTTCTGCTTCATAACAACTTGAAAAAAACTTTTTTTTTTTCCTTTCATTCATCCTTTTTTGAAGTTTGGCTTTTAGCCATCACATTTTAGCAGTTCTGTAAAATAATTTTCTGTGAAAGAATGACATCATACACCCCATAGGTATTTATTGCTGAGTTATAATCCTGCATATTACTGTTTATCTCTCACTCCTCCTGAACATGGCAATGCAAGTATAAACACCTATAAAAAAATTTTAGAGCAGTGCATGAATATGTATGCATTGAAAATGCAATAATATGAAAAATAGAACTATTGTATTTTGCAAAGCATTGTATGAACAATATGATTCCCATTCATATAGATTTTTTTGCTAAATAACAGAAAATTATCAGAAGAAATTCTTGTAGCAAAAAGCAGAATGGCCTTCAATCCTTTAGAATGAAGTTAAGAAACTATGAAAAGCCTTTCAATATGGAAGTTTCAAATCAGCCATGAATAAACAACTTTAACCCTAAAGTACAGGAGGAATAATGCTCGGTTAAAAATGGCTGTGCTATCTTAATGCATATGTGGGTGGACTGTGTTGTGATCTTACTTGCTTTATCACATTAAATAAAGGGGCTTTTTAGGAGTATTTTCCTTGTATTTCCATATAGCTGTGGTATCTCACATACTTTTTGCAAAATGTCAGTTCATTTCTTAACATGATCTTTTTATTAGCACTTTTTAGAACATAATGAGGTTTTTTTTTTCATTTTTCATCCTTGTCCCTCTCAAAACAGAATATTGAGTGCTGGTAATTTGGATTAAGTTCATCGAATGTCTCAAACTCTTATAGAGATGTTTTTTATGAAAAGTTAAAGATTTTTAAAGACTTAAGTTTTTCAAGATATTTTTCCATCACTTACAAGGATTTTATTAATTGTCAAAGTGATGCAGAATGAGACTAACCATGATATATGTGATGCTTGAAAGAAAGATCTTTGAATATATCCTACAATCCAAGAATTGTCTGAACAATAAATGTTCCCATTTTTTTATTCTAATAAAACTTTTATTTAAAAAGAAAATGAAGGGGATTTTTTTTAATTTTTTTTTTTTTTTTTTGGTAATTTGAATGTCATTAGTTTTACACTTAAACCTGGATTCATATCATCTCACTTTACATGGCTGAGAAATCTGTTATGAAACTTCATCTTTCTGTAAGCAATGAAGAGAGGTTCATTGTTTTCAAGGAAATTTGAGCAATTAGGATACTAATTTAGGCCCTTTAAGTCACTAAAAAGATCACAAAGGATGATTTTGAATTATCTTGCCTTTATCACGGATCTTCACCCTTAAGCCAGCTCACACATACAGAGATGCTTCTCATTACTATGGACCTTTTTACTACTGATCAGAAAAATTTGCCATTCAATCTATGAACCTCAGCTAGGTGAACCTTGCTGATGTTTCTTGCCACTGCTGTTACTTCAGTGTTGCTCTTTGCTTCTTTTTCTTAAGATCAATCAAATTATGTTTGATCCAAGCCCATAATAACTTGAAAAGCAAGTTCTTTGCAGTCAGCAGGCTGCAAGCAGCCTGGCTGCTGAGAGGCATTCCTCTTCACGTTGGATTTCTAACGTCAAATTTTCTCTCTTTTTCAGTCAGCGGTACAGATCCTTATTTCCACCTTTATGGTGCAGTGAGTGCACAATATTCAGCACTGCCAGGCTAAACAGAAAAGCTGACTAGGTCTACCTGGCTGATGTTCATTCTTCTTTCCTTATGGGAATGGTTTTGGAAACTCAAGATGACAACATATCATTGCACCTCATATTGCACTTTTTTCGTGAAATCTAGTAAATGATCAGTTGCTATATTAAAAATGTTTTACCTCAGAATTACATGACAACTACATTATTAATTATCTCCTGACCAGTGAAGAGAAAGAATCTTCTATCTTGGATGGTATACTATAAACTGTCCAGGTTATGTACACTTTAAGTTGTTTAGATTTCTTTTAATTAGGAAAACAAACCACATTCAGGCCATTATATGCAATATATTCTTTTTGAGTCTAAAATCAGAAAGAGAATAAGTCCTGTCTCTGATAGGCTAAACCGAGATTTTTATAAACTTGAAGAAAAGGCTTGAACTGTTTTTTCAGATTAAACATGTCTATTCTGAATTTCAGAAAAGGTTATCTAACCCAAATATACCGAATGCTTGATTCAAAAAGTGTAAAATTAAAGCTATAGTTGATATATAGTCTTGAATTCACCTACATTTTCTGACTCTCTATTGATTTTGAAAGACTTTAAATAACTGTATCAGGGAGCTTATTTTGTGTCAGTCAAACCAATCTGCATTAAAACAGTACTTTAAGAAACCCCTCAACCAAATATCCTATCTGAAGAAATGCTTGAGAAGCACATATCTAGAAGCCTAAAAAGAACTGGAGGGAATGACCAGAAGTATCTTTGGAGTAGGAGTGTTTTTAAAAAGTGAATGTGCAGGCATTCTCTTCAAAACACTGTCTGAAAAACTTTCACAAAAATAGGCCACCTTTAACTTGGGCAGAAGAATGCAATGAAGTTTTCTGTTTGGTTTTGTGTTTTAAAAGGTTTCCTCTTTTCTTTTGTAATACATGTTCTCTAACCATGAATAAATTCCGGTGTTTTGGCCATTGAATCCTCTTTTACAACACAAACCACAGGGGGCCTGCTTTAGTGCAGGAAGCTGAAACCCAAGTAAACTCAGTTTCAGCCTTGGCTAACATAATGATTTTTTGTTTTTCTGTTACCTGAAGCTGTTTTGTTACATGAAGATAGGAAGAAGTACTACTAGAGATTTACCCAGTAGTTTAAGATATATAAGACTTTGAGAAAATAATATTCTCTTGGAGGTATTCTCAACTTTTATGAAGAGAAATTGATGGGGAATTCATCATAGAGATTTACTCCCTTAGGCCATATTGCTCTGTGCAATGTGTAAGATGCATGATTTTAAACAGAGGATTTTACATCACTGACTTCTAAATTTTCCTAGTTTAATTTTGCAGCAGGTGGTTTCTAGAGCTAAAATATTTCAAAAATCTCTTTAAAAGTAAATGATGCTGGTAGGACATTCAAGCTGTGTGATGATGAAACTTCTCTACATGACAGCAATGCACAGATTGTGTCTTGTTGCACTGAGAAAAGCAAAGTTTTTTTACTGACCGCTAGATGACTTATGCTGACTTCCTTTTTTTTTGTTCTTTGATTTTTTTTCCAGCTTTCATTTGCAGCAACAACTCCAGAGTTGGCTGATAAGAAAAAATATCCTTATTTCTTCCGGACAGTACCATCTGATAATGCAGTGAATCCAGCAATTCTGAAGTTACTCAAACATTATCACTGGAAGAGAGTAGGAACTTTAACCCAGGATGTACAAAGGTTCTCTGAGGTAAGATTTGCATCATTTCTAGCACACACAGAGAGATACTAATATCAGACTTCTAAGGAGATAGTTCCTTTAATAATAGCAATTCAGGAAAAAGAAACAGTCCCACTGTTTCCTGTTTGGTTTTCTCATAGTAGGTCACATTTTCTGTAGTGAATAAGCTTAATTCCCTTCTGGGGTTTATTTGAGTGTCTGTAATGAAAGCTACTTGTGCTTTCACATGTCTGTTTTTCACACACAAGATCATTGCACCCCAGTGCTAAAGGTTTCTTTATACTCTTTGATTTGCTAAAACACATGTGTTTGTGGGAGGCTTGTATTCTGACTCTGGTTCACTTAAAAGGGAGAATAAATCCAATTTCATCATGTTCCTTTTGTGCTCTGATTTATTACAAGCATCAATCTGAACACTGAGGAACAAAATCTGATAAGTCTGTTGCTGAAACTATTAGAGGAGCTTACTGAGACAAAAATGTCTGAAGCCCCCAGGACTAAAAAGATCACATACCATGCCCCCCACAGATCTTTCAAGTTTCACCCTGAGCAACATTTTGGTCATAGAAATTGCAATAAAGTGTGAACTAAGTGCCACTACGCATGATTTTAACAACTGAGTAAAAGAAAACATACTATGTGTAATGAATGTGTGAGTCTAAAATCAGACAAAGAAAGATGTCTGTGCAAGACCACAATAATGTGGTCCATTAATTATCAGAGAGGTAAAACTAACAGAGACATGCCTGGTTGTTTGATTGTTGGGAGTTTTTTTCTTCCTCAGCACTGATTTTAAAAAAGGCTGACTGCGCTCTGAAGACTAGCGTAATTAAAACTTGGGAAGAGGGATAAGAACAGGTTAGAGTCATCTTAGATGAGTCAGATATTTTCAAACTGTCTGCACAGTTAATGCACTATGGAATGCTTAAGAAATCTTAGACTCTTCCCTTATGAGCTTTGAGAACTAAAGGATAAAAAGTAAATGAATTGTAGCGGGAGGGAAGAAACCTTTGTGCCTGTTTTTCCAGAGAACACTCAAAGGCCCTGGGAATTATAGGCCAATCCGGTTACATTTGATTCCTGGAAAGACACTTGAGGAAATAATCTGTTTGGAATCACACAGGACATAAAAAGATGCTTAACTATGGTGAAAATGAATTTTTCAAGAATAAACCATGTAAAGCAATCTGATTTCCCTCTACGACAAGGTAACAGGTCTCAAGGAGGTGTGATAGGTGATGTGCGATATTTCATAGCTTATAAAATGTTAAAAGTGCTCCTAAAGAAAAGTAGGGAAACTTAATCTTGGTGAAGATACTGTAAGAGCTGTTTAGTCTCTTAACCAATATTCCTGCAACAAAAGTTAATTGATATCAGATCAGTTGAATATTTGTTTTTAAAACAAAGGCTTAAGCAAAAAGTCACCAAAAAGCATAGTATGCTTTACCCTTCTCTGTCTTGGAAATAATTTCAGTGAGTAGCTATCAGCGGTATGCTGTCAAACAAGAAGGATGAGATTCTGTCATGTGGTATTCTCTAGAAAGAGATAAGGTTTCCTCTAGATAGTAGGATAGAGAAGATGTTTATTAAATTGCAGTTGATATCTACTTGGGAAAAGCTGCAAGTGCTTTGCTGATGACAGGATTGAGTTTCAGAATGATATTGATACTGCCTTAACTCCAGTCAGCAGCCAAGCACCACACAGCTCCTTGGTCATTCCCCCTTGAGCAAGTTTGGGGACAGAATCTGAAGGGCAAAAGCCAGAAAACTCAGGGGTTGAGATAAAGACAGACTCGTAGGGAAAACAAAGGCCGTGTGCACAAGCAAAGCAAAACAAGGAATTAGTTCATTACTTCTCATGGGTAGGCAGGTGTTCAGCCATGTCCAGGGGAGCAGGGCTCCATCACACATTGCAATTACTTAGGAAGATAAACACCATCACTCTAAATGCCACCCCCCCTTCCTCCTCCTTCCCTCACTTTATATACTGAGTATCATGTCATACAGTCTGGAATATCCCTTTGGTCAGTTTGAACCACCTGTCCCATGTGTGTCTCCTCCCAGCCCACCATACAACCCCAGCCCCTTGCTAGCGATGCAGTATGAAAAGCAGAAAGGCCTTGACTCTGTGCAAGCCCTACTCAGGAATAACAAAAACATCTCTGTATTATCAGCCCTGTGTTCAGCACAAATCCAAAGCACAGCCCCATACTGGACACTGTGGAGAAAACTAACTCTACCCCAGCCAAAACTAGCACATTGATAAAGGTTTTAATAAAAACAATATTTAAGTGAAAAAGTGCAAAATGGCTTATGTAGGCAGCAGATCTCTAGAGAAAGATACTAAAATGAACCACAAGTTAAGCAACAGGCAAAACATTTAGATTCTTTGATTTGCAGTAAAAAGTAGAAAGGAAGCAAAGGGCTCTTGTTGCACCACCCTGAGGTAATGCAATATTGACACTTAAGACACACAGAGTAAACTGTAACTCTACTTAGTGTTCATTAGTTGTAAGTTGGAACATCAGGTCTAATACCATCTTCAAGAAGGAAGTAGATCAGAGAAGTCTGTAAAAAGCATTGGGTCACCTGGAAACATATTTAATGAGAAAGATTAGAAGTGAAAAAAGGTCAAATAGGAAGGATAGGTTGTTGAACGTTTTGTGTGTAGGGTTTTTTAGGATAAAACTAAACAAACACAACACAGGGACTCTTGGTCTTCCTGTGGGACAGCTGGAGGGACTTCCTGTCTGTCAGGGTCACTTAAGAAGTTCTAAAACTGCATCTTTCAAGGGTTTGCAAGAGTGCTGCACTTAAGTTCAAAGTCTCTCCATTTCTCTTGAAAGGTGAGCAACAACCTTCTGTGTCTGCACACTCAATTTACTGTGATTCATTACAGCTTTCAAGTAGTGCAAGATCCAGTTAAAGCTTCCTTGAATTGCAGTGATTTTTATACAGCATGTTGAGTCCTGTCTTCAGAATGATTAGAGCTCAATTCTTCCCTTTTCAGCTCCATGTACAGTTTCTCCTTTCCCCATGCAGACAGTGAAAGCACAGGAAAAACTGCAGGAACTCATTAAATTGCTGTCTAGGAGCAGTGAGGAATGGGAGTCATCAGCACTAGAGCAGGAGAGCATGCGATGGCTGGGCAGAGTCCAGTCCTGCTGCAAGAGAGGAGGGCAGACTCAGGGACTGAGGCCAAGATCAGCCACATGGGCAGATCATCAGACAAGTAAGCCCATGGCAATGAAGCAGGTCCAAGGCCAAGCTGGCAAATCAATCTGCAAGTCAGGGTTAGGTCTAGTGACTGCTGGCCAGGTCTATGACAGAGATTGAAGACACAGGACTAAAGGCTGGATAGAGCTCCCAGAGGAAGGACCATCAAGGCCTGTTAGTGACCCTCAGGTGCTGGTATAAGCCTATGCATCAACTGAAACTATAATTTTCCCTCTAAAGGAACATCAGACAAAGGTATTCTGACTTTTTTTGAAAGTGACAAAATAGTCAAATAGGATCTAAAACTTCCCTCTCTGTTGTAAAATGCCAGTGAGCTTGGGATGTGAATGGTCTTATCTATAATGAAAATGAATTATAAGCCATTAGATCAGAAGTAACTGAATGTCTTCTCTTAATATCATGCAAAATAAAATAAGCGGAAACAAATTAATGGGATCTTTAGAGAAGCCTATGTAGTAATTCAGGTGGTTTAATCTTAGCAGTGAGACAGAGCAGTTCTTTTATTTTTCCATCTCCCATGAAGACTGCACCAGCTTGACAGATCTCTTTCTCTTTTTTAATCTACAGAAGTTTGGATATCTATCTAAATTTCCTCCAGTGATCCTTCCACCTAAACACATGGTGTGGGGGGTGGAGGGCGGTGCAGATAAATGGTTGTTCTTGCATGGGACTTCATACCCATGTAGTGTAGTCAGCAGGAACCCTGAGTGCATCTCTTTACCTGCCATCTAACTTCAGGGTTTTTTGGGCTGATGACTTTTTTTCCTTAGCTTATCCTTAGATCGCTGTCTCCCTTCCCTCTGCAATTTGTACTTTGATCTTATCTCCTGAATAATTAAAGCTCACCTAACTTGTCTGCGGGTTAGCTGCTCCTTAAAGTCATCAACATGTCTTTTTGGTTTACTTTGCCTTGTAATGAGACAGTTGTCTCAATTGCTTAGTTTACCAGTCTTGCTCAAGTTTATCTCTGAAGGCCAAGATCACAGAGGATCTCTTGCTTCTGTTTCAGTTGTTTACTTTGGAAATCCTTTCTGCTAAGGCTTTGGGTTATCACCCATTTCCTTTTACTTGGTGAAAAATCTTCTCTTTCTTATTAAAAAAAAATGTTTTATCTTCCTTATTCTCCAGGTCACAAAGAGAGATAAAGAGTACATAGAGAGAATGGAGAACTTTATACTAATATGCTTCCAGTTCTTAAAGCACATAGGGAATATCTATACATCTTATACTGCTAGTGTGGCTTGAGATCCCCTTTCTTGGCATTACTTGAATTCAAAGTTGATCACTTTTTGAGTGACCTGTATTCTACGGCTGCCAGTAGCTGAGCTCCCTGTTAGCATCCTTTGTGAGTCCTTCAGGTCTTTTTATACAACCACAAATATCCTTTCCATTGGGTTAATGTTTAAATTGTGTAAGTTGACTTGGTATAAGAATAATGTACACACTTCATCAATTCTGTTACTTAACTAGGACAAATTCATATCTACTGTGCTTCTGTGTCCTAGATTTTATGGATTGCTGCCCTGTTTTCATCCTCTGGGAGAAGATTCTGTTTCAAAAGTTAATTCTGGGGCAAAGATTTATAAATGAGGTTACAAAATATTTTCAGGATTTTCAGCTCAAAGTGTTTGATGTGGTATATAACCGTAGGGTAATTTAGGTTGGAAGAGATCTTAGGAGGTCTCTCATCCAACCTGCTGCTCAAAGCCAGGCTAGCTTTAGTGTTTATCAACCCTGAAGAGTTATAGCTGTTTGTCCTAGTTCCAGGCAGGAAGGGTTCGTTTTTGCAGTATCTAGGAGGGAACATCTCCAGGCCCCAGAAGCTATTCTATACCACCTCACCTCATTGCTGGGATCTGGGGGAAGGGAGTCTCTTCCAGCGAGAAGGGATCCCTTCCAGCTCAGTGTAGTTTGGTGAAGGGAGCAGTTGGGAATTGCTGTTTCCATATGAATTGTTCACATCTTTCTTGTACCCTCTGTCATTAGTATTGCTGCTGTTAGAGTTCCTTCTCTTATCTCATTGCTGTTTCCAGTAAATCATTCTTATTTCATCCCATGATCTTCACCTTTTGTGCCTCTGACTGTCCTCTCTATCCCACCACAGGGGAGGGGGAAAGAGGGTGTGAGCAAGAGGATCAAGGTTTCACTGGAAGCGCTAAATTGGAGAATAACATTCCTAAACCACAACACTCTTGCACCCAGAGTTTTCAGAAAAGGCCTTACTTTATCCTGTTTCTGATTCATAGATGAGCTTTCAGCTGATTGAAACTTATGCAGTGGTTGATGCCTCAAGTTTTACTGCTGCCTGGCAGTACTTGTTTGGGATAGTGTTTTGAACTAGGGAAACCAAGCAGTATTCCTGTGGTTTGTTGTTTGCTATATTTCATGCTTCAGTGGGAAGAGTTATGAGAAAAGGAAGGTATACTTAACTATCAGCAAATCAAAACTTTTGGAAGCCACCAGTATTGAAGAAGTTGTAAAGGCTACAGAATATGACTGGGAAAAAAAATGTATAATCATGTACTAGTTTTCAGATAATGCTTTATTTGCTTATGACTAATAGTAGTTTACTTTGGTTTAGTGTTTTTCTGTTATTTCCTGCATATTTTTAATTTTATTTTTATTAATAACACCTTTTTATTCATAGTATGTTTCAAACTGGAAGTTGGCACTTGATTGCAATGGTACAGTAAGAGGGCTTCCTTGTTTTGTGATATAGGCTGGCTTCAGTTACTTATTTTTGCAATCATCTCATGTTGAAATTCAGTGAAACTTCATTTTAACTTTGCATTTGATAACATATTCATGATATTTCTAGATTTAATAAAAATATATACATTTTCCTCCCACTGAATGCCTTGTCTGGGATTGTTTTTAAAATAAGTTAAATTCTGCTCATCTCAAGTGAATCTTTGTTTTTCCCTACTTCTTAATAGTCATCTCTTTATGTGATTTCTCTGCTTCTTTGTGGAAATATTGAGAACTCCTAAAGTAATTTTATAAGTGTAGGTGGCATTTCAAAAAGGTAGAAGAAATGAGAAGTGTGCAGTATGATAAGGAAATAGATTTACAATATCAAGATAAAATACTCTCTCTTCTGACTGTCACAGTCTTCATGGAGTTCAATAGCCTCAAAATATGTTGGTGGCAAAAACTTAAGAGAAACAAACCTTGTAAGTGGACAAAAAGGCGTTTTTTCTGGGGGATATGATGAATACTAAGAATTTCTTTAGATTATGTTACATTTTGCATAGTGACAATGCAACATCTGTGAAAATCAGCAGGCCATCAGGGTCCATTTTACCTAACTTTAAAGATTTTAGTATCTCTAAATTCCTAGTGTCATCCCAGAAAATGTAATACCGGAAAAAATAAAATTATTCCCAAGAAAAGCAGCTAACAATAAGTCTTCTCAACATGGTATATGTTCTGTTGCAGTACAGAAAGCAGAATAAGAGTATTACTAATCTAGAATTTTATTTATTATAGCCTTGTTTTGTCACTGTGCAGTCTGAAAATTTGCATCTGAGTTAGTGGTCAATTCTGAGAAGAATTCACTGGATGAGCAGAGGCAATGAGAGTGTTATTGTGAGGCTAAGAGGACTTAAGGAAAATAAATGAGATAGCTGTTAACCTTTCAAATTTCAGCCAGAAAACCAACTTGAGACACCAGTTTTCGATGGCTGTAGGTATATATTATGTAGGCTTCAAGGTATGATTATGCTTTTTGACTTCTTAGGTTTGGCTTCTGAGATTGAAAAGGAGGAGCAGAGCATTCCACTCTCCATCACAGTCTCCAAGAGGTTTTACGGCAGCAAGAAAAACATTACTTTTTTGTCCATGACTGAGCTTGGGAGCCTCAAATATACCAAATAACATAAATGTTTAATCTGGGAGCTCTGAATAGTACACAGCAATTTCATCCTAGAAGGAGTGCTCTACCTTCAGCTTTGAACAGAAAAAAGGAAAGGCAGAAGATTAGAGAGACACAGAAGCAGTAAAAGGAAAATATGGTAAAAAGCATGAAGAGAAGATATTGAGAGCAGGAAAATTGAGACATTATAAATGTAATTGATTAACTATAAAACTCTCAAAAACTATCTTTTCCTGATGCTTACTTTTTTCAAGGTGTTGTATGCCTGACATCTTCTTTCACATTTCCTTATTCCCAATTCCTGATTTCTATGGCAAAATCTTAGGAACAATTAATTCTTGACCTTGCAGAGTAGAATTAATTCCTCTACTCTGTCTTATAACTATGCCTTCCTATAATACAAGTTGATACATTAGGATCTTCACAGAAAGGCAATCTCTGAAAGTGACTTTTTCTAATTAAAGGGAAACTGAAGTAGTAGATCTAGTATGATTCTTCTGGGTCCTGGTAAATATTTAGAAGCTGTGAAATTATGGCAAGTTCATAAGACTATGATATAGGAAATGGGGATAAATCAGAGAGATAGAACCTTAGCCCTGAAGAGGTTTGTCCCTCTTCATAGGAAATGGTCTGTGTACATTCAGCTGCAGGGCAGGGGGTCATTTTAGGTGAGAATTGTAAATAGTAGTTAGAAGTGACTCTGTGAGGGCAGCCTTTTAGTACCTTTGAAAATGAAGACTACACAGCCTTCCTGGGCAACTTGTGCCAGTGGTTGGTGATCCTTGCAGTTACAAAGCATTTCCTGATGTCCAGATAGTACTCCCTAGGTTTCAGTTTATGCCTTTTGACTGATCTGGGCACCTGTGAAAGAAGCCTTGCTTCATCTTCTGCTTCATCTTCTGCACCTTCATGGTACTTCTCTGGTCTCTCTCCAGTGTGTCCATGTCTCTTGTATTGAGAAGCCAAGAACTGAACCTGCCACTCCATGTATGAGTTCAGCAGTGCCAAGCAGAGGAGAAGGATCTCCTCACCTGACACGCTGTGACAGCACTCCTTCATGCAGCCCAGAATACTGTTACCTTCTTTTGCCACAAGGGCCCATTGCTGGCTCATCTTCAACTTGGTGTCTACCAGGACCATTTCCACCAAGCTGCTTTCCATTGGGCAGATCCAGCATATATTGCTGCAGGCTGTTGTTCCTCCCCAGCCCAGGACTTTGCACTTCCCCTTGTTGAGCATGAGGTCCCTGTCAGCCCATGGCAGTATGACCCTATTTGGTACCAGTCACTCATCCCAGTTAAGTGTCATCAGCAACTTTGCTGAGGATGCCCTCTGCCCCGTCATCCAAATTGTTAATGAAGACGTTGAACAGGCCTGGAGCCACTACTGACCCCTGGGGTACACAGCTACGTTCTGTGCTCTGCCTAGACCTCATGCCACTGGGTGCAGCCATTTGGGGCAGTTTTCAACTTACCTCACTGTCTGCTTGTCCAGCTCATACTCCATTAACTCTATGAGAATCTTACGGGACAATGTCAAAAGTCTTGCTGAAGTCTAGGTAGAAAATATGCTCCATCATGTCCTCAAGGACTGATGTGAGGTTGGCTGGCCTGTAGTTCCCTGACATTTCCTTTTCTTCAGTCTTCAGGCACTTGGCCCAGTCACCATGATTGTCTGATTATTGATGCAATACAGTATCACTTATACTGGTGTGCTCAGTAACTGTTTGCCCACAAGATCTAAGTTGGCTCATTATCCATCCCTAGGAAGAGTTCCATATAGTCCAGCTGTTCCGCCTCATAAAGGGCAACCCCACCTCCTCATTTTCCTCCCCTCCTTCCAAAGGAGCATGTATCCCATTGCATCACTCAAGTTACACGATCCATCCCACCTTATCTGTGAGCCCCATAAAATGGTAGCCCTACAGCAGGTAGTCCTCACTGATACCTAAGTCACCATGTTTATTCTCCATGCTGTATGCATTAGTGTATGGATAATGCAGACGGCAACCCCACATGCTGATTTCCCAAAATGATGGGAAGATTTCTCCATGATGGTGCCTTGTAGGCACATCCTTGCTTACATTATGTAGGTGACCCTGCTTAGGCTGCTTAAGCTTTGTTTTGTTGATTTTGTGATCCCTTTTGGTCATGTCACTCCAGGCCCTTTGCTTATCAACCCTCCCTGCCCTTCACTGTCTCACAACGCTTCTAGTAACTCACTCTCTTCTGTCATTCTTAGTTTATAATGCCTCTTTACCAGGTCAGCCATTCTGCTGGCAAAGAGAACTTTTTCCCACTCAGTGAGAAGGAGCCCATTTCTCCTGAGCAAATGTTGACCCACAAACAGGGTTCCAGTTTTAGAAATCAAAACCCTTTTGCCATAACCAGCTCCACAACCAGTTGTGAATGTGTATTTATCAGCTGCGTCCTCCCCACAGCCTTTCCCCTCACCAGCAGGAACACCACCATGTGGGCCCCTATGACCCTGGCTACTGCCCAGAGAACTTGAAGTCACTTTTGATACTCTCCAGGCATCATTATTGGTGCCCACATGAAAGAACAGCAGAAAATAATAGTTAATGTCATGAAAGCTTTGGCACCCTCTCAACATTATCCCTGATCCAGATACCCAGAAAGAAGCAAACCTCCCTAGATCATAGTCAGGTCCACAGAGGAGTTCCTCTGCTCTCCACAGCAAGGAGCCACCCATTGCTATTTTTTGTTATTTCTTCCTGGTGGTCTTGCATGATTTAAGATGAGGGTTAGGCAACCCAGATACTTTGCTTGAAAGCACATTTCCATCATCTTCAGGATTTACTACACTGCTGGGAGGATAGTGAATCTGTCATATTTGTAAACCTTTAGGTGATCAGGAGTTTTCCTCTTGGTGCCAGAGATCACTGATTTGGCATGGACAGTCTGAATCTCCACTGCAGCTTGGGGTCCAGGGATATTGAAACTGTAGTATCTCCAAGAAGTCGGTCTGTCTGTCTTTCATCTTTCCTGCTGTTGTGCAGTGTCGCTACCACACTTGAGATTGTTTATCCTGATTTGAACATAGTTGTGTGCCTCTCTCTCTCTCTCTCTCTCTCTCTCTCTCTTCCACCTCTCATTTCTTCTGTTTTTTGCACCCTTCTGCACAAGCTTCTGTGCTTGGCTGTCCCTGGGAGCTGTGCACTGGGTTTGGCTCTTACAGAGGCCTCTCCTGAGCACCAGCTGAAAGGATTCTTCACCCTCAGTAATTAGAAGGTAGCTGCAAGAGGGCTCTAAGCACTTTGGGTCAAGGGTATCTGGCCATGTTCATTAGAATTTGCTAGAGCATTTTGAGGCCATGCTGGCATGGCTCTCCTTATCTCATCCTTGCCTGGCAGTAGCAGGCACCTTCAAGTTTCTTGGAGGATTCCTGAGTTTTCTCATTACCCTGGACCTTGTGCCCAGAGGATCACAAATCGAAGACCATCAAACTGCTGCACAGACTGCTGTGTCTGTTTGGGACACAGAAAAAGCAAAGTCTGCATGGAGATAATAAAAAAGAGAGGCAGAGGGCAGGAAAAATAAATCATAACATAGTTTTATTAAAGGAAAATTATGTCAGAGATGGTAAGCTAATTGATTTCTTAGAACTATTAGAGAGGATTTTAATGCTTGGCTGAATTTTATTTTGGTTGGTACAGTGCCCTGCAGGACCTGGCAGAACAGGGAATATCGGATGAGTGCAGGGAGTTCTAAGCCAGTTCAGAAGCACAGCCAGAAGGAAGACGGCAGCAAACAGCAGTATTTTTAGGATAAAGAAGTTGATAGTGACTTTTTCTTTTTAAAGGAATAGGCCTGGGACCAATTTTTAAAATTGTATTAATTCATTACTTTAGGGAGAACAACTTACAAACTTGTCAAAGTTGTAGATGACACAGGGAATAAAGAAATTCCCTTTACAAAAAAGAAACAGATCATCACAAGGGTTGTTCTGTATGATCTTGTTAACAGAAATCAGAAAATGAAGTGTGGTAGGCTTTACATATGGTAAGCTTTCCGGTTACTCCAGGATTTTAATTAAACAGATTCCAGTTGTTGTAGAACCATAAGACATTGGTCATGGTTTCAAATACTCTCTTTTTAATTCTTTTCCTTTGGATCATTATAGCTGTAGCCTTAAATATTTTATTGCAGATTTAAATTTTGGTTCTGTAAAATGTTTTACAGCCTAGGGCATATGAAGAGACTTCCGATGTGTGGATATTTTACCGTGTATCAACTCTTCGGTTGTACCAGTCAGTCCCTTTCGCTGACAAATTCTTGTGGATTTTAGACATACTCCATTCTTAACAAGAACCTCCTTTCCTTGTTCTTTCTCAGATCCAATCAATCAGAATTCTAAGTTCCTTCTTCAAGTGAAAATTTTTGATTTGCCTAATCGGTGTTCCATCACCTCACGGAGAACTTACTAAGAAATATATATATATTTTTCTTTTTGTTAGAAGATACAGCATTAATCAAACTCTGGTAATTGAAAATTTTATTAAAATAATTGTACTGTTATGATACTGAAGATACACTTGAAGGTATTTTAATTTTTTGCCAAATGCCTCTTTCGAAGTCTAGATCAGACAAGCTACTTGGGCATTGTATTAGTATTAGCTGGCTGAATGAATGCATGATGACTTCCAACATACACATTTCTAAACTTTGACTGCAATCAATACTGTCAGAAAGAACTTGAGATCAACCCTTTCTGTAAATGTCAAAAGCTAAATCACATACATGTTAAATAGGAGTTAAATCCACTAAAACTATGGCAGTGGCTGTCTTGGCTTCTTCTCCACAGCTCTTTGCATTTGCTGTGAAGGAGCTTTCAAGAAGTTCATAAAGCTAGGTGTGTAAAAGGTGTATAGGCTTCTTATCCTTACCTTCAAAACCTGTGGAGTTTGGTTGTTCTTCCTCCTAATGCAATTGATGGGATAGTGGATAAATCATTTTTGGGTGCATTCCCAAAATCAGAGGCGGAGATGGCAGCACACAGTCCAATTACCTAGTAAAGATAACCAAGAGTCAGCACGGAGATTTCCATATATTATAAATGCTGCCATTTTTCTAGGAAGTTAAAGCCTTCCTCTGGGGCTATAGGGATGTACTTCCGTACATGCAGAATTCGTCTTCCCAAATAAATTTCTGGACTTAGACTGCTACTGTCTGTACTTCAAAAGCTGAATGGAGGTCAGTGCTTTCTCTCAGAAAGCTATTTCTGCAGATTATATTTTTGCTTTAGTTTCTCATGCAAGAGCATGCCAAGGAAGTGAAAACTCTCTTTTCTGTTCCCTTCTCTTTGAATCCTCTGAAATGAATTCAAACTCACATCAGCCCACTGCCAGGATGGGGACCCAATCATCAGAATGACAGACATCTGCTAAGTTTTTTTGGCAATAACTCTAAGTACTTTTGCTACTGTAATAAATGGGAGCATAACCCATCCCAGAAGGGTACAGTGTAGGTGGAAAACGAGGAACGTGTCCAGGTACTCTTAAACAGATGCATAACAAGAAATGCTTATGTTTGTTCTGATCTGCTCTGAGGGAGGAAGGTGGGTGGTGAATTCCTGTACTTCATTCTGCAAATTACACATCTACTAAAGGGAGGAGGAGTACAGAACAGAATTAGACAGTGTTGTAGAGAACGTGTCGCTTAAAAAACTTTTTTTGAAGTTCAGTCTGCATATGGACATTGAGCTGGCAGTGTTTGCATGATAAGAAAGGAGCAGATGTTGGTCTTCCTTCTGCAGAGACTTAGTGCACAGTTAGTAACGAGGCATGAGCAGGAATGCCTTTGCTCTGCCTTTGTTTGCCATGTGGAGACATAATGGAGATTTGTTCTCACATGTTTTACATCCCCAGTCTATAGAGGGGTTGCTAAGAAGAAATGTGAACTTCACCATGACAGACAACAGAAATATATGGCTTTAGGAGGTCCTAACAGGCACACCAAAGCTCCTTTAATAATGCTCTGTGATCAAGTGCAACGTTCCAGACAGGACAAACAGATGTCAAGAACTAGGGTAATCTGTTAAGCCATCTCACTTGAACACCCAGGATGCAGTTACTTTTCCTAATAAGTAAATAAACAGTAGTATGTAGAAAAATGCATCAGTCAAAGTGTATGTGTGGGAAACAAGAGGCTCTGGTTCTGGTTTTGCAGTTATCAGGAGTGATGCTTTGCATGGTGATTGCTGAAACCATGGCTTCCTACAGAAACAGGAATCCATCCATCCATAAAACAAATATCCCATTCAATGTAGAGCCATACACCCCCATAGTTCCCCTTGCCTTCAATCAAGGACACAACAAAGTGCTTGTTTGCAGTCACTAAGAAGGAAGCAGGAATGTTTTCCACTGACCTTACTTGGCCCACTTTCCCCCTTTGCTTTGTGCTGAACTCTTCTGAATCTTGTCCTGTCTCCAGCTTGAAAACTTCTCTTCTGTTATCCTTCTGCCTCTTGAGGTTGCATTGTAGTAGAGGTATGCTCTACTATACCCTTCATCTGTGTAAACTAATTCTGTAGATGAGATACTAATTTTGTACAGAATGAATGCAGAATCCAACTGCATCATCTTTTTCAATGAAAAGTGAGTGTAGCCTTTCATTTCCTTCAAGTCATTTTCATCACTGCCCAGCTTCATCAAGAATTGTCCACGTCTTTTCAAGACATTTTCTCTAATACTGTAAAACTTCAGTTTATACAGGCACAAAAATCACCACCTGGAAGGTATAAGAGGGTGGAATCTGTTTTAAAATGCAACAAATTATATAAATTTTTATTTTCATCATATGGTTTTCTATCCAGTCCTGACAATCACATAAGAATTCATAGGAATTCAGAGACTCTTAGGCTAGAGTGGATCCAAATCGCCATGCTCATGCAATGTGTTGTATGTGAAGTTCCCAGCTCTGATATGTTTCTTTGTCTGTACTGAAAAGTTATATTCCTCACTACCAGAGGTGGCGGGGCTGTTGGCATCACATTGAAATGGTATTCCCTGGAGAGGAGGAGGAGGGAAATATATGAATTACCTTTTGATTATGGTCCATTGAACTGTAGCCTTTAGCTCTTGTTTTCCAGTCATTTTCTTCATTTTAGCTTCAGCTTTATTTGTATAATTTCAGGCTGTATGATGTTCTGATGCACTAGCAAATCAATTTGCCCACAGCCTAGTAAAAATCTCATGTTTTGCCTCTGTCAGGTCTAATGATTGCAAAAGTGTTTGCTTTTGCACTGATAGAACAGACAAGTGCTCTGTGTTACCCTTGCCAGTCTTCTGCAATTGGTCCTGAGGTTTTCCCTCAGAGCAGCTTTGCTTTGTCTTTTGGACACTTCCTAAAGTGTCCAGCTTGGTGAAATGAAGACCATGGTGTGAAATTTTCTGTGGTGGATATCATCACCAATGATTTAATGGATGCTTTTGTTTATATGAATACTGGACACTTGAAGAAGGCAAAAAGCAAGAAGTTCTCAACATTGTTTCTCCTGGAAACAAGCTATTGTGTACTTTTCACTTCTCTTAAAGTTACTTATCATTTGTGCAGCTCTACAAATACAAAACTAATGAAATCGTCCTCCCTTGACTGCCTTGTTTAGCTTAAATTTTGTGTCCTTAAAATGCTTTGCATAACTTGTTTCATTCTCTCCATATAAAATACTTTCAAATTTACGTCTGATTGAGACTTTCTTCCTCTGGCAAGATTCCTGTACTTTGTTGACCAACACCCTTAGGCAAATTTTTGACTCAAAAAAAGGTAAAGATTAATTCTGACTGGTCTTGATAGAACAGATGACTAGATTCAGAATTGGTCCTCTTAAATATTTACTGCACTAACAGGGTGTGACCCATGTAAACTTTCAATTTTTCAGATGACTGCGGACATGCCTGCATAACTAATGCCTCAGGACCAGAATGCTCCCTTTGCTTATGGGAATTGCTCCATGTTTGGGATTCATTTTGTGTAGTGTTAACCACAGGGGAGGGAGATTGTGATCTGTAGCTAAGTGAGATGGTGAGTGGGGGGTCAAGAGCACAGGGTGCAGGGTGATGGGAACAAGAGAGACTACAGGAGCAATAAAGCAGGGTGAAGAGACACCTGCCTCAAATACCTATAGTCCCTTACTGAAAAATATAGAAGAGCACTGCTATGTTGTGACAGCTATTCTCATTGATCAGAGTTTAGTGAAAGTAATCAGGCAGCCTGAAATATGGAATATACTGAGGTTTGAATACAGGCTTAACATATTTGCATAAGAAAAAAATGGTTAATTGAAAGCAAATTGATTAATTTTTGTTTCTCTTATGGAAATACCACTTCTGCTGAATGAATATTAAGCAGCCTGTGGTAATTCATGATGAAGTAAGGGATAAAAGCAACCTTAAGCAAGGTTCCCAGATCCTTTGAATCTGTAGTAGAAATTCTATGCCAATTCAAAATAAAACTGTAGACAAGAACTGAATGCACATTAGTTTTCAATTATTCAAATGAAAGACCTCTTTCCTGTAAAACTTAACATAAGAATGAAAGACAGGGAGGGAAAAATAATGCACATCTCTTCAGATGTACACAGTATTTATGTTTGAATTTCAGTCAGCGATGCAACGAAAGAAAAGCAATCTCAGCTGTTGCTAGGCTTAGCTGCAAACTTTTTTCTGTAAAAAAAAAAGAAAGCTAAATAGAATTACTTGATAAGCAAATGCTGAAATCTATGGGACCTGAGATTGCAGATCTTAAGAATATGTCTGCACCAAAAAAATATAAGTTCTTACCTGTCTCCAAGACAGAAAGAATTTTCCAAAAGGATTTTGTTTATTAAGGCTAAGATTCTGCCAGGTCCATAACATGGTTTTGATGGAGTGCTTTCTGACTAAAGCATTGTGCTCTCTATTTTGCAGGAATTTCAACTGATAAATTTCTTTTTGGCATTAAAATATTTGTATTTTTCCTTAAAAAAACCTGTTGCTTTCCAGCTCTTAAGGCAGTGTTGTGTGGTATAATGTAACAATCTTTCCCTGAGGTTCTGTTGCTGACCATGACACCATATGGTAGGGAATATCCTTTAGCCAGTTTGGATCAGCTGTCCTGGCTGGGTCCCCTCCCAGCATTTTAACTATTCCATGTTTACTGATTTTGAGGGGCAGGAGACAGAGAGAAATCCTTAACACTGTGCAAGCATTATTTAGCAATACCCAAAACCCTGGTGGGTTACCAGTGCTGTTTTAGCCACCAGTGTAGAGCACAGCAACATACAGGCTGCTGTGAACAAAGCTGAGCTGGTAACTTCATTCCTGCCAGACCCAGTACACCATGTTATTCCTTTGTGCTTGACTGCTGCCAGAGACTGAAAGTCATCAGTGTTTTAAATCAGTAGATCCTAAACAGTTAAAAAGAACTACTTTCTGCCAATATCAAAGAATTTGCCATTTTTATTATCTACAGGATTTATTATCATTTCAAAAATGTGGATACTAAAGTACAAACAAATTAGTTGGTGGGAGTTAGACTGGATCCAGTGGAAAGTTCAAAATAGGAAAGTGCGGTTTTATCTAGTCGAAATGTAGGCTTTTCTTGGTTTGCTAAGGGAAAATGCTACAGAATCTAATGAATGGATTTATAATCCTGTTGTTTCCCATATATTCATGCTCAAGAGCACCAGAAGGCTGGGAAATTCACTACCATCTTTGTCACTGTCTTAGTGGTTAGTGATCTGTATTAAAAAATGTAGTTTATTTCATCTTTAACTTCCAGTCACTATATTTTATGTATTTTTGGCTCCTAGATTAAAGAGATTGAAGTTAGAAAATCTCCTTAAGTAGGTAATTTGTCATGTACAGACTATCATCAAGATCCAGTTCTGTCTTAATCCATCTTAGAGCTCATTTACTCTCTTGCTGTACAGTCTATTTCCAAACTGCAAATCAATCTTATGGTTTTCCTCTAAAGTTTGAGCTCTATCTTGTCTTTGCTTTTAGTGGATAAACTGGATATAATTGGTCATCTTCAGTTTTGGGAGAGGAGTGTAAGTACTGTAGTACTACTGTAGGCACTTTAAGCATATGTTTTTTTTGCTAGGCATATACCTTGAAGTGCACATCTTTTTACAAGAGGCCAGAGATTGCCTTCAATCCATGCTGCAATCCAGATATAGGCTGACAGACTCTGAACTGTCCTCAGCTAAAGAGTGAGTAGGGCTGAGATCTCCAGATAGGGGTGTCTGCACGCTAAGAGTTGTGTTGGGGTGCAGGAAGAAAATTGTCACATTTTCATTTATATTTATTTTCATTTTTCTCCAAAAAAATAAGGAAGAAATTAAGCTTTACTAATATTTAGTATACAAATTGACACTGGTGCATTTAGCCAATCCATGTGTCAGATAGTCACACAGGGTTCCCAAAGTGTCCTGAGGGAAGAGGACTTCCCAACACTGGGGTATTGAGAGTGGCGTCCTCATTCATTCATTCACTTTCAGCTTATTCCATGTATTTCTGTTTACATGTGCCCAGTTAAGTGGATTTATGGATTATATTATCTAGTTTTCACTAAACTACAGAATGGGCAAGGGGCTTAAAAAGGTTCCTGCAGAGCAAGTGCAGATTGAAGATAATACTGATAATGCCAATAGAAGTGAACAGGAAGGAAATGACAGAGCTGACGTTTCTCCTTCTGCTAGTACAAGCTCTTCATCAGTGACGTTATGTATAACAACTATGATGAGCCAAGCAGATCATACAAGAAGTGAAGCAAAAAAAAACCAAAAACAAAAACCCAAATTATCAAGACCATTTGAAATATAGATTTATAGCTACTGTTGATAACAGTAAACCTTGCTCTAAAGGTATATTGTGCCTTGAGACATTTGATATTGACAGTAAATGAAGGCATTGAGATTAGAAAGACATTTAAAATTGAAGCATTCAGAACATGAAAACAAACCTCAAGTGATGTGTAAAGTCATGTGATAGTCTCTCCAGTAGTTTGCATAGCTAAACATAATGATAAATGTTTAAAAGAAAATTCTGAATTTTCTTACTTAATAAGAAAATTTAAAAAAGGCCCATATTATTGAGGCAATACTTCTTCTTCTTGCTCCAATGAAAAAGGCTGAATTGATGCATGGAAAACAATAGGGTGACAAAGTCCATTCTTCAGTAAATACTGTTGTAAGATGCACAGAAGAGTTGAAGAGTTTCTGAAGAGTTGAAGAAATAGATATTAATAAAAAATCATGCAGTGTAGGATGTTGGGAGCATCTGAAAGTACAGATATTTCTAATGTGTCTCAGGTATTTTTTGGGTTCTATTTCAATAATGAAACAGATAAAGAAGTACTTCTTTGTGAGCCACTGAAGGAAATATGTACGGCAGAAGGTACCTTCTCAGCAGTAATAATAGGAGTCATGTTTTATGGAAAAACCCTGTAAGTGTACCCACTAATGGAGCAGCTGGTACAAAAAAAGTGTATTCCAGAGGGTTGCAGAGCTAGGATCATGTGCAAAATTCCTTTGCTGTGTCAGTCATAGGAAAGCTCTTGCAGCAAAGAAGCAGGAGCTGAGCTGAGGTCCTGCAGGGTGCTATTGATGTGGTTAATCTAATATAAAAAGACCTTATAAAGCTGAAACTTAATCTGTTAGAATCTATTGTATAGCAGTTTGGAGAAATGATTGAAAACTAAGAGATGCACCACATTATAAGGTATTGTCACTTCCTCCATTTCTCCTTTCCCTTCGGACCATACTTAAGAGTATCACATCATCTGGCAGCAACAGGAAATCAGGGCAGGGAGAGAAGGAGGGAGAGTTCCTTCCTCCTTTCTCTAATATACTTTTTTTTAGACCCAAATGTGAGTAGTAGCTGATACTTCCCTTACTTTGATGTGTTCATGTAATGTGAAGGCAAATATGGTTCCATGTCAATGGGTAGTTGTTTAAACATTTATTCACACAGATCAGTAATGAATGGTCAGTTTCCTAAATACTCTTATAACACCTGATAATAATAATCCTAGATAATATTCACCATTTTTTTCTGGCATTGAAATAAATAAATAGATGGGAATTTAAAGAATTAGTCAGATTGCAGGATCCACAAATGTCAATTCAAACATGTCTGCAGAGCTTTAGCAGAAATGTTATGTAAAGGAAAAGAACATAATTTAAACAAAATTAATGTCTTTCTCCTAACCTCCAGTCTAGTACAGCTTCTTCTTGCCAGCACAGAGTTTGCTTGTACGGACTATGGGACTATTCCCTGTACTTCTAAGTCTCTTTCTTGTTTAAAGGAGGGAGATTAATTTTACAAGCAATTAATGTTACTGTTTGGTTTTGGGTTTTTTAATGCTAAATAGGCATTATCCTCCAGACCAATTCAAAACACATAACAAATGGCATGGAATTTATTTAAAACTCATAGATAGATAGAAGTTATTTTGAGGGAGATTATTCAATTCCACTGAAGTGAAATGTGTAACCTGTAGTGATGGTACATGTATACTCTCCTTCCTAAGAGGGACAAACCAAAGCATTGTATGTGCTTCTGAAGGTACCAAGCATTTTTTTCATACCAGACTGTTGCTAGGTCTTGTGGGGATATAGAAGTCTGATTTCAGCTGTTCTTTGAATTTCAGACACAATTCTTAAAGTTAAAAAGAAAAGGGTAGCCACATTAAAAAGAATTAGGACATAGAATCAAGGAGATGACCACCAGTCCATAAAAACAGACATAATTTTTACCACTTGAAGCTGCCAACAAGTGGCCCAACACAGATTGACATTGATCCCTTAATTTGCAGCATAAAGCACTTCAACTAATTCTCACCTGGAATTCTTACCTAGAAAATTTTGTCTTCTGGTTTCCGTACTGAATTAAGGACTTCTTCTCAGACAGTACTGATAGACTGCTTACATTTTTGTGTGATTTTCCAGTCATGGGTAAAATTTGACTTACTTTCTTAAACCAAACAGCTTGTATTAATGTGATTCTGGAGAATTCTGGAAAAGGGAATGTGAAGCCAATGAAACGAAAAGATGCCACCATGTTTTTTTAACTACATTGCTGTAAGAATGAGTGCAACCTGAAAAGGCTGCTTAAGGCAATCTGCAGCAAAAGGACTATTCAGAATCCCACTGGGAATAATATAAAATAATGTACAGAACTTATTTAGAAAGGACTTGATATGAGACATACAAGAAATTATTTTGATTTAAGAAGTTTCAGGAAAGGAAACTGCAAGGAAGAAACCTGAGAACATAGAAGTCTGTCAAAGAAAAGAGAAAGCAATTAACAAAGGCATTAAAGGTTTCAAAAAGATATGTTCAAGACCCTGGGGAAAATCTCTTTTCTAGAAAGACTTTTCATAGGTAGCTGCAGTACAGCTTCAGCCAACAATTGAAATCTCAGTGGAGGAAGTATGTGAATCAAACTGAGACACTCAAGTACAGTAAATTATCACCACCATATGGTGTCCTTCTGAGGATTCTGAAGTAAATAAAGTGTGAAATAACAGTCATACACCATTGCAGAAAATGTTGCTGCAAGATTTTCTTCAATATTAAAAGAGTTATTAATATAGTTACTGTATTTTCTTTAATCTCAGAGAACCAAGGGACAATCTCCAAATTCCAAAAAGAAGTTTAATCATCTAGTAGTCCTAGAAAATAGGATGAAAATGCTCTAATAGCAACAGTACTTTTTCTCCCTTTGCCTGAATTTAACTTTGATTAAAAAGTGAATTTAATTCACTCAGCACATGTGAATGGATTACATTAACTGGAATGGGTTAACTGAGCTATTACCTACCTTGCTTTCCAAAGGAGAATGTGATTGTGGATTCTATCCATTTTTAACTTGTTTGGTTTTTTAACAGAGGCAGTTGCTCTCCAAAGCCTCTAGTAGAGGACAGTCATGTCTGTCGTGATGAATTTGGGAAAATCACTGATATAACAGATGATAGTGCCATTATCAGTTTTTAGGGGAAAGAGGTGGAAGGCAGAGAGATTAGAAGGATAAATAGTAGTTTAGTCTGTCACTTTCTTCTCCCCAAGTGATATGAACTACTGTAGCTCCCCTTATGCCAGGGAGTATCATTTAAACATCCATTATTTTTTTCTGTTGCAGACTTTTAGCAACATTCTATCACACTCCCTGAAGCAGCCTTGAACTTCAGCTTGCTGCTGCATATAAGAGATAGGGTCAACTTTGCGTGCTTCCTAGAAATCACAGTTGGCTATTGTGTCAAGTACATGGCAACTTTTAAAAATACATTTAAGTAGTTGAAATTTGGTTTTGTTTGGAAACAGAAGAGTAAAATCAAGACATTTCTTCAGGAAGCATTTACTGAGGGGTAGACTCAAGCAAGGTTTTCTAAAACAATTATGACCATAGCCACCATACAGCTCCTGCAAGACTGCTGCTTCCTCCTACAGGCGTAGCATGTAATCACTTTGTTAGAGGTTTACTGCACTGTATAATAAATTTTCCAAACAGAAAAATATTAGTTGTCTTTGGTCATTTGAATCTTCTTGCAGCATCAAATGACCATAAAATTGAGCTTAGGTAGTATTCTTATCAGAATGTTTAGCTCATTCTACAAAGTCATGTATGCTATATAGACCTGAATGTAGTAACAGCTAAATTAACAGATTTGGGCATCATTTGGGATTTACAGATGGAGTTTACAGAAGTCCTTTCTGTAAATAAAAGCATGATTGGTATTTGGGGGTGATCTTTTCCCCCTAAGTTATGTAACCTTTCAGATAGCCTGTGAGATAGTATGTCTATTTTTTTGAAATATGGAGAAGACTGCCACAACTAAGATTGTGAATTTCAGCCTTCTTGTGGCTTGTGGGCTTGAAAGCAGGGAGAAAGATTTTCCTGTAACACTGACAGTATCTTAGTTGTTCATGGTTTCATAACTCCTCAGTTTCTCCAGTAAAAGTGGGTGAGTGCAGACTCTTGAAGCCAACTATTATAGCCAGATTCACAATCCTTCTTTGGATCTGCGTTGCTGATGATTTTCTGCATCCCACCGACAGAGAGAAGGCAAAAAAAAAATTATAAAAATTGTGTTTCACAAATATTTGTAAAACTATTTTGGTATTCTGCATTATAAATAGATATAAATTATGAATAAAGCTAATATGGTGTCTTCACAGAGAGCAGATGCTGAAGCATTTTGACAGGACATTCTCAGATCAGCAGTACTTGCACATGCAGAAGGTGGCCATTTGGGTTTGTTAACCCATTGTTTCCTCAAATACTAATCCCAATGATCACAGGAATAATATTAATGACCATATGAGACAGCAAAAAATTAATAAGTGAGCAATTGTTTCCACTTCAAAGACTCTAAAAAGTTATTTTTGAAAATAAAACAGTAGTATGGTATTTCAATACATGAAACGAAGAAATGCATTAGTACTTTAATGTCATATATCTTCAGTTTATCTTCTTATGACTTTAGTTTCCAAATGGATTAAAGTTACAGTCCTTGGTACTATATGCTACAAAATGTCAGTCATAAGAAAAGAGAAAAGGATGGCTCAATTTAATATACATGTGCAAGTGAAAAAAGTTCTTTGAATGTAAATGATACACAGTGGAGAGAAAGAGGAATATTTATTTTTAAAATCTCCTTGTTGCTTGTCGCTGCCCAGTAATATTGCTCCAGTTGGTATCCAATTTAGTTCTCTAATGTAGCAGAACCTCTCTGAGCCTGAAGAGACAGAAGGTAACTTCTCATGTATTTTTCCAGAAAGAAGGTACATGGAGCTAAACCATGGTTCATATGGTAAAATTTTCTTGTATTTTTATAATAGCACTTCATTGTAATGTGATGACCTTGGATCCCTGAAATGATTTTCTGTTTTCTACTTTTCATCTGAAAGAAGAAATAGAGACTTATGATGTTTAAACTGCAGGGGTTTTTTACAAAGTTGATCTAAGCACAGATGTTTGGAGCAGTGGAAAATAAGTTAATGAAAAGCTTTATTAAAATGTTCTCAAATTTTAAGCAAACCTCTCCCTGTTCTCCTAAAAAGCCTGAAGCCCAAATACTCCACTGTGTTTCTGGGAGGGCAAGTATTCCCATAGTTCAGACATAGAACAGAATTAAATCTGAGCTTAATGTTGCTGACCTTTCCACATTTAGGAAGTATGAGGAATATGGATTGCTATTTTGGAAGACTTTTGAAATAATGTAATAATTCCTTGTGATCTCTATCCTCACAGGTTCTATAATCTCCCTTTCATCAAAATGTCATCCAGTTTTTATATTAGGTAAATGTTTCTTCCCTTTTTAGTTTCCCACTGAGGCTTGTATTCAGAGTTTTCAGTTGATAACAAGCCTTACTCCTGGATGCAGAGGTTTTCATAAAGGTTGGCATAGGCCCCTGTGTCTGATGCAATTAAACCAATAGTGAGGAGCTCTAGCTTTAGTACAGTGACTGAATGCATGGCAAAACTTCAAACTTGATCCGGGATATCTGAAAGAAAAAAATCCCAATACATAAGGACTTCAAAGTTTTTCTCAAACCCATGGTTTGAACAAACCTTCTCTACCAGCCAAGAAGTGGAATAAGGCCCTGTGTGTTCTCCCTCAGCCATTGGGTGGACAGACTGAGAAGATGCAGAAAGGCAGCTCACTCCTCTGGCCTTGCCTTGAGAATGTTTTATTTAGGTGAGGGATCTTTGGGGCTTCTAAGTTTCAGTGGATGGCAGTGCTACTGGAACACCATTTTGTGACAGGGTTAGAATTTGAGACCTGGAATTCAGCAAGAGTTCAGCTGTCTGTATCTGAGTCATCTGAGCTCCATTTCTAGTTAATGGAGAAAGGAGAGAGGTTCTTCTAGGGTGCAATTCATCTTATCTGTTTTAGATGTCTATTTATTGATGAGATGACTCATTCCTTGGAAATCCTCATTTATCTTAACTTTGGCAATATACGTGTGACACCCTTCCTAGTTAGTGTTGGAATAAAAAAATATTTTATCCATCATGGATTAAGAGACTTCAAATGTATGAATGGTAGGTTGCTTTCATTCTACCTAATCAAGGAGGATTTTACATAAAAGTGCTTCCTTATGTAATTATAAATCAAAGCTCTTTTAGCACTGATAACTTTTTCTTAAGCAATATTTAATTATTATTCATGTTTGTTTGAATTATCCCTCTCAATGAATTCTGTTCAGAATTGTTTTAGTAAATGGACTCTTCCTGAGTGTAATAAAAGTGTTTGAAATGTTCATGTATGTAAGAATTATTAACTACTATACCTTGTCCACCTCTAATAATATAGTCAGATTTGAGTCCCTAATTTTAGGTTCAGTAGTTGAACAGTCTTTGCTACATGTGGACTATTGCAGAAGTGGATTTGAGGGTGGTAGTACAGTGCATTATTCAAAAGAAATTATCTTTTTTTAAGCTGTGATTTATTCTTTATTTCTGGGTACCATGAGACTTTCCATCTTGTTCTATTCTTATTTCCTAGGCTAGACTAAATTCACCAATGTAAAGCAGCCTTACTATGTATTCTAGGGGATTTAAATTTATTTTAATTTTTTCTAAAATTTCTTGAAGTATTTTTTCTCTAAACTCATATTGAAACCCTGTGAAATTTAATTTACCAGAAAAAGATGCAGGTGTATTCTATACTTATCATTTGATGTTCTGATTGCACTTCACACATAATAATATAGAGCGCCTTTGCTTGTCTGCCTCCACATTCCCTCCAAGATAAAATATGGAGTATTTCAGCACTCGCAGTTACTTGAATACTTGCACCAACTTTAGTAGTCCTATTGCATTCCCTTGCTGTAATAAACAAGCATTTTTAAATTCTCACTAAATTACTTGCACTTCTGGCATTGGTTTATGAATTATTAAATAACCCATTCTCAATATGGCCCCTATTTACTTTCATAATACCTGACATGAAAATTACTGTTGTATAATATTACAACCTCCAGACCCTTTAATTTTGTTCTGCATTCTCTATGAGTCATGTCTGATAAACTTGCAGAAGGATGGTTGTCCTATTTCCCTGGAAGCCATCAGAAATCACATTATCCTCAGGTTTGTAGGTGATATCTCATGGTAAAGGAACCAGAAGAATATTTTTTGTGTGTTTTCTATTTCAGTTTTTTTCATTGGTGCTCCTTAACTCCTGATGTGAACAGATGTTATTTCTTATAGAATATATCATTACTTTCAATCCTTGTCTACTATATTAGAGATCCTTTCTGGCTTGGCAATGCATTATATATTTTTTTCCTGTAAGGAATGTGCCATTCCTTTCCTCTCTCTGCTGTACTACTGAGTTATGTTTTAACTTGTCTTAGTGTCCAGTCTTAGTGAAGAGAGGGGATTTTTTTTCAGACTGCTCAAAGTCCTGCTGAACATTATGTGCATGTTCTTAATATGCCTGTAGATTAAGTGGAACTTAACCTTTTCGTACTTTGTGTTAGTGCAGATCCCTGGGGTTTTTCCTAGCTAAACTTTTATTTCACTGTAATATGCTGGTTTCTTCAAATACCTCATAGCATCTGATTCACCTCTTGATAAGCTTAATTGATTTTATCTCTATTGGAGAGAAATCACCTTCTAACTTGGCCTGTTTGTAAGTCACCCTAAAGCCTCCTTATTAACTTCTCCCCCACCACAAGAACCCTGCATGCCTGTCAATTCTTTTTACACACAGCTGGTAGGTTTAACATCAGAGTTCCTGATTATGTTTAAATTCTGTGATCAAAAACACAAGAAAGGCAAAGTAAGGAAATTTCTTTCTTTCTTTAGAGAATTTGGGAGAAAGTTAGAACATTTTGTAGGTGACTTCATAGAGGTTTATTTTTAAATTGGTATGATCTCTTTGATAGTCACACTTATGTAGATTTTATGTGAAACCATATTCACCATACTGCCATTCCAGACAGAAAAAAGGATAATTAACATTTTTAACTGGAATATGTAGCTATAATACAAACACTACAAAAATATCATGAGCAGTGTTATTATTGCTGTAGTCTGAAAAATTCAGTCTGAAATATGTGGATGTTTCTTGTAAGGGAGACTAATATTGATTGCATTATTTTTGACCCCACTACTAACATCCTACTTCAATGAAAAAAGTAATATTTTTGTGAAAGCCTGCACTGTGGCAGTTTACCCAAGTAAAAATCCAATATTATGGGGTTCCTTCTTCCCTTCCTGTCACAATGAAAACCGTAAACATTGTACCTTTAAAAAAATTCTGATTTCTTTTGAACAGAAAAGGAAATACAATGCAGTTCTGATTTAATTTCTCCTTTACACAATAAAATGTATTTAGTTATTTAGTTTTACTCTAAATGAAGCTCTTTCCTATATACTAAAATAACATTTTACTGTTTCTTCTTGGTGTATTTTTGCTTCATCTTTTATTTTTGCATTGTCTTTCTGCTTCAAATAAGGTTCTACCACCTGTCATTTTTGTAGTCCCAAATGATGTGTATATCCATGAAATTGTATCTCTGCAGTTTGTATTTCTTGATGTAAGTTTTCACTTAATGCTTCTAAGCCTCTAAATGTGAGTAATGTGTTCCATTGGAATGGAAATAGGGATAATTATATTTGCTTGTAACGCATCGTATATGGTGAAACCTCTGTCTTTACTAATCCCAAAAACTGTAATCTGTCCTATGCAATTACTCACAATTTACTTTTTGTCCATGTAATGAGGAAATTTTTTTTCTTATCATTCAAGCATTTGTTTTGTACACATATATTTATATGTCTGTACTGAAACTCCTATGGTATAACATTTTAAAGTGCACTGTATATTCTGGACAACAGGAAATCTTAGCAAAATATCTGACTGTGTAATCCATCTGGTCTGACCAGTTCTCATTTGTTAGGCATCTCTTATGATCAACATCTGGTGGGATTAGACTGCCCTGAATGACAAGGATTTAGCTTGCTGTACTTACATGCAGCTTTAGTGAACCAAAAGGTCATCGGAAATATCTGTTAAAAGCAAAGTAGTATGATTAATCTAAAAATTATTAAATTCATTTTGTAACTGGCAGAGTTAGGATTATCTGAGTGAACTGTGCCTTTAAACATATAATTTGAAACCTGGTTTGAAATGTTAGTCAGTGGAGACCCCTAAATCCAAACTATCATCACTAGATTGACAGGTCATCAGAAATATTACCTTTCTTTACTATTTTCCTTGGGAAAAAACCAGTTAAAATTGGCTTGCAAAAAAATGAAATACTGTGATCAAATGGATGCTAACTGTTTACTACCGATCACAAGGTTCTTGCGCTCATAATCTCACTGAAGTGAGCAATCTCTTCTCACCTAAAATAAAATCACTATGTGTGCAAATTTTGTATCCTTGTGAGGGACAGGGTTATTTACATATTGTACACAGGGAATCATAATACAGAGTTCATGTAGGAAGTAAAAAACAACCGAAATTCAGTGCCGGGGCTCTGAGAGCACCAAAAGCCCTTTCTGCCCCTGAGTAGCCCCCCAGGGCTGCACCACCCCCTCCTCTCTTTCCCCATCCCTGACCCCATTTCAGCTCAACTCAGTGCCATCAGTCCATGCCCTCGTGATGCTGTGGGGGTGCTGGTTTCTCATTCTCTCCATCACAGCTATGTCTGGCAGGGACCCTGTAGGCTTGTCCCCAGTCCTGTCATTTTGGTATGGACCTGCCCAGCAATCATGGGTTCTGTCTGACCCTGGTTTGTTTTACCAGACCTGATCCTCTTCCAGACTTGTGGATGGACTTCCCAGCTTTACACTGAACCTGCTTTATTACCATGAACTTGTGTGGAGGTGTCACCTCGTGGCTGAACCTGGCTGTTCTCTCCAAGCCTGTCCTGCTCCCCTTGCTGGGTTGCTGACTGGTGAGGTCCCTGTTCCAGGGCCTGTGCACTTGTGCCTCACTTCCTTATGGAGCCAGACCATGCTGCTCCCCAACATTGTCTTCCTTTTCTTCAAGCTACATGCATTCTTTCTGGTACAGATTACAAAAAGTATGTTGCAATTTTATCTCCTCTGGACTCACCATTTTTTACAGCCCACTTGTTTCTTCTATCTACTCTCTCAATTTGCTAGAGATTGGAGAAATTAAAATTTCTTCCTTTGCATTGCAAGTTCTTTATTCCTCAAAATCCCTGTATTTCTTCTTTCACAGGTGAGGGACTTTGTTGTTCACCTCTCAAACATCACTAAATTTGATACAAGAGCTAAGAGGTAGGCAAGTATTGCTGCCATCCACTTCACAAGAAAAATGTACAGCCCGACTTGGTAGCAAACTTTAAAACTCTATTTCATAGGAGCTGAATCAAAGAGCAACTCTGGCAGAATGAAAGAGAAAAATCAGTTCTCTTGCATCCCATCTTCTCTTTTGCCTAAAGCAAAAGGGCCATCCTTTCTTCCTGCAAAAGCATTCCTTAAAAACTCTTCATTTTTTGGGACTTTCTCCTGAGTGAATATATTTGCACCCCAGTAATTTTTGCAGATGACCACACAGATTAAATATGTAGTATAGTGAAATACTGATTTCATCTAGCTTTGTAGGCAGAACAGTGCAAAAGTGTCTTTCACTGGTTTGTGAGAATTTTCAGTTTATTGATGATCAGGGCTGGTAGTTCTTGTTTTGGGAAGATGAAATATTGCTGTCTTTAATGTACGTAAAGTCAATATAAACAGACATAGAGCTACAGCCTTCATTAAATTCTTAACAAGGGTCTAAAACCCTGTGGAATTACACTGCTTTTGTGCTATAGTTGGTGCAAAATTTCCTTAGCAGCTGTGGATCCCCATAAAAATTTGATGCAGTTTTGTTACCGCTTTCTACAGCAGTTTCCGAAAGTTAAAATGATCCTATTTACACAACAAAAAACAGAAGCACAGTAGTTTACGGATCTCTTTACTTGGAGTTGGTGGAATGAAACGATTGCTGCTGAGCTCTGAAACTGCTTGTACTAAAACTGCTGGTGAGACGCTTTCCAGGACTGCAAGCATCTGCTGAAACAAAACGTGCAGCATTTTGTATTCTCAGTTTCAGAGATTTCATCCAAAATAGGGATGTTTGTGTCAGTACTGGCATCTCTAGAGCTGGAGTGAGGCTTTGCAAATTCTGACTTTGGACCTAACTCCAAATCAGAAGATTTTGTACTTAATATTTCTGAAAGAAGTGAAGAACCTCTGTAGAAAGAAAAACACCCAGTTTCCATTCCATTATATATTTAGAGTATTTATAAAGGAAGAAAAGAACCTGAGGTCGTTGGGGGAAAAAAATGGAAATAGGAAGCAAAAATTGGAAAATATAGTAAAAATGCTCCCAGACCAGGGACACAGGATGATGTGTCAGACATAGGTCAGAACATTGAAAGGCAAACTTTGTCTTTTAGAAAAGCCTTGTAAATTCTTACAAAGCTGCTGATATCTTGTTGGGAAATGGGAAAGAAACACTTTTCTTTTGGCAAAATCTCCACAACAGATGCATCTGGCAAACAGCAAATATCTGCTTCCAGCAGTAGAGGGAAAAGGTTTTCAACTTCTTTGGCACAAAATCTAGTAAGGTGTGTCTTTTGGGAGATTAATCAGTAGATAAATGAAAAGTCTAGGAGCTCTGAAAGCCACAGAAATTTTGCTTCTAGCAGATGAGCCAGGGGAGACGTCAAAGAAATTTCTCAGTGTTTGAATTTAAATAAGCACTGCTCAGAAAAAATACCCCGAACATATGCAATTTAATTCCTCAAGTGCAAAGTTCTGAAAGGATGGAATCCCAACAAGTCAGTAGACAGTCTGATGCATAATTTTTATAACCATCAGCCTTGTGCCCACCACTGAAGCCTGTCCATAATTATTAATAATAATTAATAAGTGGGGCTTGTCATTATTCTTATGTTAATAATGGTCTAATTTGACTAGACAGTATTTGGTAAATCAGCTGTTTTCTTCTCAGTTTAGATGAGTAGTGTTAATCTAGTCTTTCTTTGTTTAAAAGACTGACTAGGATTGGTCAGAAAATACCAAAAAAGCAAATCTGAAACTAAAAAAACCCTTGTCATACAGAAGAAAGTAGGACAGTATTGGGTAGAAGCATATGACAAGTTGTATTCCTTTGGAAAGTACATTGATATTAAGCAAGGAAAATGCTACTTTTTGTCAGTAGCAAATGATAGTTCTAGTGTTCTCTTACACTAGATAGAAGGATTTTGGAAATTGGTTAAACTATGATCAAGAGAGGTTTGTTTTCTTTTGTTATCACAGATGATTTTTTTAAAAAAACAATTTTTCTTTGTATTGAGAAAGACCTCTGTTGTAAGGAGCAGTTAATGGCATTGCTGGAGCTAAAATGGCAATAATTCAGTTTTACTAGTATAGAAGCAGAAAAAGAAGTAATTACTAATCACTTTTTGTGAACACATTTTCACAGAATGAGTTTAAAAACTGGTAACATCACAGAAGGGTAAATAATGTAACTCAAATCTTGGCAAGCTGATCATTCTGACATGCTTCTCTGAGATAAAACAATTTTTAATAAAAAGTTACTTTTATGACCATTTGTTTTAATCATTGTCAAGGGTTATAAAATAAAAAATGTGTCTTAGTAATTTTAAAGCGTGACTAAAAGGGATAAGATGACACAGAGGCCATGGAAGAAGTAATTAAGGCAGCTGGTGTAGTGATGATTGTCAGGAAATGACCCATATCATCAGAAAGTGTCTGCATATGTCACACAGGTTTCTAAATTCTCCTATTTAATATCACATATCTTCTATCCTGTATTTTCTGTGTTTGCATGTGGGATACCTGTTTTACAATGATTTGCTTCTCCTATTTCTGTTGTTACAAACAAATTATATAGACAATCACTGAAACTGATGTGATAACAATTCTATTAACTTAAAATTGGTGTTCCACTCTCTTCATTTCAGTCTGTAATCATGTTGCAGACTAAAATTATTTTTGCTTATTAGGAATAATAATGTGAAACTGGTTTTGTAGTCATGTGGCTGGAGGAAAACCAGCTGCGATCAAGACAGAAAACCTTGAAGTAGTTATATGGGAAAACCCCTTAATCAGAAAGCCAGACTGCTTTGTATGTTATCTGGCTTCTTTGTGCTATTAGACAGCTCAAAGAGGACAGTCTTGCCTCTATTAAACAGGTGAAAAAATCTGGTAGTGCCTGGTTGCATGTGCCACCTTCAAGCCAACTATTCCTCTTGCTACCCCATGGTGTGATGAGTGGTCTAAGAGAGGGGTAGGTCACAGAGAAGTTAATTAGGCTTTATCAGTCCCTAAGTGATGTAAGCTAAGCTCTGCTGATTCATCCTAGGACCAGCTGAAATAAGTACTTGAGAATGTTTAAGAGTTTTCTTGATGAGTCTTTTCCCTTGACACTGTCTCATAAATCACTTTGGCTACAACAAAGTTCTTGGTCCTAACAGCCCTGGAAATACAGAAGAATTGTCCATCTCCATGGCACAAAGTGGGAACCCACTTTGTGGGGCTGTGTGTGAGCTTTTTTTTGCTACACATAGTAAAGTCCTTTACATGATACAGTCATTGATAGCAGAGTGTGGTCATAAATAGCACCTTGATCACATTTTAGGTGAAATGGAAAAAACTATGTGGGTGCATAGATCATACTCAAGATCACTGCTTGTCATTACAGATATAAATGCAGTCCATCTGCTTGCTTCTCACTGGCTCTTGGTTCACCAGTTTGCCTTTTTCTCAACTTGTGACAGGTGAGGAATGATCTGACCGGCGTCCTTTATGGTGAAGACATCGAGATTTCAGACACTGAGAGTTTTTCCAATGATCCCTGCACAAGTGTAAAGAAGCTTAAGGTATGTGTTGCTGTTTGATGAAAAAGACAAAATTATGTGGTGGTTTTTTTTCTATGAAGAGGAGTAAGGAAACAAAATTTGTGTTAGAATGATGTATTACTACATTCCATTGCATAATAGTATCTAAAAAATGGAATTTTGAAGGCCTAGTTCTTCTTAAGTTAATGAAGATCTATGTGTATAGTAAATATTTTTAATAGTTCCCAATAGTGATACTAAATAAAGAAAGTTGTTGCTGGCTTAATGTTTGCACTTAAAGCCCCAGTCATAGTGATATACATGTGAAAATTCTTGAGGTTTGGAACCAGAACCCTTTTAAGCCTCTTTCCATTCGCTTCATTACACATTTTAAATTGAATTCTTTGCTAACATCATCTGCATGATTTTAAATGAATCAAAAGGAAAAAGGAAGGAAAAATAAATTTGGTAGCAAAATAATTTCCCATCCTTCTCTTATTATAATGATTTATTAGACTTCTGGCATCTCATAAAATTAAAACTATATTTTAGCATTACCATGCAGTACAACCAGCAATAAACTAGACACGGGTGATATGAATCTTAAACTGCACAGGAACATGAAAAAAATGATTGAACAGCAGGAGAAAGCATTTTTAAATGGTGAGGATCAAATTGTTTCTGGCATCAAGTACACATGACACACAATCAAAGCCACAATCCTGCAAATACTTAAATATGTGTAAAACAGGTTACAAAAAACCCTTAATAAACTAAATGATGTTAAAAAAATAAAGCAAAAATATTTACCTGTGTAAGATTAGACCACTACTGAAGCTCGAAATGTTCTGGAGCATGGTAAACTAAGTTCGCTTTATTATTTCTGCAATCTAGAGATGTAAGCCTGAATGTTTAAAGTATTAATAGGTAAAGATTATGTTTGTGGAAAGCCATTTGTGTCTGTCCAGTCTAAGCCAGTTTGTATTTCCTGTCTGGAAACCTGTCTGGATTGAAGAGACTCCAGTAGGTGTTACAGTAAAGTCCACATTTTTGACTAGCAATGGTGTAATAACAAGAAAAAATGCATATTAAGCATGGATCTTCAGGCTGGAAGTCAGAAGAAACAATGTGACTCTAGGTTTCCTCTGCATCAACAACACACTGGGTTGTTTTGCAGGGAATACCGAAAACTGAACTAACACTATATTTATTATCTCTTGATCTCTTCTTCAAAACAAATTATTAAAAAATAAATAAGCAATTATCCAGAAAATTGCTTGTTCTGGACAGAAATATAAGGTTAGTTGTTGTTAGGTACGTTAGACACAGAATTTAGCTAAGCAATTTTAAAACTGTTCATTCCTTTATTCAACATGTAAACCTCATATAGGTAAACTGGTATCTGCTTGCCTGAAATACCTTTTATTTTCACAAACACATTTAAATTACTGAAATTGATGATTATGAAATGGAAAACAGAAAAATCTGGTATAATTTGCAGAAATATATTTTATATTTCTCTCGGTATCACCTTAATTTGTAGTGCATTGACTGCACAGTTAATAGGTAAACTTAAGCATAACGATATCTTTAAAACCCATTTTTGTGTTCAGAGAAAGGGATGCATTTGTACATCCATGTAAATGCTTGAAAATTCTAAGCATGCACAGACAAACTGTAAGAGCAGTAACACTTCTGCTTCCAACTTTTTCATATCTTGCATGTAGGACCAAAGAATTTCCATCATGTTATGATGGTGGGAGTTGATGTCCTCTAGTTCACCTTCACCATCAGTGATTCCATAGCCAAGGTCAGAGGCTTATCTGTCGTTCTTCAAATGGACATCCGAGCATTTAGAAGGCACAACATGTGGCTACCTCTGTTGTCAAAGTTACCCAGGTTTTTGTAGATTTATTGATAACCTCTTGACTGTCAGATGCATGGTAGAGAATAACAGAGAGTATCTGAGCTATTCAATTTAGGTATCTCATAAAGAGCCTGCCAAGACATTGACTTTTCCTGGCAGATGAGATATTGTAGCAATCCTTCTCTGGAAAGCTATATAATACAACATTGTGGTGTTATTCATTAGAAATGAGACAGATTAAAATCTGATCAAAGAAAGGAAGCTCTGAAGGCTGAAAAAAATAGCTGCCTATTCCAGCATAATATGCATCACTCAAAAACTCTGAAAAGGCTAAAGAGTGTCTCGTGTCTGAGGCTGTTAGAAATGGCAGTGAAGGAGACAAGTTGCTCTTCATCCCTCAGTAGAGCATCTTAGATGTGTTGATCGTCACTCTCTTCAGGGTTTATATTACTCATCTCCTGGTGCTACCAAATACATTTTATATTTAGTAGCCAAATTATATCCTCACCTATGTGAAAGAAAGAAGGGAGAAAAAGAGTCATTATGTTCTGAGGTTGTGCTATAGTCTTAATTTATAAAACATGTTTTTATACAGGGTTTGCCACAACTGTGGGTAAATGAAATGCAACTGTTCTTCATTTTCTTGTTTGAACTTCAGTCCATATGGGAACATATGTATTTCTTACTGAGGGGCAAAGCTTAAATGCTGATATTGCTACTGTAATCTCTGGGAAGAGTAAATATGACAGCTCACCATCTGGCAAACAGTCTACACATTGGTCTTTTTATGTAAATGCAGTTTTGGGAGTTGCCTTCCCCCTGGGATGTTTTTAATCATCTTGTAGATCACCTGCCTAGTTCCATTAATTAAAACCTCTTCAGTCAAATATGTTTTAGCTCCATGCAAGCAATTTACAGCTCTCTGAAAAAGAGACTTGACACTTGCTGGGATGCAGTGGGTGATTCTTTTGATCCCTATGAGGAAGTTCCACTGTATTAACTTGCATCATTGTGCAAGGGTTTGCGTAAGGGAATAGTATATCCTTGCAAGGAAATCATGCTGTTTTATAGTCAGTTACCAGTATGAATGAAGGGGTAAAAAAGTTATGTCCAGCAAGCATCTGATGTATCTCTTTGCGTGAGTCTCTAATGTGGACTTTGACCCACAAGCACTGACATGAGCCCAGCTCTGATACACTTCGGTGCAGACTTCATTATCCATGCAGATAAAACCTCTGCCAGGGACTTGAGCTGTGTGAAGTTGCATGAATTTGAAGCTTCAGCATCTCTTATGTGGGATGGAGCCAGCAGACCCAAGCCTGGCACCCAATGGATCTAGGCTTATTTGCATTCTTGAATGCAATTCTTCAAGAACAAATTTGGTGAAAATGTGGAAGGGGATGCAAAAAATGGAGTTCAGGAGGAAGAGGCTGAGGAGTGTGTCATTGCAGAGAGGAAGACTGCTATGCATGAAAAAGGAAGAGCTGTTGTATAGACTTTCCTAAATTAGCTCCTAAATTACATGTGTTCTGACACACAATTCCTTGGTTACATTATTACATACTAAATTATGTGATAATCAGGTGGAAGCAATGTCTTAAGGTGTGAAACCACACACCACAGACGCTATGACTTCATTCTGAATGTTGTCACACAGCCAGTGGGCAGCATTGCTGTGTGTGCACTCTGGGATTAGTATTTATGAAGCCACACAATTTACATATTTTGTTTGTTTGTTTTTTTAATTGGTTCTCATCATGTCATAAAATGGAAAGGAATTTCTTCAAATCTAGAGTTTAATTATTAGGTGCTCTGCCATTTATTTTTTAATCAAACTCTGCTACTCTTTGTTTCAAATATTAAGTCTGCATTTTTATGTTCAGAGCAGTCAAGTGACTCAGAGCTGAGGTTCCAAGAATAACCAAATTATTTTTAAAATTGAAAAAAAGAAATAGCAGATGCAGTGAGGTTTTTTGTGCATAATTCCTAAATCTATTTATTGTCCTTGCAAAAACTGTAATACTGTTGCTGTAATTCGTGTAATTTGTTTGTTTAGCTTCATGTAACCTTGTTAGATTTGTTTATAAAGAATCTAATCCACTTGAAAAAGATTTACTTTATTTTATCAGTCTATGCCTAAATATAAAAATGAAGAGAAGTAGGCTTACTGAAAAATGGGCAGGTTCAGAATGAGCAAGGCACATTACATTATTTCTGATTTGAACCAAACTAAGAGTGATACTGTTTTCATGCATTTAATTACACAGGCATTCTAATATCTTATTTCACTGTCCATCATAATATTTTCTGCTGAACAGGAAATAAACAGTGAAATTATCTGAGCTAAAAATCTTTGACAAATTGATTTAATTAAAACTTAAATGTTTTTGCCACTGAAAATCATACCAAATCATATGTTTGTTTTTTCCTTGGAGGGGGAAAGAGCTATTAGTAATTCAAAACAGGTCCTATATGAAAGAAATGAAAAATTAGATTTCCTCAAGCTTTTGCAGAGAACTCTGCCTTTGTGTGAAAGAAAAGGTAATGTGAAGTCATAAAAGTGTGTTTTATGCATATTAGAAGTAATTTTTCACGTTAGGAAGAGGTTCATCCTGTTCCTGGAGAGATTTTTTTCTGCATATGCTCCTGAATTTAGGAAGACTCTCTTAATATGTTTCTAAGTATGAAAGTAAAACTGTCTTTGGATTTCAGTAATAGGTTCTTAAACTGTGATGATTTTTTTTTAATATGTGGAGGTGGGAGGGAGTAGAGAGCGAGTTGACAATGTGTTATAGTGACTATAGAGAAGATGTATGAATAAAACCTTTAAAAATTACTAAAGCAAGCATAATATCAAGACATTTGATCTCACAAATCTCATTTCTTAATTTTACAGTTTTATTTCATGTAGACAGTGATAAGTTTATGTCTTCAACTGGTTCTAACATGAAAAATTGCAGAAGAAATATTGCAAGGAAGCAAAAGAATATTTGATATTTTAATGTTATTGAATACTAATATTTGTAGTATCAGTTTTACTCTCATTAGTACTATAGCCTAATCATTTTCTACACCTCAGCTTTTTTTTTTTCTTTTGCGTTACTTTAAGTTCTTGAACTTCTAGAAGATGAAATAGTTCTGTATTAATTTTGTCTGCAGCTGTAATCTGTGCTAACTCCCTGCATGATCTGAATGGCCAATTAAAGTGATGTCTGGAAGCTGGGACTGTGTTTAACTGCCACACATCTTATTCAATCTGCAGGGTAATGATGTTCGGATAATCCTTGGCCAGTTTGATGAGGAAATGGCTGTGAAAGTTTTCTGCTGTGTAAGTAAATATATTTAATTGCATATCAGACTAAAGAACATGCTGCATTTGAATAAAACGTAACTTGAGCATAAACATTTCTTCATGGAGTTCAGCTCTGTGAAGGTTTATATCCTAAAGAGAGGTTACACATGCTTAGTTCCATTTCTCTTTCAATATAATACTTTGTACTTGACTTCAGTGGAATTTAGGCATAGGATGCATGGTTAGCTACTTCTTATTATTATTTTCCTGTAGTGGAATTAAATGCCAAATCAAACTTGAGCATCGCTCTCCACATCAGATCAAGGGAAATACTTGCATATGTAGCAGCAGATAGAGAGAGAACTGCAAGATTTCGATCTTGTCCAAGAGCTGTGTTCTGGTGATGATGTCTGTGTGTATGACTTTTGCATGTTTTGCTTTTGAAGAATAAGAAATTCAAGCCAGTTCCTATGCATCCGTACTTAGCAACACTAATAATTTCTGCTACTGAAAATGTTGCTAATTGTACAGTTGTCATTCCCATCTGACTGCTGTACATTTTACATGTATTACATGAAAGTAAATACTAGTTGGTAAAAAATAAAGTTTTTTTAACCATAACCGTAAGACTAGCAAACAAAAAATTCCCTATCCTCACCATTTACTTGTGTGAATGTGCTGCAAACTTATCCATTGTTATTGCCTTTAAAAGTAGCAGGATTAAAATGTGGATCTATACTTATATCAGCCTGAAAAAAATCCCAAAGAGAAAGATTTAGTGGCCTAAGTATTGAATTTTTAGTCTGAATAGTTAGATTAATTGAAGAACACAGTAAATATAATGACAGCATCTAAATTTCCAAGGGTGTTTTTTAGTATTCACTTAGTGAGACAGTTACCTATCCTTGGAAAGAAAAGAAAGGCAGAAGTTCAAAATCTGAGTGCTACATGTTCCTCAGATGCATTTTGGCTCTTACTCAGCAGCTGTCCCAGTTGGTGGCAAAATTTGTAAAGGAGATTGTAGAGTGTATTTGGAAGGAACAAAATGTGTTTTCATCCAAAAGGAAATGGAAAGTATTATTTTATTTCTCATTCTTCTCATCTCTGATAGGTCTTTGTATATAGATCTTTTTGTACTGCCATTTAAATTTGATTGACAGAGATAATCTCCTATTTTTTTATTCCTGGAAGAAAGAGTGGTACTTCTGCAGCCCAGATCCTCCTCAGATTCTTGGAGTTGGGTTGCATTTCCCCAGCAGAGGGGTCCTGGTCAGAATTATCTTCCAACCCAACATTAGCAAGAGATTGGCCTCATTTCTAGTTGCCCTTAATTTCTAGTTGCATTTCTCTAGAATCCTCTTCCAAATCCATGTGCATGTGAGGCCACTGAAGAAATCTTAGAAGAATTCCTTGAAGGGGCAGGCTATCCTTTAGTCTGCACTGTGGTTGTCTGAAGAGTTCCAGGGGGAGGATATCTCTGTCAGATGAACGCCCGCCGCAGCTTTCTGTGGCTGCGGTTTGGTGTGAACGTGGGAAATGTGGGTAACTCTCAGCGGTTTAAAGCATGGTGGCTGCTCCTGAAGTACATTAGTGTCAAAAATAATAAGGTGCATTTTTCTGGAGCCCCCAGAAATCTGAAAGATCACGCATGTAGGCTTTTTTAAATGCGTTTATTTGAGAGTTTCAGCAGGAGACTGAATGCAGGCAAGGGCAGTTCAAAGTAGGTCATTTATATATTAATGCATTACAATATGTCAGAAAGCTTGTTATTAGTCATAAAATATATTGTTGACTCATGCACTCCTAAGATACATGTCTAAGAGCACAATATTTTAGATATGTCAAGTTTTTTAACTTTTTTTTCCAGATGTACCTTCAGACAGGTTTCACTTGTGATTCTCTGTTATATTTGGCAGGGTTATTGATGTCAGTCAGAAAAGGGCTTTGAGTTTGTTAAAGGAAGATGCTTTTTCACTAGTGCAAGACTTTTTTATTTCTTTCTTCTTTTTTTTTTTTTTTTCTTTCTGATTGTGATTATATCCTAAATATTATTTGGCAATGACTTAATGTAGGTGGTAAAACCTTTAAAGTCTGCCTCACTTTTCGGCCTGGATTCAACAGTCATATGCTGTGAGGTTTCCTCAGGACATCCATTGGCGTTTATCCAAGATCATAGAACCATTTAGGTTGTAAAAGACCTTTGAGATTATTAAGTCCGACCATTAACCCAGCACTGCCAAGTCCACCACTAATCCATGTCCCTAAGTGCCTCATCTGCACATCTTTTGAATGCCTCCTATGATGGTGACTTAACCTCTTCCCTGGTCCATGATAATGCTTTCAGTGAAGAGGTCGTTCCTAATATACAGTCTGAACCACCTCTGTTGCAACTGCAGATCATTTCCTCTTTGTCTATTTCTTGTACTTGGAAGAAGACACCAACACCCACGCACAAAAAAAATAAAGGACTAAAAGATAGTATAATTCAGTAGCAAACTTTAGAAACAGGACAGGACTGAGTTCAAGCCAAAGTGAATGTTGGCAGGTATTTCCTACAAGGATTTAAATAAGCTTAGCTGTTCATTTATCACCATTGTCAAAGACAGTGAGCAATTTTAGTTCTATGGGAAATCTTAGCTTTATAATTCATTTTCACCTCAGTGGAATGAATGTAATGTTTTCCTGGAATAGAAATTCGGGCCTGTTGGTCAAAAATTAATTCTTCAACAATCAACAAATTGCCAATAATTGTTTATTACACATAAGAAATATCTATTACATTAATCTCTTTGTTGTAAATAAGCATTTATTTATGAATTCAAATGAGAATGAAATGTTTTAAAAGAAAAAAAAATTCAGTTTCACAAGGGCAAAAATTGTCCATGCCAGTTTTCCTGGCTGCTTGACAGCAATTCAGGGCTTTGCACAGGACATGGGAGAAAGATTAAGGAAAGCATATGGCTTTATGCTTTATGCTTTATGCATATACTTTTATGCTGTTCTGGTGGTACAAAGTATGTACAAACCTTCTTCAGCTTGCTCTTGTCTGCCAAAATGTCTTCCCCTTAGAAACTGAAACTTGTAAATATTGGTCTGTGTGCAGCCAAACAGTTCAAGAAAGATCCACGTGTTTCAAGTACTTGTATCTTTTAAGCATCAAACTCATGTCCATTTAGCAGAATCAACAGGGAGAAAATGGTGGCAAAAGAGCATTATTTTGCAAAAAGTCTTCTGGGACCCAAACACTGAAATGTCTGAATACTATCAGCTGTGCTGTCACTAGAAAAATGACTGCATGGTCATGGTGCTCAGTTTCAGAGGAGCTGAATTTCTTCCTACTTTTGCCTTCCCCATTCTACCCTTCAAGCCCTGTTATTCCACTATATCTCAAAGGAAGAGCTAACAGCTCTTAGTGTCTGTTTTGTGTTTTGTTAAACCAGATTGTTGCAGAAATGTGAAATATAACCAGTCTTTCAGGCAACCATGTTGGGAATGATCCCTTGTTTCCAGGATGAAATTTCTGGCTATTTTGAAACTTTCAATTTCCAGCCCATTTCCCAGGGCATTCACAGATTATGCAGGAAGCAGTACAAGTGCTTATGCAAACAGAAAATTTCCAGCATCTCTAATTTCAGAATAGTTCACAGCCAATACTTTCTGGCAACACACAATTTGATACTTTAATCTCTATAGAACAGGGGATGCTACATAAGACTGTCCTTCTCTAAAAGCACTATTCTGTATCAGTTTGTGTCCTCATGACTCGAAAACTGTCAGATAAAAAACACTGAGTCACTGAAAGGTCTTGAATGACCTAACTGTATAATGAAAACTCTTTTAGAAGGACGTACTGCAGGATGGAATTGCTATTTTCCTTGCAGGTGGCCCTGGAATACAGTGTCCCCATAGCTATGCAGGAGTGGAGGTGGGTAAGAGGACAGAAGCAGATAAGTTTCTGGAAGGGCAGAATTCCAGAGCAAGCAAGAGAAAGACAAAACGTTTATGTGGATTGCGGAATAAGTAATATATGAGATGCAAGGCACCAGGTTTCAGACAGGACTTTCAAGCAGCATTGTACTCAAAGGCATGAAATTTGATTTTGGCTGAACAAAAGCTTCTGCAACCAGGGGCCAAATAAATCTGCTTTGTGCACAATACTGTTATGAACAGAGCTGGCACCATTATAATAGACTTCACAGATTTAAAGCCCATTTATAATTTGGGTATTAACATATTTAAGAGGCTGTCCTATTTCATATATTCTGCTATTGATCGTTACTTCTCTGATAAGCTTTTTGTATGATCTTTGAGATACTTTTCAAAACAGTTATTTCAGAATGACTAATATGTCCTGTTTGCATTCTTACAATTTCCTCCTTCTGTAATATTTTCTTTGAAAATACAGCAGTTTTCCTGTTAAGAGCTCTAAGATTGCACCATGTATTTCTAAAAATTAGAATTTTTATCTTAGACCTTCTGTCTCAAGTATTGTTTATATTAGGAGCTAAAGAAGCACGAAACCTGCAGCTTTGGAGTCTGACTGAAATGTCAAAAGAAAAATATTTAGTTGCAAGACAGTGAGAGAAACATCTGAGATAAAATTTGCTAATTTTATCCTAGAACAGTCTTCCCAATCAAAGAGAATATTTGAGAATAGATCAGCTTTTAGGTACAACAGCATATATGCCTGACTAAGAAAGTATTTCTGTTTCCTGTTATATATATGTGCTAAGTATTGAAAGGAGATAACTATAATCTCAGTATCTTGGATTACAGTGGGCTGTATTCAGTATTCCAACAATATAGAATTTCATATGAAGAAAATTCTTGCTGAAAAAAAAAATCATTAAAATTTTGCTTTATCAATTCACTATTCACTCATGCTCCTCAGAAGGAACTGCTAACTTAATGTTACTGTGGTCTGCTTTTGAGCAGTTAACTAATTCACATTTGCTGTGTGTGATTTGATGGTGCCTATGCTCCAAGTTTTCTAGTTAAACTAGTCCTTAGACTGATTTAAGGGTAATAATAACTTAGTTTAAATGTGGTAGCATGGTGGTTCTATCACTTATTTAATAGTTGTGTTATGAAGAACTTTCTGTGGAAAGCTGTGCTTCTGTTTGTGTTTCTCTTTAACTCCCTCGGTTCTAAAATACAGTTTCATTTTTCTGTTTTTTAAGAAATGATCCACTGAAAGAAAAACAGAGTTTAGTAAATTCTCATGTCTGGAATTCTTAAGTCAGAAGACTTCAAAAGAAGTCTTCAATATTAGCAAGTAATTAGTCTAAACTGTTTAAAATACTTGTGCACTCCAATTACACTATAATTTTATTAATAATAAAAAAAAGTTAACAAAAAGCTACTGGTTTTATGTTCAATACCTCTATTACAATATCCATTATCTTTTCTGGTTTTCTTATTTGCAGGCTTATGATGAAGAAATGTATGGCAGCAAATATCAGTGGATTATTCCAGGGTGGTATGAAAATCTTTGGTGGGAATCCTGGATTAATTCCTCACAGTGTCTCAGCAAAAATCTTCTTGCAGCCATGGAAGGTTATATTGGAGTGGATTTTGAGCCTCTCAGCTCAAACACAAATAAGACTATATCAGGAAGGGTTAGTATTTTTCTTTCATCTATTTTATTATACTGTCAGTTCTCTCACTGCTGGGTTGGCACAGTAAAGCATCAAGGAGAGGGGTGAAGGGTTCTTCACCAAGTGACCTGGCAGGCATCACAGTCAGTTTCATCACTTTGCACTATTTGAAAATTTAAAATATTTGAAAATCAAATCTAATTCTCTACAGGATAAGAAAGCAGTGAAGTCCCTTGCTTCAAATCTGCCCTCTTCCCACAGTATGAACTTTATAGTTAAATGTACATTAAAGTTTGAATTACAGTCTTTAGTATCATGTGCTGTGTCACTTCAAGTTAAATAGTTGAGCACAGAAGCAGAAAACTCTTATATTTAAACCTCTTCTGGAAACGGCCAATTTGAATGGTGATTTGTGCCTCTCAGAACTAGGGGGCAGCAGGGGAGGCTTGTTTTAAATACAAAAATATGTGGTGTTTCCATAAAGCATGTAAAATTTTATCACAGAATAAGTCCATACAAACTCTGGCCAATGAATAAACATGCCTGCTTTTGCTGCTTTTCTTTTTTTTTTTTTTTTTTTTTTTTTTTTCCCCCATCTGCCTTTCATGCCTTGCTGAGTGAGCATAAAAGGCAACTTTACTAATGGGCAACTCATCTTGTGAAAGCACACCATCCAGAACGTAGTGAACTTGTAAAATACAGACAAATTGCTATTCAAAATTTCATATTGAGGAAACAGTTGCTCAAGTAAAGGTTATTTGATTTGTGTTACACTGTAAAGTGTAATCAGACCACTGATTTGCAGGGATGCAGTCTTATTCTCTGTTCTACTATTTCTACTATTATGGCTCACCAGTGTACAGTTCTGGTTTAACTGGAGCCTTTTGTACAAAATGAAAATAAAGCAAGCAGTCATTTATACAGTGAGGCAGTACAACTGCTTTCAGTCTCTCTGTCTCCTAGTTCTGCTTCCCAATCTCACCAGAAGTTTCTAAATCAGGCAGTACAACTGCTTTCAGTCTCTCTGTCTCCTAGTTCTGCTTCCCAATCTCACCAGAAGTTTCTAAATCAGGCAGTACAACTGCTTTCAGTCTCTCTGTCTCCTAGTTCTGCTTCCCAATCTCACCAGAAGTTTCTAAATCAGGCAATACATGTTTCTTGAATTTTATTTTCTTTCATAATTTTTATTTTGGAGGCTTTTTCTGTGTTAGTTATGCATGTCTCTAAGTTGGAGGCTGCAGTTTGAGGTGTTGGTTTGGATTCAACTCTGTAAAATGTTAAGTATTGAGGTAAAACTGAATTTTATCTCCTCTCCAGACTCCACAGCAGTATGAAAAGGAATACAATGCTAAACGTGGTGATGGGCAATCCAGCAAATTTCACGGTTATGCCTATGATGGAATATGGGTGATTGCCAGGACCCTGCAGCGGGCAATGAATTTACTGAATTCCACCAAAAAGCACCAAAAAATTGAAGATTTTAACTATACAAATCACAAACTCGGCAAAATTTTTCTGGATGCTATGAATGAAACCAGATTCTTTGGAGTAACGGTAAGTCCTCATCAGATAATTGTGGGATGCAGGAAGCTTGTGATTTTGTGTCAGTAGTTGAAACAGGTATTAAATATTAAGTACGCTTCAAAAAGAAACACAATTGTGTATTTCTTCTATCTTCAGAGCTTCCAGTTCCACTTTATATTAAAAATTAATGTTATTGCCTTGACGGTCTTGCTCATTACCTGACTTCAAATGCCAAGGGATGACACTGTACAGTTCCTCAGTTATCAGATTTTTAATCACAAATGTCATCTGAATTAACAAATAAGAGTGGTCTCAAGGGAACCACGAGTTTTGCAAGCTGCAGTGACCTTTTATGCAAATGTTTTAGCAGTTAAGGGGTAGCTGGAATGTGATCTGAAAATCCAGATTTCTCTCCATCATTTAGGTTTGGTAATAGGTTATAGTACACTGTCTATTTCCAGTGCTGTACATCGTAGATACTCTTTCAACATGCTTCAGTTGTGATGTAAATTTATTAATAATTTGTATTTTTTCAGTTAAGTACAAAGCGTGCTCACATTGACTTAAGAAGAACTAGTCATATACAGTAGTATCCTCATTCTGATTTCAATTGTACAATTGCGAACACTTAGGTTTTGGTGGGGTTTTTTTGTTTTTTTTAGAATTTATTTACATTTCTTCTGTTTCTTCTGCTTTTTAGCAGAGTGAAACAGGTGATAGGAATGTGGTCTTAAAACTTCTTAATTGCTTAATTGTATCTGAGGCAACATCAGTCGGAAGTTAGTGGTGCATATGTGTCCAGGAGTCTGCAGAGCTCACCATGAGCAGACTCCATTTGTGGGAAAATGGTCTTTGGAGTTTCCAAGAGCTGCAACAAGGAACCTACTGGAACATGCTTTGTCATGCATGTTGTCAAGGTTGTCATACATGTCAGAAACTGGTTCAAGGTGGAAATACCTACACAGACACATCAACAAGGTGTAAAGGCTCAACCTTTTGGTGTCCTTGTTAATTGCCGAAAAAGCTTTCTGTGATGTGGTACAATTGAAACTAATGCAGAATTTCTAAGTAAAAACCAAACATATGGCAAGACAATACTAATATCTAGTTGCTTGCACAATATGAATTTTGCTTTCGTTTTACACTGACTTTGACTAAAGTTTCAGTAAAAGAATTTTTTATTCCACTGTATCCACAGTAGGATTGGATCTTTGATGAAGTTTTCAGACAGTAGCAGCTATGAGCCAGACTCTGCAGGGACTCTGATACATTTGTCCTGCGTTATTCCATGTATGGTATCTATCAAGAGGCTTGAAATTGAATATTGCTATGTAGCTCCTTTTTGGTTGGGGTTTGGGTTTTTTTTTTTATTATTATTCTTTTTGCCTTCTGTTTAGTTTTGCAGCCAGTTATGGTGAAATTAATCGATTTCATTAGCATTGCTTAATTACCCTTCACTGCTTCCTCTCCAAATAATAATAATTAAAAAAACCCAACAAAAAAAATCCAAAACAAAACAAACAACAACCAAACAAAAAACTGCAACCAAAATCAAACCCGAAAAATTTAAGATTGAAAGAAAGCTCTTTTTTACTAGTTTCAGAGACACCAGCAAAATCTCACAAGCATCCCTTTAGGGAGGAAATGAATCAAAGCTTCAAAAGCCACATTCAGCTATGTTTACTTACTTTATTGCCTCAGTTACAATGGTTTTCAAAGAAATTATTGCATGATTCTTCACTGTGTTTAGTACCTATCTGAGGTGCTTGGTAAAATATTTCTCTTTATCATTGGTCAGCCAAGTCATAATGACAATGTACAGCCCAAATTGAGAGGATCATGCTTCCTGTACCTGTAATTTACAAAAGCATCTTATTGAGAGATATATGGAGAGAAGAAAGTCTACAGCAGCTACACTTTCTTAGGCCCTATTTAGAACACACAGTGCTCAAGCTTTTACAGACAGCACGGAGAAAAAATTTTAGAAAAAATTCTTATTTTGCATTCTAGTGTTCAGAAAGTTGAAGGAGCAGATTGATTCTTACCAGTAATACTTTTAAACTTTTTATTCTTCAGTCTAATAAATTGCTGTCATTTGTAACCTAATTTAAAACTTTCACTGGAATATGAGTTTTAAGTCTTGAAGTATTAAATCTAATTTCATTTTTTCCCAGAATATGTATTTTAATATAAATTTTTTATAGTTTATTTTTAAAAACTTATTCTAAACAGGAAAAGGACATTCCTTTTTTCAAGAATCTCTGTGCCAAATATAAAGTGAATTTTGGAAAAAAAAAAGAAACAAAAGGGAGGACTAAATCTTATCTATATTCAAAATCTCATCCAACAATAAACTATGTTGTAATTTATTAGGTAAGAGAAGACAGACAAGCTGTAGACAGGAATCTAAAACTGGAAAATCTATTAAGTATATTTCTCTATGCTTACTGTGAATATGATATCAGAGAAATTGTCATGTCATAAATAATAAATCCCTTTTACGCAGTTTTCATATTCTTTGAAATTATATATAGAAAAAAACATTAAGTGATGAGGGGGTTGTGGAATTTTTTAAACTATTTTGAAGACTTGAGATGAAGTGTGCTGGTTCCTGATTATAAGGAATAACATTCTTTCAACTTTCTGTCCTTTTTAATTTTATTTTTTTTTAATTTTCTAGGAGACAGCATTTAGAAAATAGATAAGGCTATTGCCCAGAGACTTGACATGACAAATCCTATTTTTATGCATCAGAAATTCAGTACAAAATGTTATTTATTCTAATTCTTCTGTCAGAAATCTATTGGAAGGGAAATTATGGATATTCCTTAATTATTCCTGAGGGTTCTGCTCTCTTTCTGGTTTGTTTTTTTGTTTTTTTTTTTTTCTTAGCAAATTGATTCCTTCTGGTTTTTTGCCTTCATACTTATCAGGCTGAAAGGACTTATAATCATGTTGATTGCCATATAAATTCCTTGTGTATTCTGAATACAAGAAAGAGCAAGAAAACATAAATTCAATGTTTTAGGAAAGAATATACAGCTATCTTCTATACTTTTTAAAAGATAAACTGGATACTGTTTTACAGGTGGAAAAGGATTTTTTGATGAGAAATGCAAAACAAAAGACCTGCAGGGATCTTCCTACAGTTTTATTAATCTGAATGTCCTAATTCTGGAGTCAGAATCACTGGTTTTGGCCATTTTCCAATTGAGTAAGGCATTTTGTGGATAGAATGGCCCCTCTGCAATGACCAGCTTTCATGACAGGAGTGCTTTTGATTTGGGACTAGCTTGGCTTTCATGGTGTACATTCTTCTAATTTCCGTAATTATCAGAGCACTTGATTAGTTATAAATGAGAAATTTGCTGAAATAAAAAAAAAAATAAAGTATTTTGAACTTTTTTTTCCACTTTTCTTAATCCAGATAGAGACATTTATATAAACTGAACGCAACACTACCCTTATGATTTATGAAGTGGCAGATCTAGTTTCTTGGCTAAATATATTCCTCTTCTCAAATAGTACATGTTCTTTCTGATAACTTAAGTGTCAGAAAATGGAAGACAAGAAAAAGAAGTATTTACATGGTTTTTTTGACACAGTTTAGATATCTGAGGAGTTCCCTGATGTAGTTGGTGGAGGCACTGGAAGTAATTTAGATTTGGAGGATCTACTGAGGTCTTCGTTGAACTGTTACTGCTTTGAATCAGTACAGAGAGATAAAGTGGTGGGAAAAGAACATATGTCTGGGAGATGTATAGATCTGCATTTCACTTCTATAGAATTTTACAGCATTCTACCTCCAGCATGCTCATTGTGTATGTGTGAAAGCTGAGAAGAATTTTTCACAGAGTCAGAATTATTCTCCTAAAGCAAGACTATTTGTCTAAGGGATAATAAATAAAAAAAAAAAAAAAAAAAAGTCGAAGTTTCTCTTTGTAGAAACTATGGATGGCTACACAGTAACTTACAATTACAGCAATATTTATATTTGTTAGATAAAGGATGTTGGTTATACTTGGAAAGATGTTGTAGAATGGTTTAGGTTGGAAGGGACCTTAAAGGTGATCTAATTCCAACCCCTCTCAGAGCCCCATCCAACCTGCGCTTGAACACTTTCAGGGATGGGGCATCCATGATTTCCTTGGGCAACCTGTTCCAGTTCCTCAGCAACTTCACAGTAAAAAAAATTCTTCCTAATTTCTAATCTAAATCTTTTCTCTTTCAGTTGGAATTCTTATCCCATCACTACATCCCCTTGTAAATAGTCACTGCAGTTTTCTTGTTGGTCCCTTTAGGCACTGGAAGGCTGCCATATTAAATACCACATTTGTTCTCAGGATATTAGAAGTTTGTTTTGGTTCCACAGGGGAGCCAAGTAGTGGAAAAAATACAATGCATGTCAGGGATAATTTTTAATTCCTTTTTTATTCAAAACAGAACAGTATTTTTAAAAAAATGTTTTCCTGTAATTTTCTATTTGCTTCACCTTTGTCACTGATGTGAAGTCATGAATGTTACCATTCTCACTGATTTATGCCTGAACTGTTGCAGTAGGGTATTCTGCTCCTTGCATTTATTGCTGTTATCTGTTATTATAAATGAAGTTTCAAAATTGTTAATTTATTTCTCATCCTTATGACCTTCTATTATTTCTGTGTAATGGAAAAAGGAATTGCAGTGGAGGAGTGAGAAAATTAAATACAGTGTTGTCTTTTCCTTTTATGTCAGCCACAGACTAGCACAGTAGGATAAAATTCCATCACAGTAGCTGCTGCACAATTGAAACCACAGCCATGAAATAGCTTTCAAGTCTGTCCCTGGCATCCTGCATTTGAATGGATCTAATCATATTTCATAACTGGAAAAATGCTTATTTATATGAAGTTTGCTTTGTATTTTGATGCTGATTATTTCTGAAAATTTATCTTAGCAGCTTGCCTCCAATTTCCAGGCTTCAGTAGCCACTGCACTGTACAGGATTCTCAGAAACACAGGAGGTGTTACCAATGGAATAGGAACAGGGAGAAAGTATTTATTTCATGTCGTCCTCTAAAAATAACGTACCCGAGATGGTTAAATTAAAAAATGTGTTGGTCTTTGGCAGAGAATCAGGTAAAATTAGCGTGGACTTCAGCAGGATGAACTTATGCTTAATATGGGAGTCTAGCAAACATTTCTGTTAGTAGCGTTGATCAGGGCAGCTAATTTTGCATGAACGGTTCTGAATTAAGCCTCAAGAGCTATTTATACATGCAGTTAAATTTTCTTTGTTGGCATGGCTGAGGTAGGGTGAATAGTAAAAGTATTGGGGGGAAGGCAGAAATTTCAATCAAACAATTTCTTGTTTATACAGAATAGAGCTTTAAAAGAACATTTAATTTTATAAAAAGGACGGGGGATAGAGGTTTAGTGTGCAGTGGAATACTTAACACTATAAAGACATCTGTTACTGAAAAATGCTTTTGAATGTTCAATCAAATTTGACTTGGTTTTGAGCATTTGAAAATTTCTTGTTGGACATTAACCATAATTGGGTGATTTGAGGGAGTACAACAAGCTAGCAAAACACATAGTCAGGAAAATCTATAAATGTATGCACACACACACATGATCACAACCCCACTGACTCTTGGCAAATCTCAGTTTTTTTCTACACCTGACCCTGTGAGTGTGAACTGCTCTGAATTTAATGCCTTGCTTTGCCTTTTCTTTCATCAGAACTTGATTCCTGTTAGGACATTTCTTGTGTAGCACAGAAAAGAAAAATACTTGAGATCTGGCTGTGTGCGAGAGCTTTTCGCTCTACAGAGCTTTTTGCTTTTCTTTTACTTCTGGAGTCTCTGTTTACCTGAGACTAGATAAATAGGGTGAATCTCTTACTACAATACTCCCTCCTGACTTCCAGTAAATTATCCAACTCCCATGAACAAGTGAGAGCAGTACAGTGGGTTGGTGAACTAATTTGCTCTCTATGTGGCCACTTCATTTAGGAGACTCCTCAAAATAGAGAGCTGCTAAACTAAGCCATCAGCAAGTTTGCATAAGGTCATAAACAATGTTTGCTCATTAGGAAAATTCATTGCAAATGTCTGCCAACAGTGTAAAACTGCATACAAAAGGAAATAGCAACTTTTAGAAACGAGATCTGAAATTAACTGTGACGTTTCAAAGATTAGCCCTCAAGCTAATCAGCAGTTGACGATTTAATAGTTATAGTAGGTGGCAAATAAAAAAGGCTTTAGTCTGAAGTTGTAGAACACTTACTGCAGCATCTGTCATTTTAATAGCTGGATATTTGATGAAAATAAATGAACAACACACATTTATAGAAAAGCTAGTGAAACATTTTCTGGCTGATATCTCTTAGCTTTCTCTGCTTTGTATTTAATTTTGTCTGTATCTAGACAGTGTTTAACAGAATGCTTAATATGCCCTAGAAGCTGCTTTGTTTCTACTTTTTTTGCAAAGAGTGGAAGTCCCTACAAATAATAAAGTAGCAAAGCTCAAGGGAAGGTGATTGCACTGTCTGAGTGGTGGTGCAGGTTTGTACTTCACAGGGTAGTTCTCTTCAAGCTTCTAAAGAAAACAAGCACATTTAAGTAGTACCACAACCTTGGTGTTTTTTGGTTTTTTTTCCTGAAGTGTGATTTTATTTTTTTTAGCTGCACATTTCTAATCAACCTTTGGTTTATATTTTGGGATTGCTTTTTTTCTTTTGTTTTACTTTTCTTGTCTGTATCCCTTGAATCTGAAGGATGAAAAGACTAAAGAAAAGAGTTAAATTTATGAAAGCTCTGTCCTGATCCAGATCAGCAGATAAGCTGGGAGAGGGTATTGATTGCTTTAAAAAGTAACTTTTCAAGGGTTTTTTCTTTTGCCAGTTGAGCTTCTCTGAAATTGTTACAGAGGGCTCTTTGAAAATAGCAAGATATTGAAAGGGTGGGCAGTGTGTATGTGTTGGACAGGCAACATGGAACTACGGTTTTGGTGTCTGTTGAACAAGCAGGACATTGTTTTTCCTGATGATCAGATGGCCTTTTGTCTTCTGCTTAGTCAGAAGTACTACTACGTAGATTCCTTTGCCACCTCTTCACCATCTATCAGAAAAAGAAGGAAAAATGTTATGTACCTTTTATCACTGCATTGAAGCCCTGTGCCCTGCTTCAACAAGTTGTTTTTTGTGGGTTTTTTTATATGAGATAGGAAGTGGTGTGTGTCTACTGAAAAAGGGTGATAGGATAAAATTCTGCAGACACTTATGGAGAAATGTCCTGCTTGCAACAAGTGTACCATTGAAATACCATCTCCTACAGTTATAGAAAACCTGGAGTAGCTCCATCCACCTGTACTGTGATTTCACACAATGTCACTATCTTATGATCAGTGACAGATGACACATCAGTGTGGATCTCTGGTGATGATCCCATATCAGCAAGAAAATATGAGCACCTCTCTTCATCATATACAAGTCCATAAAAACAGATCAGAGTTTGCAGTATCTGCTGTAAGAACAGCTTTGACAGAGTCTCTCCTGCAATAATTATCCAAAATGGAAGCGTGGTGAAAGGCATGGGGTGTTGACAATATTGCAAATTTCTAAATTTCTGTTTGGAATTTCTCAATTTCTGTCACTGATTGGCAGGTACAGCCCCCCTAGGAAGGACTGAAACATTGCTGCAAAGGGAGATGCAGAAGGAAAGTGGAGTGTGATGGAGAAGGGAAAGTCTGAAGTGCTTTAGCTGCACTGGGTCCTGTTGCAGTTCTTGGTAGCTGTTGTAGCACGTAGTGTGTCAGTCAGTACAGCAAACTAGCAAAAAACTGTCTTGAGAGCTATGATTACATAGCACAGGTTAGAATTATTTCAAGGCCCTTTCAAGTAATGTTATCTGTAAAGGAGGACTGCTCCTATCCCAAAAGAGAAATGACAAGTGCAGAGGGAACAGATGAAGTATCAGCAGGGTCTGTGTTCTGGGTGGAGAAGCCCTTGAGAAGAATTATATCCATAGTTATGTCCCTAACCCACACACGTATTTTTAAGAACAATGTTTCTGGAAAGGAAGACTGCAGGAGAATGTGTATTTAGGAGAATATCATGTTAAGCAAAAAGATTTCCTTGAAGGCTCTTTTCTAATCTGCATCACTGAACAGTTCTGAATTTTCAGTCTCCAATGTCTCTTGTTCTGGTTCTGATTTGTTTATTAGTGCTTAGAGTTTAATGAACATCTTCTTACCTGACTGAAATTGATTTTACTGTCTTTGTTGAAGAGCAGATCAGTAACAGATTATGTCAATTCCACAGAAATATGTCCAGATAAGACAGGTGTGCATGGACCATGTGTTTAGTAGCTGGGTCATATAAGTATTTACTAGATGGAGCTTGATGGTCTTGAAGAGCCAGTGAGGCTCTTTTATGGTTACCTGGCAGATGGCGTGTGAGTCATACAGGTGCAGGCTGGTACAGGCAGAGCTGAACCATACTTCCAGGTGTGTATGTGCAGATGATGCAATGAAGCTTAGGCAAAAACCAACCAACCAACCAACCAAACAAACAAACAAACAAAAAACCCAAAAAAACCTATGAATTATGGGCATTCCAGAGCAACAGTGTTTTTACAGTTATTCCAGCATTCAGTGTCCTTAAGAGAAGGAGAAAGGATCTATGGCAAATTTAGGGATGCTACTGTTTCTGCCTGATTTGTCTCCATTTGAAATTACAAGTATAGACATCTTACGTGGATATTTCCAAGCCTTCAGCTGCCCAGTGGTTTGGGGATGAAAACCACCAGGCAGAGCCTTGAAGTGCAGCATATTCTCTCAGTGGGCACAGTGGTCAGAACAGCGATATTAGGTATCCTGTATCAGCCCCAGTCTGTAAACTCCTTCCTCAGAGCTACATCTGATTTATATCCTTTCTCTCCTAGAAGAGAGCTCTAGAGAAGTACCTGCTTTAGCTTAATATTTGGGGTGTGAATGCTCTTCTGTCATTATTCTAGAGTTAAAAAACGTTATTGTTTTGAAGTTAACGTATTTTAGAAAGAGTATAAAACTGAATTCCTGAGTGCTTGAGGGAATTGCAGTTCTTGTTTCATTTTCCACAATAACAGATGTTAGCCCTGCTGCCTTGGGATTGTTCCAGCTCTGATAATTCTGGTTTGTGTACCTAAAACTCTCACTGAGGCTTCAGATGGATGAGGAAGTTATTATTTACTAGCTTTTCACCAGGACTCCTCTGAGACAATAAATGCCATAAAGATGCAAAATTTTAGTATTACTGTTCTCCCTTCTCTAAGTAGACTTTCATTTTATTTTTATTTCACTGTACAGGCAAAATATAGTAAGATTTTACTGGCTTGATCCTGTTTTTGTTTCAATCAGGGACAAATCTCCTTTAGCTTCATTGTGAGCAGGAGGTGGTTCTTACTTAGCAAAGTGCTCTAATAAATAATTTGCAAATATAACTCAAAACCTTATTCTAAAATTCTTTTTGCTCACGGAAAATGTAGGAGAAACCTCTTTTGAGATGCTCTCTGGAATTAGTGGAGATATTTTAAGATTGCTGATCAGGTATATTGCTGTAAGTTAGTAATGAATGATTAGGCTCAAGATCTTGTTCAAGCACATTTGGAGAATTTGTTGAGTGTACTGTATGGAATTACCTGACGCAGATGTCAAATAACTGTGAGTGATTAAAATAATGGGGTGGAGTATAGCAATTTAAAAATAATGTCTAGTGATGACTATAAGAGCCTGCAACTTTAAGTGCAGATCATGTAAATCAAAGAAATGCTTTGGTGATCAGTTGTGCTCATTGTAAATACTCTTTAACTCAATGGTGTAATTCTTTACTGGGTGTCAGATGGCTGGGAAAATGAAACATGGAAAAAAGATAAATGAGAAACCTCGAAGCACACAAATAATACTCTGAAGGCTGAAGCAATAAGAAGAATATTCATAAGCCAGTTTGTCAAAATCTCAAGAATATATTTTCCACTGTTTTTTGAAGAGTTGTCATCATACAACTTTAAAATCTTCTCAATGTCTGCTTTTCTTGAGCTTTTAAAAAATAAGTAAAGCTCATTGAATACATTTCTAAATGTGCTTAGATCTGAGAGCAGGTTCGTTTATTAAATAAATTCTGAAGCATAAAATTAGTTCTAACCTGGTTATACTTATGCTGTACAACACTGTTTTGGATACTCTAAGAAAAGAAATAGAATATATATTTTAAAAATATATAGATTTTCTATTACAGTTTTTGTACCACATTTACAAAGATCTGTTGATTTAGGTTAATTGTACTTCTCTCCATTGTTGAATATTGCTTGGCGAACTTTAATTTATGTTCTGCTTTCATCTAGGTTACCCCATCACTGGGCAATTTGAAAAAGATTTTTAAATGAGCCTTTTTTGTCTTCAGTGAAAGTGACCCACTTGATGTTACAAGAATTAAAATTTAGCATGACGGGAATTTTTCTGTGCACCTAAAAGCAAAATTTCCCCGTGGGGAATATTTTGCAATGTGACAGTTTTACTTTATGGCCGGTAAAATACCCTTAACTTTTAAAACTATATTTATTTTAATTCTCTGTTCACAGTGCAGCACTTCTGAGCTTTTAGTTTCACCAATTAACATATTCTCCACTGTTCTTAATCTTCACAGCAGCTCTAGGCAAAAATATTCCTTAACTTGAATGTAGAATTCTGCTGAGCGTGAATCCACCTGCAGCAGTGTTCAGAGTGGTGTTACTAGCTGACTTAGCCTGGAAATGCTCTGAGGTTGTCAGGTCTGATATTCAGTGGATTATATTTTCATACATCACTGCTTGTCTTTTTTGGCAGTCATGATTTCTGTGATGAACTAGTTTTCTTCCTTGGAGAGGTGCTCCAGTTGCAAATAGGATTCTTGGAGCCTGCAAGCACTTTAGTGAAACACAGGAAAGTTAAAGCATTATAATGGCACTTATTGCAGATAAATGCACAGTACATTTTCAAATAGTTTTCTAGGATTTTTGGAGTCAGCTTTTAGAACTTCTTTATTTGCTATCCTCTCCTCTTCTTCCTACCCTCTTCTCACAGGTTGTTTTCTCAGCTGCTGCTGCTGCTGAGGATGAGTTTGGCGTTTTCTAGCCTCTGCTAGAGCCACTTAAAGATAGTTATTTTTTAGAATTTCCTAAAACAAAAAAGATCTTGCACTTTGAGTATATGGCATGGTAGGATTTCCCCCTTGGAGCTCTTCACATAAACATTTGGAGGGTGATGAAGCAGAAAGTGCAGCAGGGCCCTTGATGGAGCCTGTTCAGTACAGGACAACATGCTCTACTTGGGCCGCATCCCTGCTTCAGTCCTGCTGTGACAAAGCAGGCTGAGACCAAAGGCAGCACTTGGAAAACTAAAATACGCTGCCTTTTTTGTTTTTAATTTTTCCCCCAACCGCCTAATTTGAACAGTTTGTAGATATTTTTATTTTACACGTTTTAGAAAAGTAATCCTAGGATTTTGATTTCTGCATTATCATCCACTTTCTATCTGGTCCATAGTGACAGCTGAGGTTGTTGGCATATGAAGCCAAAGCACTGAACAGGAATCAGACTCTTCTCTCATTTTTTAGGAACAGTTTTAATCAAGCCTGGGACCTGTTGTGCTTCACTTGTTGAATGTTTCTGTGTGACAGTAACTTTTTCCAGTTTTGTAATTCATATTGGCCTCAAATGCACCAAAACTTATAACTATGCCTCCTACTAACCACTGTCAGAAATCACATTATTCTTTTAGAACATGATCTATAAAGAAGTTCACACATCATTCTGCTGTTGTTACTTTTAACAGCGTCTATATTTTTATATATCAGCCTCCAACATCTAGCCAAAGGTTCATTAAACCTTATTGTGTCTCCTAAAAAAGCTTTCTGCCCTTCATCCAAGAACTTCTCAAAGTGCTTTGATGTTAAATCTTGTGTATATGGCTAAGACAAGCAGAGCTGTACCCAGCTCTCTCGCTTACGTGTCATCAAACCTTTTTGTCTGGGCAACCCTTCATCCTGAGCATAACTGGCAAAGTTTCTGCGTGACTCTACTTATTTAGTATCAGTAGGTGTCATAACAGGTAATTAGATGAAAACAACCCAACCCTAACCAAAACAAGATAATTTGAATACAAAGAGTGAATTCACCATCAAACAGTGTCATACATTATGTAAATAAAGCTCTCCAGGGCTGATGTTTCGTTGTCACTGCGGTGTACAGTCTGCGTGCTGCTTGGTGGCATGGAAAATTCTGAGTATGACTGTAATACTGAGAAAATGAAGAACTTTCAAGAGTAACTCAACACAAATCAAGAGATTATAGAGAATTATTTGAGGGAATAGTGTTTCCATCACAGCATATTTAAAAATCAGCATGGTTTTCCATCTATGATGGATTGACACAGGAGGTTTTGTCTGCATAAATTAGCTATATAAGAGCCAAGACTTCAACTGGAACTCTTTGAAAAATAAAGGTACTATTTTATAGTTTGTAAGTTCTACACTTTTTCTACCTCATAAATTGTACCTCGAAAATTTCTGATGAAATTCTCCTGTCTGTGCAATTTCACTTCTGCCTCATTCATTCTGGCTGCTGAATTAGACAGCGGTTCAATTGTTTTTGACCGTGTAATTAGGATGATGTTGTGCATAAGTAGTCATCATTGTGAGTGCTGCAGCATAGCCAGAGCTAAAAAAAGCCACACCTAGAGATTGTGAAGAATATTGTCCCAGAAGTGAGACAGGAGAAGAGCCTGGCAATTTTCCCTCCCGCCCTCATCCACCCCCAGTGAAGGACAGGGTCCTACTCCATGCAGTGAAGGAAATAGCTTGTTGAATTTCTGTGGAGTCTCAAGCGCTGAAGATCTTCCCTCTGGTGACTTCTTTGTCCTGCATGCTACTGCTTGACCTGATTTCTGATTCACTGTGGTATTGCTGCATTTGCCTGGTGACTACCAGGCATAGTGGGGCTACAGCTTCACCATGTTTGTGTTGAACTGCTTTGGCTTAAATGTTCTTCAGGAGTTACAAAGGCGAGAGGAAGTTTCAGTGGTCAGAAGTGTGTGTCTCAGCTGAATGTGAATTCTGTGAGACAGAGGTAAACTTCTGTAGCCTGGAGGTTCTTGTTCTGCTGAACTCAGATGTTTGCTGCAGACCAGAGAAGCATGTGAGCATGTCCAAAAGAGACTGCAGTGACATTTTCTGTTTGATATTCTTAATGCTAAGTTTTCTAAGATCACAGTCAAATCTCATAAATTTTATTATTGGTGCTTTCATTATGAATGATGCTGAAGACTGGAATTTGAGACACAAAATATCTAGCTTGTCACTTAATTTCCTTTTTTTTTTTTTTTTTAATTGCAATCTCTTCTCAGTGTCAAGCTACACAATTTTTTCCTATCTCATTGATATAGGAGCAAGGCAAACGTATAAGAAAAGCAATTATGACACCACAAAATTTGATCAGAGATTAAAAGTATAAATTGCCTGAGGTAAGAACACATAGATCAGTGAAATTGCATCTAGAAATTACTCAGTCAAGCTACACATGCAGCTGAGGGATAATTGTTTGCTGGTCCCTTTGGATGAGTGCACAACAAACCGACACAGAATCAAACACCGGGTCACACACTGATTGCTGTGATTAGACCTCAGCAGCGTCACAAATGCTTTGCAAGGACTTTTCCATTGTAGATTCTGTAATTGTTAATTGATTAATTATTTTTTGGTGTGATTTTAAAGCTAATAATTTTAATGAGATTTATCCTATAACCTAGTATTTAAAAGCAAAGGCTGTGGCATTATGGAAATTTGGATCTCTTTGCATCTGGATGGTGTTTTCTGCTAATTTCCATTTTGAAGATGCAAGTTATATTAGAGAGGCCAAATAGCCACAATTAGTATTCTAGAAAAGATTCAGTGCTCAGCTTTCAGCCTAATGTTCCAAACCTATGCATTAGTGTAAAGTTTTCCCTCTTGCAGAAAGTAAGGGGAAAGTGTATGGAAAGAAAGACATTCTTTAGTGGTTATTTTCTAACAGTGTTGAGCAAAGCAAGCTTTCTGTCTGCTTTGAGTCTTTTTTCCACAGCACAGTTGCTAAGTCCCAAGGGATGCAGCAGCGGACATTTCCCCAATTTCAGTCCACCCTTAGCCTGTGAGAGAGGGGAGGGATCCTGCTCCAAAGCACTTCTAAAATGCATCCCAGCTGCTCCTGGGCTAAGGATGAAGCTGTGACAGAGGGAACAGAAATCCCTGTAGATGTGGTTCAGAAAATCTTTGGATAAGTATCTGTTATGAATCATGAATATTAAACGTACTTTCCCTTAAAACCTAAGTAGTGGCATCTGACTCATTGGGCTCATGAATTTCTGTAGCTATTCCTGCAAATAGCATGTACATGGACAGAAGGAAGGAAGGAAGGAAAATGTAAATACCTTGCCAATTATTTTGTTTCATATCTGTTTTTTATGTTTGGGCATTTGGGGTTTTTAATATCTGGGTGCTTTAATTTTCTGGTTTTTTATGTTGCACCAGTGAGTAAATGTCAGTTGTTAAAATGTTCAGGCAACTAAAGATGCAGCTAAACACCTAGAATATTGATTTCATTTTGCAACTTTTTTTTTTTTTAGTATGTATTTAAACATAAGCATACTGTATTGTGTTTCTGATTGAAATACATCTATGAAGTATTTCCCCAGGAAAGTGGATGATGAAATTTATGTATATCCTGATAATCATGTTATGTGTCTTGTACATTTATAGTGTGTTTTAAATAAGGATTTTGATCAATTGGTAAGCTGGTCAAAGGCTCACTCAATGATGAGCGATAAAAAACAAGTGATATTAAAAAGAACTCCATAATAATTATAAAAGAAACCTGGAATATCCTAAGTGTTGCCCACTTACAAATATCAAACTGCATATCTCTCTGCTGTAAGTCGAAGGAACATGTAATGCAAAACCACGTTTAAAAACTGCAGAATATATTTTCTCTACTTAGACTTAAAAATATCGGGGGCAGAATACCTGTCTTTCATATGTGCTTGCTGAAAAATATTTTCCCTGAGGCTTTCAAACTGCTCATACTGATCTTTCTGTTAGGCTCTGATCAAGCAAAGCGCTAAAAAACACACTGAATATTAAGAATGAATATTCCAAATGGGCTGATGAAGGGCTGTATTGAATCAAGTCTTTAAAGAGTACGTTCCTTGTTTTGCAAAGAAACATTTGCCTTATGGAGTTAATGTTTAGTATCCCTTCTTTGTGGAACTGTTTCATAATAGCCCAAATTTTAGCTGTGAGAGAGAATAAACTTTTTTATACAAAATGTGAATATTATACAATTTTTAATGCACATCTCAGTGAAATTAAAGGCATGTCAGGCTTAGGTTTTTCAATAAAGGCATGCCATAGCCTGGGGGCTTGTCATGGCTGAAAATCTAGTCTGTGACATGCTTTCACTTCTCTGAGTGACAGGCGAGGCAGCACTACCTTCAAAATATAATGCGTTAGGGATTTTGCAGACTGCATGTATTTTATGATCTTAAGTTATAACAGAATCATAGAATATCCTGAGTTCAAATGGAGACAAGGAAACTGAAGTTACTGTTTTAATTTTAGGTTGGCTTTGTTCTTTGAGGTGTGCAAACCTTGGACTCCTCTCAGTTAGTCAAAAAATGCAGCTGTATGTGATGCAATCCCAATACACCGCAGCAGCCTTATTTTCTCTTGTGTCTTTCATACCGACTGCATCTCAGACTGCTTTCCACAACGCTCAGCAACTCCTGGCAGTACACAGAGAGGAGCCAGGAAAGAACTTGCTCCAAATGCCCTGTGTGTCACTAGTATAATCTTATTCAGCAGTGGATCTCATATAAGAAAGGGAACAAGTGAAAAAAATTCTCAAACACAGCAATTCCTTTGTGTTTTAATGAGATTTTTAAGAAAGGAAAAGCGGGATGTCTATCTTTCTCTGTCAAAGTATTATTATTGTTTTCTCAATTTTAAAAATTTAATTACCTCATCATGGTAATAACATTTAATCACTTTTACATTCATAAGATTTAGTTGTCATTTCAAGTGTATTTCATTTATAACAATGAGAAAAGTTACTTTTAATAACCACAACTTTTTAGGGAAATGAAATTTTAAGTTCATGTCCCTTTACATTTTGTTCACTGGCAGCCAAAAGAGATCCATTCAGAAATCAGACATCACTGTCTGTTTGACTGATTTTAGTTATCAAACGTGAATGGTTTGCTCTGCAGATGCTGTGGTGCACAGCCTTGAAGCCCTCCCTCTCTCAGGATATGCACCTTACTACCATCTCTACAATTTCTCTTCCACTCCAAGATGGCACCATCTTTTGCACTTATTTCTGTAGTTGCAAAAAAATCCTGCTGGGCATGGCCCAAACTTGAAATCTTTATTAAAAATATATTTCTCCCTCCCAGCCTTTGTGCTGTGATCTAATCTGCTACTCCTGCTACAGTTCTCCTTTACCTTTTCAGTTCCTAAATGAAAAAGCTTTTTTGTCCTCTGATTGCCTCCTTCAAATATTTGTGACAACATCTTCTTTTACTTGTTATTCAGCCATTTGGTATAGATGGAAAGGTCTTAATCCTCTTCAGGAAATTAATCCCTATGTACTTAATTTGATTTAAATTCCTCCACCAATGCATATGTTAAGAAGTTATGTAGCAGTGAGCAGGCCATTGATTTAAACACTGTGATCTGAGAGGAGAAATAGTACTTGACATGCATGATGTTGGCAAAAGCTGCTTTTGTGTTGTGGCTTTCTGAATTTCCCTTCATTAATTCACATCTTTCTGTAGTGGCTGTGTTTGTGTGTGATAGGGATTTTCTCAATGTATGTTATTCCAGAGCTTACTACAGACAGATGGGGAACATTGCTTATCCTTCTCACTATTTCCCCTTTTTGCCTTTAGTTTGAAGATTAATTTGTTCAGATCTACCTTATGTTGAGATATACATTGACTGGCCATTTTCCAGTCCTGATTTTCTCATTCCTGAAGCCTGCATGATGTTTTCAGCTTAATCTTGTAATTAACTGCAGGAGGGTAGTACTGATGTAGGTGAGTACAGCTGGCACTCTTCCCAGCCTTCCTTAGTGCAGTCTCTTTGCAGGCAGGCTAACAAGGATGCCTTTACTGACAGAGTATTTCCAGTTTGTTGGACTATAATGTTAATAAAGGCAAGACTTTCAAGTGATTGTCGTATTTGCTGTATAGTGTTTCCAAAATGCACCATAATTCACATGCATTTGTACTCACTGATGGCAAGCTTTAAACACTAAAAATATGAAATATTTCTTTAAAAGCTGGATGTGTCATAATTCTCCCCAAATCTAGAATGTTATTTTTCACATTTTAAAGTTCTACATATGTCAGCATAAAGAAACTGTAAATTTGGTTTGGGTTTTTTTTTAAGTCTGAATGAAGTGGAAACCACTTTTGAAAACTCTCCAAACCCCAAAAGACATTATCAAGGATTATAAGGCCACAGAAGGGTGGAGCTTGTTCCTACTAGTTATGCAAAAAAGCTGAAAAAAGGTTGAATGCTACATCTGGGAAGTTGTTGACAAACACTGTTTTTACGATCTGTTTGAAAAACCTGACCTGATTTCACTGTAGAGAAAGGTTAAGTGCAAGTTTAAAGATGATGTAATTTGCAAGCCACCAATTTTTGAAGGCCATATATCCCCATCTTGCTAAAAAAAGGTGGAAACAAGAAAAATTAAAACCAGATGGTGCTCTTTGCTTTAGCAGAAGAGGTCATAACTCTCTTCAGATTAGCCATCTAGGATATGAAAGAAGGAAAGATGATTCATCTTTATAAATGGTGTCATGTTCTTATTTCAGGGCTGCTCTTCAGCTCTCCCCCATTTTGTCTTGCTGTTTCCTTTTTGACTCTGTAATACCAGCAAACCCACCACACTGGGCAGTAACCTGAGCTCTGGTGGGTATTGGGAGTGGAGAGTAATTGCTCCCTTGCCACTCACGGGGCTCTTTCTTGGTGTAGAGTAACCCAGGAGGAGTGGTCTTGGGCTGGTTTTTGTGTCCCAGGATACTGCAGCACGTGGAGGCAGCACTTGAGTCTAGCCTGCTCCAGAATAGGCACCAATTCTCACTTTATCTGAAGATAAATTCTGTGATAGCCTCTAACAGTTGTTGCATGGTGAGAGGGCTCTGTTTGAAGGTCAGACACAGCAATCAGTTCTCTGTTGTGGAGCACGTTTGAAGTGTAGCCAACACATTTGAATCTGAATGCATTTTCTTACTGAGTGCATATCCTTATCACAGCTATCTGCATGATCTTTCTTTTCAATGAGTGATGTTTCATGCTGTGTGTCTGAATGAAAAACTTCTCTTGTGTTTGCTGCACACTGAAATGAACAGCCAGGTTTGGCAAAACATGAGGGCTTTTTCTGGATCTGATGCTTGCTGAAGTTTTGCAGTGTTTGTAGATTAAATGAGAAAAGGTGAGTTAACACAAGACTGTAGCTCTGTTGAATGTACTTTGCTCTGAGGAAATATGTTGTTTATTTCAAATGTTGAGCAACAGTATTTTTGTTCAGTTGATTTTCTGTTTAGGTCATCAGGTAAAAGAAATAAGTAGGAAAGAAACAAAATGCCTAAAGAGTTGGGAAGGGCTTCCTACAACAACATCCTTAGTTCATTACGGGGAAGGCTAAAGTTATGGAACCACAACATAGCTCCCTGCTAAGCATCATGCAGAGATATATCAAATTTGTTTGACTGCATACAGTCACTAAACAATCTTAATTTTACTTAATATGCGTAGAAAAAAAAGAACAGTTTACTATAACTAATATCTATTGGAAAAAAGAGAATTAGGAGGAAGTTTACAGCATTTAATGCCCAGAAAATTTAAAAATAAAACTCTAATAGGAGGTTGTGCATTTGAAGAATATTTGTTTTTCTTACCATGGGTTCCATAGATAAATTTGAAAGTAAAGTTGGCTCGTCTCAAGCTACAATTGGAGTTATTCTTTTAGGAAATCATTTTTGATAAAATGAAAATTTTAGAGAAAAATCCTATAATACTAAAATAGCATAATAGTTCCTAGAACATATTTGATGTGCTGGGCAACTAGACTATCACAACATGGAATTTGCAATTATTTCATTAAATGTAAACAATCAAAATGGAAAATACTTTGTCTGTCATTTCCCTATTCCTCACCTGTAAGTAATATTCAGTATATACATACTGTGTGGCAAACTGATTTTCATACACTTTATCTTATTTTTTTGAAATAGGGAATATTTTATACTCACCTGACCATCCTTTTCATTCATGAGGAAACAAAGAGTTATAGTGCTCTACAGCATGTGTAAATTGTATAAATTAAGCACTATTGAATAAAACCAGAAGCTGCCTTATGCTTAAATTTCAATGGGAATATGAAGCTCCAAGTTAAATGCATGTTGTTTGAAAAAAAGGGTTACAATGGCCTCTGATATCCACATGCAAAATAGAAAGTCTTATCCTTCTCACTTCAGTTAGTAAGAAAGTTTCTTTTGCTTAGCTGTCATCAAGAATATTTAGTTCCTTATTTTCCATGGGAAAATTCCATTAATAAAAACTTAGTGGAGTGAGAAGTGGCTCAACTTCGAGGAACAAATCTTAAAGATGTTCAGAGGCTCAGAAAATCTCAAAATTATGGTCTTTATTAATAAAGTAGTACATGTTCTGGATAAATTTAATCATCATTTGGATACATTTTGACAAAACAAAGATGAATCCTGTCTTGAGATAGAAATTTGTATTAATTATACTTCAGTGATGTCAGTAGAAGACTTCAGATATTTTCTATGATGCTGTTGATCAAATACTGGTTTTCTCTCCAGATGCCACCTTTAAATAGGATATTGATAGTCTTCTGAGGGTTAGATATAAAAAGGTTTGCAGCTAGGAGCAACTTTATCTCTGGATCCTCTACTCCCTGTGTGCACTACACGAGGAGCAAAACAGTTCAGTCTTTAAAATATAAGAGTATAACACCGTGTCTCTCTTCAAGAGTATGAACATACCCTGGCAGAGAAGGGTACAGGCACTGTGTCTTTGTCTGTCAGACAGACTGTGTCCACCCCGGGAGATAAGTCGGAGAGTGCTGGAAATCGTTCCTGGCTTCCAGCCACAAAAATTACTGTCAGGGGTTAGTAAGCAAAATCTCTTTCTGAATACATTGAGTCAAAAACGTCACATCAGATGCAGTAAGCATCTCACCTCTTCAGCTCCTGTATGTTTCCCCTGCCACATTGCAGAGGGAAGATTTCTGATGAGAAAAAAGAGAGGAGTGAGATAGATAAAGCCCTCTTTGTCTCTAGGGGTTACCAATGCACCTTATCTGGTGGATGGTAATAGAAGAGAGAGAAATAAGATTAAAAAACAATGCTGCATAAATTCCTCTATCTAGTGTGAACAGTAACATAGCCCAGCAGTACCACCTGATACCCAGACCTGCACTGAAACTTCCCAGTCATTTCCTACGAATACCTCTCCAGAGGGTAAAGTTTTTTCCAGTACCATGAGACACAGCAATATGGCCCTTCCAAGGAAGTTGACTTGGCTTATAGGCTTCAGAAAAATAATCTGGAATAAGTGGTATCTTACTTATACGAGTGTTCTGAGATTTTGAAAACAACATAATTTTTATGCTAATAAGATTTCCATTATTGCAATGATTGCTTTCTTGTCCTTTAATTACGTATGCTTTGATCAGTTGGCATTCGTGCTGTGCATAAAATAACTTTACAAATATTTAATAAATGGGTTCACAATATTAGTGTTTTTAAAGACAGTTATTGCTACAAATTAAGAGATTCCTTTTCCAACTTAGAATATGAAGATAAATATGATCTAATTTGAGAAGCAATTGTTAGCTGTTTTGCAATTATTAATTCCTTTTATGGGTGATAGAAAGAGAGTAGAATCTCCTTTTAAGTGCTATATCCTCATTCTAGCTATGATTCAACATTGTCATATCACTGCAATATAGTGAAAAACAGCATAAATATTCATTGAATGCCAGTGGCAGAGAAGGAAATACTTTCTTATTCTAATACCACTTTCATTTGAGATAGATGAAATAAAAAGCTTCTCATTAGTTATTTTGGGACATTTAATACTCTATAGGCATGCCATACACTTGGCCAATTAGCATAGATGATTGATGACAAGAATTAAAAAATAGAAGTAACTGATTTTTAAGGGCAGCTGTGAGTACAGGGTTTGTTGCTATTTTCCAGAGCAGTGCACTTTGTCAGAGTATTAAAAAGAAATTTAGTCCCATTCCATTCAGTGTGAGTGTGTTGACCAAGATAAGGAAAAGGTTATGATACGGGAGATAGCCAGAGAAAATAATGGAATCTGTCATTTGTCTTCCTTCAGGCTATTTAGATATTATTGCTGTCTCTCCAAGAAGCCAAGCATGTGATGCTGGAATGCTTTAATTACAGAGGTGTCAGCATGAGCTTCAACTCGCAGTGCTTATTTGGAACTTGTAGTGTTGGATCCTTTGTAGGAAAATGAAGAGTACTGCATCTTTAAGAAATGGTTTCCTTGTTTTCCAGTGAGATCTCTTCCAAGTTTAACACTTCGTAGATCTTGAAGATTTGATCTCTTCAACAGGGCTGAAAAAAGCAGCCAAACTGATAAGAATGCTTTTGGGTATGAGGCAACCTTCTCTTTCACTGGGAATAGAAAAACAGGCAAAGCAAGGTCTGGGCCTCTGTGCTTTCCTTGAAAAATCTAAGCTTAAAATCAGTTCAGAAGCCCTGCAGAACAGTTTGAGGACTTTATCTATTGGAAGCTGAGGTGCTGCCAACAGATTTCCCAATGAGTTTACACTGGCATCAGCTTGCTCAGTTGCTAGAACGCTGCTGGGGGTTCAAACACCAGTTCAGCCCAGCTCAGTATGATTCAGGGCTGTGGGGCTGGGGTACTGCTCTTGAGAGGGAAATGAAAGTTCGCCTTGTATTCAAATGAATCCAGTCCTTTCTGAGCATAAATTAGGGAAATTAGTGTAGGTTTGTGTACATTATTGTGTAAAGAGTGCAGTTATGAGTTAGTAAAGATTATCTGCTCTTTTGAGTGGTATTCTGCCACTCTCAGCCTTTTGATAGACACACACATACAGTTTCATAAGCAAACATTTTAGATTTTCCTTTCAAATAAAATATTTTTAAAGCCTGAAAACTGATTTTCACCCTTTTTCAATGGGAAAAATATATGCGGGTTTTTTCTTATTTTCATTCTTTGTATGTCTTTTAATTTTTTTTTTTCCTTTTCATTGCAGTTAAGTAGGGGATATACAAATTTCAAATTCTCTTATGTGTTAAATAAATGAATTGTGTTATTCTGCCAAATTACGAGAGGGGAGTATTAGTCTGTCCACTTTAGGTGTACCAGAGGCATTTAAAGAGAGCATAGGTGTCTGAGGTTCAGAGAACAGCAGCCCAGAATGGTTCCTCTCCAGTCTCACTTTCAGGGCACTGAAATTCAATCCCTGCTTCCATTCTGGAACATGAAGTTCCAAACCAGTTTGTGCATGGGAGAGATATTTCAGACTGGCCAGGTAAAAATCTTCCTCCTATATAAAAATTTCGTGGTGGAAAGATAACTCTGCTGGTTTTTATTCCTTTCACTGTTGCAGCTCTGAGAATACCTAGTCTGCTGAGTGGAGAACTGCTTGTTCTCTGCACAAATATCATTTATAAAAGGAACAGGAGAATCTCCTTCAAATAATACAGTGAGTCTAAAAGTAAGCATATGGCCAATAATAAGAGGAACCTGAAAGCAAGAGGAAAGCTTAAAATGATAAGAAGATTCAGATTCAAAAGCAGTCTTCTGATGGAAATAATGGAAGTAAAAAAGCTCCCCATACTGAGTTTTATAACTCCAGGAGCTTAGGTATGAATATAGCCCCATGAAATGCATTGATGAGTAGTAATTCCCTAATTCCCTTCCAGTTCCAAATTTACTGACTCTGATTCTGCCTGCACTTCTCTTGAAGCAAGAACTGAGAGCAGTACCTTTAAAATAAGTGCACATCTTTTTTATGGTTTTTTTGGTTTGTTTTTTTTAGGGGAAATTTTTTTGGGGGGGTTCTTTTTGTGTTTGTTTAGTTTTGGTGATGGTAGAGGATTGTTTGGTTGTGTGCTTGGTTTTTTGGAGGTTGGGAGATTTCTTGGTTGGTTTTTAGTTTGGTTGTTTTTTAGGGTTGGAGGGTTTTTGTCCAGAAGCAGCTTAGTGGTGTCTGAGCTGAGAAATTAAATTTCCTAGTCTAAACTTGGTAGTCTGGGAATCTGCTAGTACTTTAAGACTGTCACTAATCTTGTTTTCTTATGTTTTCGTGTTTTCATTTACCTGGGTACATCTGAATTATTCTGCATGACATGGTGTAGATAACATCCTGGGCATGGAAGCGCTGTGGGGCATGGGTAGGAAGAAGGTGTCTAGTCTGTAGCTATTTCATAGCATTAGTTGGACTTTAAAAGACTAACTTTACCTTGAGTTAGAAGAAACCCAAAAAGAGGAATCACTTCTCATTAACTTGCTCTTACACTAATTTCCGCAAATTAGCTGGGGAGACTTAAGGGGTAACAAAGGGATATCATCTGTTGTCTTGTTTTCATCTCCCATCATCATGTCCATAGGGAATCCCTGAAGAGTTTTCAAGTGGTATATTTCATGGAAAAATACACTTTTTATCTATTAAGTGGCTAAGTATGTCTCAAATTTTTAGTTTGACATTGATTTTTAATTAATTTTAGAAAGAGAATGTATTTAAAACAACAAAGTATTTCAGAAAAGTTTTTAAAAGCGTCCATCACAGTGGGGAGATATTTAAGTATCAGGAAGCCTTAAATTTAGTGTTCTGAAAGTGTAGGAAGTGTGATCCCAAAGTAACACCATTGTTCTAGGCATTGCTTTATGGAGTCTGAAGAGAGTTACACCTTTGAGACCTGTGACCTGTGCTGGCTGGAAAGCTGCTGTGTTGTGTAGGGTCTAATGGTGTATGGCACTGATCTCTCAGAAACCAAACCAAGCCTCTTCAGCATCTTCGGGTCTGAGTGTTTTTCAAAGAACCTCCCATCTTTCCTCACCAAAACTGCTGCACACATATTAACAGAGAATCTTTAAAGTGTCAAAACTATGCCAGTTATACCTTACTGACTCTCTGTGGGGCGTTGGCACAGGTTAGGATAACCTGAAGGATTAAAATGGACAGTGAAAAGGGCTGAATTTGATTTTATTAAGAATATGCTGGTTAGATCTCCTTCATGCCACTGCCAAGCCTGTTCAAATCTCTGTGCTCAGCAATGCTAACGCTGTTCTCTGCAGATTTCAGTCAGAATTTGATGCTGATGAAAGCATCACCTGGAGGGATGCAGTGCTGAAGAAAGGGAAGAGGATGAAACTTCTACTTCATTATCATCAAACATAGCCATCTTCAGGAGTCCTTTCTGATAGCAATATAGACAAAATTTGAAATTTTTAAGAAAAGTAAATTTGAGAATCCTAGGATTAGAAATAGCTCAGGCTAGGCTTTTTAGCTTTACAGAAATAGACATCTTAAATGTCATAGCAATTCTGACAATTGTCAAGTAAAGCCAAAACCACAACTGGGCTAAATTAAAAGGTTGTTAGAAGCTTGCTGTAAATTTAGATCAACAAAAATTATTGTTTCATTCTGAAATGAAAAATGGACCCATTTCAGTGATGGTTATTGGGAAATATATTAGTAAGTCAATGTTCTGGACAGTCAGTTCTCATGTGCTTTGAACTGTCTTAGTTGATTTGCCAAAGTAAGGTTTAAACTACTTTAATAACTAGAAACATTTTATGAATATTGAATTAAACAGTTTGAGTTCCTGTGTAAGAGATTGCACTGTGTAAGAAGAGGGAAAACCAGTGTTAGTGTTCTAGACCTGGATGGTTACTTGCTACAAAAAAACACCTTTTAGCTTACTCAGAGTCTTGCCTGGTCAGCATCAGTTTACGCTTCTGTCTGCAGGGGAATTTTCAGATGTAAAGTAGCCGTGTAACACTGGGAATGAGTCTGCTATCATAGTCATAGTCTTTTCTCTACCCAGTAGCGAGAATCATCCACAACTGACAGATTTAGATCTTACTTAGAAAGTGATTTGTTAAGCCACCTGGTCTTTGTAAATTTTTTTAATTGGCCTTTCCTGTTAAGGTGGTTTTGAATTAAAGTTGTTCACTTAGAAAGATAATAGTCTGAAGATACTGTGCTCAGCACTTGCACGTTGGTAATGCCAGTGTGTTCTACTTTGGATATGAAGACCTTGCTAGTAACAGACCCTGTCTGCTCCCTTACTAACAACAGAGGCTGCCTGCTCTTTAGGAAGAACAGAGTAAACAAAGTAATCTGCTGTGTCCAGCCAATGTGACAGGAGGTGCACAGAGAGGAGGCAGTGGGTCCTGCAGTCATTGGGGCCATCATCAGAACAAATGAAATACAGCCCGTGCGGTTCTGCTCTCTGCTGAGATTAATGTAGTTTAAAGAAAATGGAAGAAATTACTTCAGAACATCATATGAAATTGCACTGTTGAAGAGATGGAACTGCTGCTTAATGCGGTGTCCTTAAAAGGCTTTTTGCCATCTCTTCTGATTCATTCTTACAAAAGCAGAGGGGAAAAAACCCATGGTGGTGGAAGATAATGCGCTGTTACCCTGTTTGTACAGACACACAGAGTTAGAAACTGAAATCATCAGGGACTCAACCTCGTAAGAACAATTCTGTGCATCACCTCAGCAGTTCATATTTACTCTTTTATACACACTGGGAAGGGCTTGAGCTCCTAGTCCCAGTGCTTCAGACTGTTTCCTTTTCACTTGCCACCTTGAGAGACAGGTTGTTTACATCAATGTTTTTACACACTCCTGGAAGAGATTGAGTCAAGAGAAAAGGAATTACATTTCTTGTGCTTCAGAGGCCAACCATAGATCAGGAAATTGGCTAAATACCAACAGTCAGTGCTGTTATATATTATATATATCACCAGGCTTGAAAGCATTTGTTGCACACTATTCCAGGGCCTGTCATTTAGTTTCTGAAGTAATCAGAAAAAAAACTTGCAAAATAGCTTCTCAAGTATCTATGTTTCATTTCAATGTCTTTCCTGCTATGCTTTTAAATCTAAGACCACTAATGATGTCCAGCATAGAGCTTACCTGACCACTGACAGATGACTCACAAAAAACTCTGTCACTGGGTGAAAATGATACGGCCATAAAAAATAAAAGAACATCTAACTGCTTTGCCTTGTGCTGACCATAAGCCCAGATGAGTGCATAAAAGCACATTAATGAGTAACAAGGCATAAAAATTTCATCTTTCTTCACCTGCAATGACCAACAAGTCTGATACTGTTTGATGCATGATTTCCTGGCTAGCATCCTTTTCTCCCCCCTTTTAGCTGCTTATGAATTGCTGGTACCTTGTCAGGGACATTATTCCCTTAGTCTTGCTTCTGTGTGTAAACGGAGTGCTCAGATGTTCATAAATGATGCCTTTGCTTGCTGTGCTGAAAGAAATGCTATGATTGTGCTGTCTCATTTCAGCATAGCTGTGTAAAATTGTTTAGATGCATCTAAATGCTAATCTAATGGAGCAGCTTAGTCTGGGCTTATGTCATTGTGCTGCCAACAGCACACTTTTATGCAGTGACAACTGATGATAGAGGATGCTGATGAGATTGAGGGAAGAAATTTTAACTAAAGAAATTCTGTCTGTTCCCTTTCTGATTCGTTCACTTTCCTGAAAAAGAAAATTTAAAAAGAAAAAATAGGAGTTGAAGTTCTCCCTGAAATATGGCAAAGATCAACTAGCAAAATATTAGAATATTAGTTAGAAATAGAGGCACCCTTCTGCACAGCAAGAGCATCTGTGCTTCAGTTATAACTTTGTCAGGAAATAAACAAAATTGTAGCAGGAGCTTAGAGAGGGGAGATAGGCAAAAAAAAAAAAAAAAA
>VXBB01011783.1:203487-230587 GCA_013399915.1 Illadopsis cleaveri | reverse complement strand
AAAAAAATCCCCTCTCCTTGGAAGAAGAGGCTGAATGGATTGGAACTCATTATTTAGAAAAGAGTCTACTGGCGGCATGATGAAACCATGGTGGTAAGGCTTCCAGTACTTTGTATTTCCACACAATCCTAGATTGAGGATGTATGTGAATGATAGGTACATAAAGATGTTACATTTAATTTGAAACTGTAGGTGTTGATCTTCAGTTTCCATTTCTTCCAGCCCAGCTGTGGAATATAACTCATTGCTGTAATGATATTAGGAGATTTTTTTTTTTAGAAAACTTGGTTTTGGGAAATGATTTTAATTTGAGATAGTCTAAAGAAATTATTTTATANATGATAGGTACATAAAGATGTTACATTTAATTTGAAACTGTAGGTGTTGATCTTCAGTTTCCATTTCTTCCAGCCCAGCTGCGGAATATAACTCATTGCTGTAATGATATTAGGAGATTTTTTTTTTAGAAAACTTGGTTTTGGGAAATGATTTTAATTTGAGATAGTCTAAAGAAATTATTTTATATTCCAGGGATTTTTTTTTTTTAATTTTGAGAAACTCTATTACTTATTCTATAGACATTTAAGGTAGACAAGCACCAAAGCAGAACACAATGGGCAATGCCACGTACTACTTGAATTAGCTGATGCTAACAAAGATCTTGGCAAATAAGAGACACAAAGCCCATCTTTTTTATTAAAATTGCTGGATATTTTTGCCCAGAACAGTTTTTGCCATGGGGGAGGGGAAAAAAAAGAAACTTACATATCTCTCTCCTGTGTTCATTATTTCCAAATTGCCTCTGATGTGAACATCTACATCTGATTATCCCATACTTCATTCATATGAGAACAGTTTCTGTAACCTATTTAAAAAATCATTAATATTTCCTGATCTCTGAGCTATCTCTGAGATATAATTTTCCATTTACCTGTCTGACTACCAAGAGTTCACAGAAGCTACATAAGAATTTATGAAGTGTCACATGAGATCCATTGATGGGTCACGTCCTCGTCCTCTCTTTCTAAATGAAACAAATATATAAGTAATCCTCACTGAATGCAAATTTCAGAAGGTCATTACCTGCTGTGCAAAGGAATAATGTGAAACACATCACTGATTTTTCTGTTTTAGACCAAAGTCCTAATAGATGAGTGCCTCCTAGTTCCAATGTTAAGGAATTTGATGAATGCCAATTCTTCATTCTTCTTTTCCCATCACTGTCATGAATACCAGAATTTCTTCTTTTTTTCTCAGCAATTCTCTTCCAGCAATTTAGCTTCCTTCTTCCACACTGTTTTTCTCCAAAATCAATGTTTTTGTGTTTGGGAAACTAACATGTTTGTGGGTATGTTTTCTAAGCATAGTACAGCATGCTTGCTATTGTGCAGATGGATACTCAATGTATGGACGTAAGCCTGTTCATTTTATTCCTGTCATTTTTACCTGCTCTGTCATGGCTAGAGCAAAAGTCTCTGTTTAGATGAGAATGGTGGTATTGATTCATTTAGAAAATGTTAGCCAAGACCAGGTTTTTAGCTAAGCTTCACCCTGCTGTTTGAACTGCTCTGCTGCTCTCCAGACAACAGTGTTCAGTAACCCAAAGCTCTTGGAAAATGTCATAAGAGAGAAAACAAGCAGGGAAAAGACATCCCAACGAATTGTAAACTATTTCAGATTTTAGTCTTTAATCTTGAAAATTTTAAAGAAACACCTTTTCTGAAAATAGTCTCAAGGCCTGAAAAGCAGCAATCACTGCGTCTGTTTTGATCAAATGTTCTAAAAACATTTTATCCACAGCAGTCTAAAGATATTAAATCATGGGCTGAGGAGCATTGTTGATTTGATGGAGCATTTTAATTTTCCTCACCCTCTGCCTTCTGCTCTCCTCTCGTTTATCCAAAGATGATGGTTACCACTTTATCCCACAGGGGGGGTTACACCTTCACTGCTGTCTCCTTGTTATCCTCTCTTGCACTCTGCTTACATCTCCTGAGCTTAGCTGTTTGTCTGCAGCTGAATGAGTGATATAACTAGACTGAGGCAGAAGAGTTGTGCACAAGCTGCCCTCAGCTGGAAGGCTGGTGTTTTGTTTCAGAAGTGAGGTTATACTTGCAGAGCTAAAAGCCTGTTAGGTAGAATAAATGATATTCCCTTTCTCTATAAACACAACTGTCTTGGACAAGAAGTTTGAAGGGTGGAAGAGGCTATGAATTCCAGGGTGTAGCTCTTCACTGCCCACAAGCTGCAGAATCCAGAGCCACAAAACCCTAGCTTGCTGTTTTGTGCATGTCAGGGAAGGTGTGTCAGTAGCTAAGGAGTCCTGCATGAGTAAATTGAGTGCAACATGTGAGTAGCAGGCTGTGTGGATTGTATGAAAACATAGAAAGTATTCTGATAGGTTCTGGGGCTAACAGAGAGTGTCTTGCTCCCTTCCTCCTACCTCCTTCTGCCAGTACCTTCCAGGGCTTTTTTGTGCTGGCTCTGGTTCAACAATTCAGAAATAACACATCGCCCACTTGCCAAAGCAATAAAAAACAACAACAACGACGACAACGACAACCACAACAACAACAACCACAACAACAAGTAAGAACAAAACACTGAACGCATTTTGCTGATTTAGTAGGCCACTACTGCTCATACAGGGGTCTGATGAATGCTGAGCTACCATCAGGTAGGTGTAGAGCTGAACAGCTAGGTGCAATGTGAGAGGCCAGTAAGCTGCCCTCTGGGTGATAGCAAACTCTTAGGTTTCCTATCCTGGGATGCTTCACCCTCCTTGACTCTTACTTTTATTGGACATAGTCCAATAAGGAAACTACAATTTCAGAAGTACACCTTGATTTCAGCAGATGTCACAGAACTTAAAGAGACAGATTTAATTTTATATATTATATACATATATAAAGAATATATAAACTTATGCTAAACATTATTTCAGTTGTCATAGTTATCTTACTGCCTTTCAGGTATTTTTGCATGCATTTATTTAGATTGTTTACTTGATATCAAGTATCTCACTCAAGTACACCAAAAGTGAATGAGTTAATTTATTTTTGGGAAAATACTAATGGTCACTTTTGGAGCAGGTTTGACTGTGTAGTCTCAGATGTTTCATGGAAAGCCACTGGCTTTAAACACTGTTATATGAGGAGATGACTTGTCTATAGGGCAGAGTAGCCCAGATTCCTGGGCGGTGAAGCGGACTGAAGCAGTGTCCTGAAATGTATTGGCCCATTGGAAAACACTCAGGGCACAGAAGTCTTGTGGTATTTAACTGTCTTGCATCCAGCTGTGGTATTTCTGTCAACATTCTCAGGGTCTTTCCTCTGATAAAAGGGTATTTGTGTTGTTAATTTAGCTTGAATGTGCATATTTGAAATTTTAAACCAGCAATACAATAACAAGTATAGGCTGAATATATGATAAACAGTTGAATAAATAGTTGTTCGGTGGCATGTGGTGGAAGACTGCTGAAGGAGGAAGTAAATGTGGTCTAAAGCAGACATTTCTTGTAGGGATAGTACTGAAAACCATGAAGTAAATGCTATGCACTTATTTCTCTGTTTAGTAAATTTGAGATACTTGGCAGAAGAAAATGCACAGTAAATTAAATGGTGGTCAAAGTGCAGAGCTGGTCCTGACTGGGAAAGTAGTTAAGAAACTTATGAACTCTGGTTTGAATGAAGAAGATGAAGAAAACTATGATATGAATGAAAAAATGTGCTGGCTGTGGATTTCAGTGTATGAAGAATGAAAGTATTCTAACTTTGACATGAGCCTCTGTCCAGAACTGAAAAATAATACTGTCAAAGATAATGCAAAGAAAATTGTAATAAATGCCAGTCCTCAAAAAGAGCTAAATGATATGTTCATTATATAGCAAAGATACCTACTTTTTAACCACCAGGAAAAAAATATAGAGGCACAATGTACAGCTTTTTCCAAGCAGAGACAAAGGACTGCTGTAAAGACAGGAGAAGTCCCATGTGTGTGAAATAAACCTAATGTTGGCTAATAATTTGTAAGTGTGAATGGACAATGTGGACTTCTTATTCTGACCATAAATAAAGGACTAATGACTTAAAGGGAAAAGACTCTACATCCAAGGAGGGTAGAAAATGTCTTTTTCTTAAGGGCTGAAACAGTTCCTCTGTATAACAAAGTACACAAATCAATATAAGTTTGTAAAACAGAGCACAAAAAAGATGATGGTACTCAGAAGAAATAGGGACATGATGTCCTTGTATGTTCCAAGTGTGAGATAGATGCTTTGAAATGTATGGTCCAGTCTGCTTTTCATCATTTATAAAGGGCCTTCAAGCAATATAGCTTTTTGAGGTGGGAAAAAAAAAAAAGTCAAACAATTACAAGGGAAGCAGGTCGGAGATGTATCAAAACGCAAACAAACAAGCACAAACAAACAAAACCCTAAAAAACCTACAACATAAGCTTCTACATTTCTATTGTTCCAGTCACTTAACTTGTAATGTTTTTACACTTAACTAATATTGTTTATACTTATGGGTAGTAGTACATTTAGGAAAAAGTGCACCTGTGTAAGGTTGTATGATGAATTATGCAGCTGCAATGAATCCCAAATACAGGGATATATTTGGGCCAAAAAATTTGAAATTCTGTGTGCCGTGGTGACTGTACACACCAGCGGCAATATCCAGAGGGGCCATTCTGTGCCAGACTGAGCTCACTCAGCTCCTTTTCCACCCTAGGTTCACATCTCTGTCTGTTGGACTCCAAGCCACAAACTTTCTGTTTCCTTCCCATCAAGTTTTCAAGGGTCATTGTTAGTGTGAGATGCCTGTCCACAGCTCAAAGTTGGGCAGATGAGCTGGGCAGATTAGTATTTACTCTGGCATTCGCTTTTACAACTAGTAAAGAAAGAAAAAATATAAATGGTAGATTGAAAAAAGTTAAATAGGCACCAAAACACCGGTGTGGTTTCTGTTGGTCTCCATTGGGATGACCTGTGTATAATGGAAGATGAAAGCTTTGATAATTAACTATTTAATATATAGTAAAATGTGGGGTTTGTTCTAAGTGCAGGTTATTCACTTGTGCAGTTGATTTAAATGCTTGTTCAGGATCCAGGTCTTATTTTACATCTCTTGAAATAAAATATTTACTTGATCAAGAAATATTTTTTGAATATGATGATCGTGTTCTGAAGAAGTTAGTATTAACATTAAGTCCATTATTTAATTCTACACAATCACTGGTCCTTTTGCTAATCAATATCTAAATAGGCATATGTAACATCACCAAAACACAATGGAAGGTAAAAGAGAATTTTGTGTGTTGCTATATTCACATAGATTTCATAAGATCTATTTTTTATAGTGGGTCACACCACGACTGCAGTTTGTACTGGCACATATGCTGGAGTGTGTGGTGAGGTAAAAAGAAAGGACAAAATAGTGCTAAGACTGGGTTTTGGAATGTCACATGTTAATGTGTGTATTAGTAATATCTATTATTCAAATATCTGCCACTTTAAATAAAGAAAAAACACTTTTAGTAATTTATGAATCTCAAGTGTCAAGAAGACAACTCTCCAGCTAAATCTTATGGTATGTTATCTCAGTAACAAAGAAATGGCTTGATGTGAGCTGTAGAATATCATCAGAAAAGAGCTCACTTCTCATGCCATAAATCAGCACATAATTCCTAAAGACAGGTTTCTAAAACACTGATTGGCTTATTTCTTACTAACATTGCTGTAGTTTACAAAATTAAATTCAATATTTTATTGTCTATTTATATCACTTCTTTTGCTCCAAACATAATTCTCTTTTTTTATATATAATAGGCAGGAAATTAGGGGGTTTGATTCTCAAAGTTTAGCACAATATGTTTAAGGTTTCTTCTGTTTATCAAAGGGAAATGGTGTTCTGTGGCTTGCAGAAAATGGCAGGGGGAGGTGAGTGTGCTGTACTACAAAACTGTTGTACTGTTCCTACAGGGACCTGACTTCAGTATTTCAGAGGCCTTCAGTGCATCCCTTCAGTGACCAGAAAGGGTTATCCAAAAAGTGACAGGCTGACACAGAAATCTTTTGTAGCCTCACAGGTTTACATTTGATTTCTTTTACTCTGATGTCTGCCAAAACAAAGATTTATGGAGATGGTGTTAATAAGCCAAACCAGGGATGAAGTAGAACAGCAATCTACCTTGACAGCACTCAGCTGTCCAACACACATTCAAAATATTAAAAATACTTACCATAAGTGAATGAAACCCTCTTCTTTCATACTCAATTATGAAATAGCTGAACTAAGGAGGAAATTTAACAAGATCTTTTCTTAATTTAATCCAGAAAGATGGTATAAAAAATGGGAGTAATTTCCTAGGGATATGTGAGGAGGTTTCAGCATTACATGACCATTATATTGAGAAATAACAGTGTATAGCACCACAAATGGTAGTGCTGATTTAAAGACATTGCAATGAAAATGAAAACTAGGACACACACGTTGGTATAGTACAAAACCAAGCCATATGAGCTACTGGTATCCATAATCTAGTAGGATAAGTATTTAAGAGAAAATAAATAGCTTCTAGAGCCATTTGGAGAACTATATGATGGATGAATAAAGTGGAAAATATTTTCTTGTGTGATCTTTGAAAGTTTGCACATATCCTTTGTAAAGCAAACAGTGAAAATCAGTTGTTTGCATATCTCTCATCATCTGAAATTCAGTAAGTTACTGGCTTTATTGTTCTTCCATTTCCTTGAAATGAAAAGTGGATGGTAACACTGGCCAACTCTCTAAGGCCATTTGAAATCTGTAGAAGAAGGCCTTAAGGAGATGTTCTTGAGTTATTTTGAATCTGTTTGAATCTGCTGTCTTCAGAGTTTAAACATCACTTTGGTAATTTTAATAGTCAATGGAAAATTAAAATGCTAATGAAAACCTTGAGATATTATGAGAGATTTATAAAACTTTTAAGGTGTTTATTTATTTTATTTAGGGTGAAGTTGTTTTCAGAAATGGAGAGAGGATGGGAACAATCAAATTTACGCAATTCCAAGGTAGGTTGCAAACAATTTTCATTATATTATATATGTGGTTTCAAACTTTTGTGTCAGTTGAATTTGTTTCAGGATTTTTAAAAATATGTGCAATTATTTTGAAATGGAACTGCATGGAAGATGCAGAAGAACCTAATAAGTTTTTGTTACCTGTTTAAAATACTGTGTTCTGAACCTTGAGTGCTGTGAGGTATTTCCAAGAATTTTTCTTGATGACAATCCCAATATTTATAGAAACTACTGATCTATAGTAACCTGTAGTTGTTTAAAAAGCCCTACTGGTCAGCTAAGCATCCACCTCTTAATACAGTTGTTTCTTAAAAACGAATGTGAAATTGAATTTAGAGAGGATTTTTGTTGGTAAGATCTTTCAAGTTAGTTTTTGCGCTCTCTGAAGACTCACTTTTGACATTCTGCAACTGCTTGCTAAAAGTTGCTTCAGGAGTCAGTCCCTCAGCGCGCAGAGGACGCAAACTGCTGACCCCATCCCTTGGAGGCAACATGCTCCACAGCACAACTCACCAAGCCTGCTGCATCATCTCAGCCTGAGCTGCTCCCGCCGGGAATGGTCTCAGCGGCAGAGACCGCAAATGGAGCCGCAGGGATTTGTCAGGGGCCATTTGCAGCCAGGATGAGGCGCTTGCTGGGAGAGCTTTCTGCAGAACTGGTGACTCATCTTGTAGTTGTTTCTGCAGTTTATAGAATGCAATTCATGTGTTTTTTTCTAGGCTGAGGCTGAGATAAAACAGGAGATGATTGCGTTTGGATGGTCTTGTGAGGATAGGCGTAAGCTGGCAAATTGTTTCCATACAATGAATGTAAGAGAAGCTTGCTCTACCTGTGTTTTCAGGAGAGCTCTTTAAACGTAATTCTGCTGACCAAGTTACAAAGGCTCATTCTTTAAACAGAAATTGTCTGCTGTATGGACATTATTATTAATGAACAGCAATGCACTTGAGGGTTTCTGTTGTTACTCATTCTGAATTACTGAAGCGATCTTCAGAATTGCTCTTGCCTTCACAACTGTAAGTGATGCTATTAACTCATGTTCCTGGAAGCATTTCAACCCACTAAAACTAGGCAGACGTCATGTCACAGTAAAGTAATTTAGGAGTTCTTTCTCAACACTAATGATAAACATTGATTGCTTCCTCTTCTTCCTCCCCTGTGCCCCCTTTTTTATTTCATAATAGCGGTGTTTACAGCCACATGAAAGAATCATGAGAAAATTTTACGAGAGGTTTTATTCCTCAGAAGTCCAGAAGAACTCTAATGCATTTTGCCTAAGGTAGCTACATGTATCCTTCTGGAACATCTGAGGGAAGAGGAAGTTTGGCATGTTCCCTCTGCACGTTAAGGATGTGATTTGGGATCATGGGGAGGTGCAATATATTTATCTTCTGAACTAATCCAGAAGAGCAGTAGAAGTCCAGGATAGCTGATTTTATATTGGTTTTTTTTTTTCTCCAACCACTCAAACTGAGGTTCTTTATAATATTTTCAGTTTCATATCAGGTACTATTTAACACTAATGGTTTTACCATCATCTGAAATATTGTTAGGTCAGTAAAAAACAGGAGACAGCCACCCCTTTAAAATCCCTTGCAACCGCAAAATTACAATTTCAGAAGTGATTCAGGCACATACTCAGTATTTTGATCATCAAACAAAGATTTCCAATTAACCTACAGAAAAAAATAACTCGGCATCCTATGGAGAAATGCCAGAGAAAAGCTGGATTTCTACTCATACAAGCAGTAGTCAGTCAACACATCTTAAGGCTCATCTCAAATTTTGTTTAGTTTCTCACTCATTTTGGAAATAAAGAGAATGTGCAAAAATGTATGAAAAATTGAAATAAGGAACACCATAACAACATATATGAAAGTTTTCTCTTTTTTTAACTACAAATGATAGTCTAAATATTATCAAGGATTTTTCTGTTCTTCTTTTATTGGTATTGTTTTTGTTCAAAGCTTTTATATTCAATGCTTGTGATATAATTGTAGACATTATTAATTTGTTCATAAGAATCCTTTATTGGTTAGGAAACTTTCTGGAACATTCTCATTAACTTTTAATAATTCTTGCACTATTGGGAAAGTTCCTAATAATGTAAAGAAGTTAATTAAGTCCAGTGCTTAAAATGGTAAATGGACTTTTCCTTTGTAGCTATAGCTGTTAGGAGTGATCAAGCATGAGACAGATATACAACTCATTAGATAAAGGGGTTTTTTTACTAATATAATACAAATCACAATGGTTTCAAGGAAAAAAGACCACATCAAAGATGGCTTGTAAATGCTTTTGTAAGATTAGTTGTAATTATGAATATAGCTTATATTAAATGTATTAGTAGCTTATTATCTGAACATAGTAATTAGGAATCACCAGTGCTAGTGTTCCATACTTTAAGAGTAATTTTTTCAGCTACACAGCTGAAAAAAAAATTTATAATTTCTTTAACAATTTGAATGAAAGTTGTCACAGTTGTTCACAGTTGAAGTAATTCAATGCAGAAAAATAAAGCTGATAAATAGATAATCATATATCAGATATGGCCAAAACCTCTTTTCCTCATTTGCTTGGGTGGAAAAATCAGTGGGGCAGTCTCAGGAGCTAAATGTTCTGTTCTTTTCTGAAAACTTTTGTTTTAATGAGACTATCTGCAAACATTTTGGCTATGGAAAAAGCAGACAGGCACATCTGCCAGAGGCAAGAGAAAACCAGCCTGTGAGGGTTCAAGGGGTAACTGCAGTACGGCTGACACACTGTGATGAAATTCTGAATAGCTGGTTAATTTTGGATCTAGATACAGTTTTTCCCAAACTCATGCTAGTCATGCCTCTTTTTCAGCTTCTGTGCAGTCTGTTACTTTTGCAAGTGGTCAAACAGATGGTGCCAGAGATAGCTGTGACCAAAATGCTTGCTGCTTTATAGATCACAAATACCTCCCAGAAATTATTTAGTATGCAACAGAGAATACAAAGCACACATAATAGCATTTTCTCCCCTTACCTTACTGGTAAATAAAAGGCAGACTGTTAGTTTAGATGAGTTTAGCTTCAAATATCCAATTGATGTTTGAAGTTGGCATCCTTCCGAATGAATGCCGATTTTTCCATGGGCACAATTAAGGAACTCTTCTCATAGTCAGACATGTAGTTGAACTAGATGGTCAAAAATCTGTTGTCTAGTGAGAGTTGAAAAAGAGTCCTGACAACTTTTGTGAGTGTATCAGGGAGCAAGGAGGGCAGTAACAAAGCTGAGATTGTAGATTGCTGTGATACAGGGAGGCTTCAAGGACAGATCTATACCTGTCCTTCAAAATGTTTCACTTTGGCAGACCCTTTCTGATTAATCTGACTGGAGCCTAGAAGGCACTTTGCTTTCAGTCAGACTCCTATTTCTGTCAGGCATTGAAGAAAATCTAGGAGACATCTGTGTTGGAATAGGTTAAAAAGGAGATGAAAGAATTGTAAACAAATACAAATGAAATGTGCAGAGATAGTTCTTTGTGTAGATAGGAACAAAAGTCTGTGATTCTACATATTGGAAAAAACTTTAAGGAAGTGGGTGATCACCTGCCGTGTCTTTCTGGAAAGAATTTAAGTGTTTCAACTCATTTAGCCAAGTAATGTGGTATGACATTTGTTAGTGTTGAAAGTTGATCTGTGCACCAAGCGAGAGGGAGAGCATGATTTGTCAAGTGTAACACCTTTGGTCTTAGAAAAAGCCTTACTAAGCTTCTGCAGTAAAAGCCCCAGATATTCTTCTCTGAGTTTAATCAAAAGAAGTAGACAAACAAATGTCTACTCTACAGTCAAGAGGAAAGTACTCAAGAACTGTGGATTGCTTTCCGGGATCCTCAGTTCGTCTATAACTTGTTCTCCAGGGTCATCAATCCAACAATGGAAAATTTTCCTTCCATTATTCTAAATACAGACCAGCATACTCTTAACTGCTGTTGGTTGTTGCTTCCACAAAGACTTATATAAATAATGAGACTAATTGCCTTTGAATATTTTTTTTTAATATATAACGTCTATCCAGTATACAACCCAAAGAACCAGTCTGTGGATTTCTTTTTTCTGTGATAATATTGAAGGAATATAACCCAATTAATAGAAAATACTTAGGAAGAACTCTGAAAACTCAGACGTATGTATGTATATGGAAAATGTGGTGTCAAATATCCAGAGTCAGTGGATCCATATTTCACTGCTTCTGCAAAAAAACTTAAAAAGTCAGAATAAAAAGTCAGAATAGAAATTCCTTATAAATATTAAGATTTTTAAGATTGAGGAATACCTTCAAATATCTAGATATGAATTTAGGAAGAAAAGTATATAAAGAAATTCAGAATTCTGTTGTTTGAGCAATTTTTTAGTAATGATCAATAAATAATTGCTAGTGTCATGTAATGAGTAATAAAGATGTAAATTAAACTGGGGACTGTTTATCCTGGGCAGAGGATTCTGAGCTGGATCCTTCTGGAAAAGATCACCATATCATAAAAAACTATAATTTTTCAAGCAAAAATGGGAATTACTGAAGAAGTCAGAAAGCTTACTTTTGACACATCCTAACAGGAGATCTGGACTGTAATCACATGAATGTGTATTTTGTAGACTTCATGCTGTTCCATATCCAGTCCATTTTTATCTCCATATGAGTAGTGTATCTAGTTTTACTGTAGTACTGTAGTACTGTATTTTATAATAACTGTCCAAGCCTTAGTGACCAGTGGCTTTTTTAGTTTAGTGGTCAATTCACAGGATCATAAAATGGTTTGGGTTGAAAGGGACCTTAAAGATCACCTAGCTACAACCCCCATGCCATGGGCAGGGACACCTTCCACTGGACCATGATCTATATGAATATAAAAGCATCCACAAAACTGGTTGGCAGTCCCATTTCAATATGGAGGGGTATACCAAATAGAACTCTGAAAGGGTGTGCCTTAAATCTGGAGTCACTAAATATTGACATTACTGATTAAGATGATGAATTGGAATATATAATTATCAAAATGTACAATGGTCTCTGGGAGAGCCAGCAAGCGCAAAGGGAACTAGACAAGGATTCAAACAAATATTAAGAATTTGAAGAATAAATCAGGAGAAAAATAATGCTGGTTTTTTAGGTCAAATGTCTTGTGCTACATTGGGAGCAAACTTCTGGACAAATGCAAAATGGAGAACAATTCACCAGTCCATAGTTATACATTAAAAGAACTAAAGATTGCAGTAGGTGAATGAACATGAATAAGCAAAAAACATGAAAAAGTAAAAAAAAGAAAATTTCTGCACTAGGATGTAAAACTAATAGTATCCTTTTAATCTCCCTGGTGCACAAAAGGCTATAAGTAATCTATCCAGTGCTGATTTAAGAAAAATGTGCAGAGAAAAGAGAAGGTTAAGAACATACCTCAATACAAAAAACAAAATATCTAGGCTGCTTAGAGAAGATGGTCAAAATGCATGACAGCTGCTGATAAAACAGTTTCTTGTCCTGCCCTCATCATCTTGCAGAGAATTACAAGACTTGAATAGAGTGGAGAGTTGAGCCAATGTTAGGAAAAACTTCTTAATGAAAAGGAAATTTAAACTCTGGAAAATATATAAAATTGCTGTCTTTGGAAGTTTTGAAAAACAAGCTAAACAGATGCCTGAAGTGCTGTAGTCATATTCGTTGTGCCTTGGGACAGACAGATGACTTTCACTACATCTTGAGTTCTCTACTACTCCAGCTATATTTCTTCTGGAGCTGTTGCTCCTCTGCAATGTCCATAATGTGATTCTGACACTTTATTTACAAATACTTGTCCATGCTATGCTATTAATACTACTTGTTGTACTTCTCTGTATTGTTTCTAGTAAGAGACATAGGATAAGCATGAAACCCTACACTTGTGATTAGGTTATTTGTAGGGAGGAAAAAAAATTTAATTGCTCTTCCATCTGTTCTGTGTTCTGTTATTTTTGTTTTGTTTTGTTTTTTTTTCCTTTAAATCCATTTTATTTGAATGTAAATCTTTTGATCCCTCAGCCAAGTGAGTATCAAAACTCCTTCTAGGTGTCAAGGCCAGTCACCCTTTGTCTTCTGGACTATCAGTCTGGATTTTTTTCCTATGTTGTACACGGATTTAGCAAGACAAATAGTGAAAATCATTATCCATATCATTATCTATAAATACAAAGAGGTGAAAACAACAGTTCTCCTCAGACAGAAAGTGAATTGAAGCTGGGATTTCCCAAGTATATGATGAGTCTGTGTTATGGGTGGGTATCTGTATCAGAACAGGTGCATGGTTTACACTCTGAGATCCAAAAGGCAAGTGTTTTCATGTCTGTTTGAGCTGGAGGGTGTCTTAGGACCATAAGGTTTAATCACTGCATGTGGATTTATTGTCTATTAATTTGTCATGTCTTTCATGAATCCATTTATACTTTCGGCCTTCAACACATCTACTGGCAAGGAGTTTCACAAAATAATTATGCATGTAATGATTAAAGCCCTTCCATCTGTTTGTTTTAAATCAACTGCCTTAGAATTTCACGGGGCATACCCTGCTTCTTGTGATGTGATAAGCAGTGAATAACTGTGTCTTACTTTTTACACATCGTTCATGTTTTACAGATCTCTCTTATCAATGAGTCTCTTTAGAAATGCAAGTCTTTGTCATCCACTTAGTTTTTTCATCATGTAAAAGCTGCTCTATAATCCTAATTAGCTTCTACCTTTCCTGATATTCGTATTCTTTTTTTTTTTTTGTGAGGGCCTAATGAGAGACACACACAGCTCTGAAAGGTCCATCTCCATAACTCTCCTTTCTGAATGACCTTTCTGCATTATTTTAACTGCTTTCACAATATTCTGTCTTGCCACATTCATCCTCTTTTTGGCTCTTTGGCCACTGGTGAGCACAGCACTGATGTTTTCAAAGAACCAGCCACAGTAAGTCCAAGGCCTCATCCTGGATGCCCTTAATTACTTAGCACCAACAGCTGCGTTTGTATACTTGATATTCATTTTCTCTTGTATGTTATGCTGAAGATCACCTGTAATTTTATTATCAGTATTTCATTCACTTTTATAACTGTCCTCTGTCAGATGAAACCATACAGGAGATTATATTTAATATATGTTTGTAGCTGTTTTCCCCTTTTATTGTCAGATTTTTCTGACACATTTCTGTGACAGAACAGAACAGTTTCCGTTCTGTTCCATACCTACGAGCAGCAATGTTTCCCCCTGTGCCAGTTATTTCTCTTGTAATCTGTTGGCATTATTTATTAGGAGTTGGGGGTTGTGTTCATTTGGTTTGTTTTTATAAACACAGAAAAGTGTATTAAGATTCAGGGCCCCAAGTTGTGTACTTGTGCTGTCAAACTGGAGAAAGAACAGATAAGGGCTATAGAAATTGTTTGGGGTCTTAGGGAATTATTTACAAAGACAGAATAATGGCATTAAGTGTGGGGAGTTACTTGAGTCATCTAATTTTGAGCAAGCTGTATTGTGTGGATATAAATTGCAAGGCCAGGGAGGACACGCTGGAAGGGGACACTGATGTGCAGCTGCTGGTCGTCATGGCAGCTTGTCTTGTCTTGCTTTGTTTTGTTTTGTTTTGTTTTGTTTTACCTGAGCTAGCTTTAACCAGGCCTACTGCAGTGCTGAGGGCAGTGCAGCAACAATAACATGGAAGCTGGAAATCTGCCCGGGGCAAAATCAGCGGTTTGGTAGGTAACCTTTCCATTGGGAGCATAGCTACAGGAGGCCATAACTTTGCAGCTATCAGCATTCAAGCCAACTAATTTGAGGCTGTCTGGGTACTTCTGTGCCACCCCAAGTTGCAGTGAGCATGACAGGGTTGCTGGGAAGAGTTGCATTCATTGTTTTCCCCCAGGCACATGTGAGGAGCAGGGGAGACCTGTTTATCACTGTGTTTCTGTGCCTGTGCTTTACAGAGGGGTTCATCCCTTGAGAGGTGGTTCGAACTGTGCAAATAATTATTACTAGGACAAGTGCACACATTACAGAAGAAGCTGTCATTTTCATAGGATTCCACTTCATTCAGCGTACTCTGAGGCACAAAGTCTTTTACAGGATCTGATAAGTCTGTCACTATGTTGTGCAAAAAATGTCTTAGGAGATGTCTTAATTACTGAGGAAAAAGACTAACTTTTAAATATAACAGCAAAGAAAAAACGTTGAAAAGCAATGGAAAATCATTTTACTAGAATTAATTTCTACCAAAGTGTCCACCTTCAAAAAGTCAACAGAAACTAGTACCCCACTGGAGAAATGGTATGTAAGAAGAACCTGAAAGAATTGTCAGGTTTTTCCTTCAGAGCTCTCTGACTTTCACTGTAATTTAAACTATACTGGTTTTTGTTTTGTTTTTTGCAATTGACATTCAGAATCCTACTTACTTGTACTAGAGTTAACTTGTTCAGATGTTCCATTTCAGGTGATGTGGAGTGCTGGCCCTCCCTGTCACCACCCAGTCCTCCCTGTCTTTTGAAGAGAGAGGTTTTCTTGAGGGCTATGGGGTCACCATGAGCTGCTGCTCTCTGCAGAGATATGTGCTGGCATATCTCTCTCCTAGACATCTCAGAGAGATGCTTTTTTTTTGGAAGAATTTCTAATACACTTCATGGGCATAAAAAGAGCCAGAAGACTTACAAGAAACCCATGACATTCTGGTAAATATTATGGGAAAATATTTGATTTGGTCTAATTAATAGAGAATTCAGTCTATTGCAAGGACATCATCCCTAACTTGTAGTTCAAATAGTTCCTCAAGATATACAGAACCGTTAAATAGAATAACTTTTATTCTTAATGAATGGAAAAGAAGGAAATGAAGTTTATCTAAGTCACTGAAAGGACATAGATTTATTATTTGACATTACCACTTGAACAGACAAAATAGAGTATTGTTGAGTAGTATACCAAGCCAGCACGTTAAGGTTTGTATAGTTGTAGGCTTCAGATGCGAAGATAATCATATAAAGTCTAAAAGATCTCTGAATCTGTGGAATCTTATAACAAAGTATATTTGACAAAAATTTCCTTCATAGAACTACTTCAGGGATGGCAGACAATATCATCACAGGGTTATGAGAGAACAACTCTAATCTATTACAAATAGGGTAGATGAAAAAGGATTTTATTTTTTTTTTTGAAGAGTGAAGATAGATTTATTCACTGTGTAGGTGGCCAAAGGCAGTTGTGAATTGTATGCTTCAAAATTCCTATATCATTTGTACTAAAACTTTGAGAGCACAGAAGCAGTTTAAGTCCAGGTACTAGCTCCTTATTAAGGGTACAGAAAGGCTAAAATGCTTTTCAAATTTACTAGTGCCCGTTTTTCATCCTAATCATAGTTTTGGTTTTTTCTGCCATTACAAATGCTTAATTCCAAATCATAGAACATCATTCTGTCATTGTGTTGGGACCTATTTCTCTATGCTGACATTTTAGTTTTTGAAAAAATAGTCTATTTCAATATATCATCACTGGACCCTGGTTCAGAAATTAAAGAATTCTGATTCTGTCAGCATGTAATAGGAAATGAGCACATGTAATTAATAGATTTGGGAGAAATCTTTTGAATTTTGTCTAAATGTCTAACCTTTGGTAGTAGTTCACAATGGCACAGGTGTCATTTTCTGGCTTGAATCACATTATTTAATGTAATTATATTGAATTTGTTACACATCTGTGATAAACTTCTATCTGTTTATTTTCAGTGAATTGTGATGATTTGCTCTAACAGGAATTTCTCACTCTCCTTTTGGAAAGAAAGGTGAAGCAGGGATGCCAGTTCAGGAAATAGTAGCTTTCCATTTCTCTATTCTAAGAGTCAGTAAAGACCCTTTGCAATCTCATATTTTGACTTAGAATAAGCTCATTTTTCAGAGTTTTCTATTATAGAGTCTGGGAATCTAAAAACCCTACAACAGCCATACCCCATAGATTTTGTATTTAGGCAAAACATTAAAGCTTACTGTGGACCCTAATGTCCCCTTGCCCCTGAAATGAAAGGACTGGGTCATACTTTTCTTACTCTTGAGCTACTGTTTCAAAAATTGAAACCAAAGGGAGAACGTGAGTGTGGACTGTTGAGAAAAATGTCTGTTAGAAATTCCATCCATCTTGGTATTTGTTATCTTCAACAGGAGTGCATGTATAATTTTTTCCTTAAATGATTATAGAGGACAAGGGATGAAATCCTCACAAGTAAATTATTTCATTAGATTGATCTACTATATCTACCTGCAACAAAGTGATTCCACCACAGATGATTTAGCAGTGATTTAGTTCAAACTACTGCCAGAATGAAAAATGTATTGAATTAATACTGTTCATGTAAGCAACAGGGTCAGGCAGAGATATAGGGAACTGTCATTGGTACCTAAATCTAAGTGCTATTTTATATGATCTCCAGCTACTGACACAAAGCTGTTTGATAGCTTGCTGTGTTCTCCCTTTATTCCTCCTCTCTTTGTTTAACCCTTATGCCATGGACACATTTTTCCTTCTTGAGCTGCTTTCTGCATATCCAATTCAGAACTATCAAGGCCATGCTTGACCTTGACAGACTGTACAGTCTTTACTGGCTAATTTCTTGTGTATAATAATCAATTTACTTTTATTTTACCAGATTTGGGACTTGACTGGACTCACTAGGTTGTCTCAAATGCCCCACATGACATGGGAAGCACAGGAACAGTCTCTCTGTCAGTGGCTTGGCCACTGCAAGTCATATGTGATCTGCCAATAAAGACTAGCTTGGAGGAGGAGGAAAAGAACAATACCTCACTGAAGGGATATCCCCTCTACTCATAAAATCTTTTAAGTTGGAAAAAGCCTCCAAGAACATTAATCCTAACCTTTGATTGATCTCCACCTTGTCAAACAGACCCTGGCACTAAATGCCAGGTCCAGTCATTTCTTGAACACTTCCAGGGATGGTGACTCCTCCATTTCCCTGGGAAGTCCATTGCAGTCTGTTCCAGTCCTGCTTCAGCACTGAGAAGGCTGGGTAGCTCTTCCTCAGGAAACCTGTATTTCCATCTAAAACAGAGTCATGATGGATGCTCGCTTCTATTAAAAGTATGATATAGGATCCAAATTAGCAATACCCTGTTCTGGGCATTTTAAAAGGTCAAGTTATTTATAGGCCTGGTAAGGCAAGTTGCCCTACATGCTGCCCTGACCTGTGTTAAAATGGAAGGTTGAGTACATCAGGGGAAGCAGATCCCTGTGCTTCTCAAGAAAAAGGTGTCTGACATACACAGAGACCCTAATCCTCAGGCAATCAATTTTACTGTGTTAGAATGCTGCTTGTACCTCACAGGCTATAGGATGGAGGCATGGAGAGCTCAGTGGATTGCAGGAATGTGGCATGTTCATAAAAGCCCACAACTCCCCCTTGAAAATGAAACATGTGTTTCTCATGTTTAGGAAAAAAATAAGGAGAGGCTCCCTGCACAAAGCAAGGGGAGTCAAGCTTTCCTTTCATTCTGGCCCGTTGAAAGGTCATTGCAGAAAGTGTTGTAACACAAAGTGATTTTAACCTGACTCTGTTAATGTGACATTTGGAGCACAGCTGTGGCAGTCTGATGTGACAGCGGGTGAATGTTGTGTTGTGCTGTGTTAGTAAACAGCAGACAGCCTGATAAAAATGAGGGACTTATTGACATATTTAGTCCGTGCTTCCCCTCTCCAGAGAATAAGACTCTGAAAAGTCTCTGAAGTGTGAATCCCAAAGGTCAGTAAATGCACAAAGGGCTGGTTGAATTCAGAGAAGAGAACACAATTTTAAAAAAACCATTTGTGAAATTTCACACCCGGAAAATGTTAAGTAGGATTTAAGGCTGCAGTTTTGTACAGAAGCTATAAATCACCAAAAGCTTTTTAACTGCTCATATCCAGATTTGATAAATTCAGCTGACAACCTAAGTGATAACCTGTAGCCAAATGCTAGATTATTGCCTGTGTGTTACAGGTTCATTTTTCAGCACTTTAGAACTACTTTAATCCCTGAAAGACTCAGGTAGCTTTAGTCCATCTGATTTACTGTGCTAGATAAAATCAGTGGTGCACATAACTCCAGCTGTGGACTGACTCTGCAGGGAGTGGGGTTTACAGAAACAATAGTTCTGGAAAAGACAGTAGGCTCGCAAGCCATAAATATGTTGATAGGTGTCCTTTAGATACAGAATGCCCTCCTGATGCCATGGACCATTGTGTAAATTAAATATTTCATCACTTGTCTGGGCTTCTGTTGGACTTCTGCTTCTGTTTCCCTTGTTAATACATATTTCAATTATCTTTTCCTAATAAAAATTCACTTTTTTTTTTTAGCCCTCTATGATCTATCTATTTGTATGGAAGAGACTGACTACATGAAGGGAATACAAAAGATAAAAATGTTAGGGGGAAGACAACTGAGTTCTACATTTTAATTTCTGTGTCACTCAAGCATTTTGAAAATGTTACCCAAAGTGGATTTTCCCAAAGATTAGCTCAGTTGGTCAGAGCATGGTGCTATTAATGCCAAGGACATGGGTGCAATCCCCACATGGGCCATTCACTTAAGAGTTGGACTCAATTATCCATGTGGGTCCCTTCCAACTTGGAATATCCTGTGATTCTGTGAAGCTAGTTGGCAGCCGAGGCAACCTAGACATGCCCCAACCCAAATGGAGCAAAGCTGAAACCTAACTTTTTTAAAAGACGTAGTAGCCAGATAAATGCATCTCCCTTGGCTTCATAACTGAAGATTTGAACATGTAAGCATTTTTCAAGGCTTTTCTTTCCTTAGAACTTTGTTGTGAAAGGAGATCTGGCCAGAATAATGATAATGTGTTTTTTTCACTTTTACTAAATAAGAAGAAGAGAATAATAGTCTAGGTAGGAGCATTGCAAAGTTCCTCAGCTCTGCCATGTGAAATTTAATGTAGAGATTTACTTAGCATGAGATCTTAAAAGGAATAAAACTTTATCTTAAATGATCTGTCAGGTTCAATTTATTTGTATTAATTTGCCTGGAGCTCTTCCATTTAGCAAAACCTTGGCTGCTCTTGCATGGCCAGAATGCTTGGAAGAAAAGTCTCTTTTTGCTGCCTAGAGATGTGCCCATGCAAAGCAGTCCAACTAGCATCCCTCCAGGACTTCCTATCCCACAGGGCCATGGACAGATGTACTGGGAGAGTAGCTTTGGGCCTTCACAGTCTGCATACATACCTCCTGGTGCTGGGCAACAGATCCTACAGGAATGTGTACTGCCTCTTTTGTGGCAGATCTGAGGAATTCAAAAAATGTCTGGACCTGGCACTTGGTGCCATGGTCAAGTTGAAAAGGTGGAGATCAGTCAAAGGTCTAACTCCATGATCTTGGAGATCTTTTTCAGCCAAAGTGATTCTGTGATTCTGTCATTACCAGCAGCCTTCTTGCCTCAAACAGCACAGCCATGGCCAGGCATGGGTAATGGGGGCAAGGTGCACTCAAGCCTTTAGGCTGATGCCAACTGTGGACTGTGGACATGCATTAAAATTGTTGGAACCTCAGATTAAGCAGTGTTTCTCCTGAACTTCAGATAACTACAAGCTGCAGATGTAAAGGATGGAGATAAGAGATGATTTCTAAGCCTTTGCAGCATCTGTTGCTTTGCACTTTCACCAGCTTACTAATACATATAGATTAAAAGAACAGGTGTAAAAGTGGCTCATCAGTATTCTTCATTACAATATAATTAATTGATCTCATGACTGTCTGTAATTTACACTCATTCAAGAGGCATTCATTCCAGGTGACATTCATACTCTCATCATTTTGGATAAATTTAGGATGAAATATTTATACTTTATTTAGGACTACATATATTCCTTTTGTTTGCTTTCCTTTCATCTTGGCATTGCAACTGTTATTAAAAACAAGCAAAAAGTGGGGAGACAGGAGCAAGGGAGTGAAATGTTACACTTGCATGTCATAAACCAAATACTCAAAAGTCAGCAATTACAGGATCAAAGGTAAAAACTCTCAGTTTTTCCCTCCGTTCTAAAATATAAAATTACGAATGTTGAAAATCTCTAGCAATGCAAATGTTACAAGCAGCTGAGGTAAACTCATTCAAGGTCCAGATAAGGAAACTGGAATAGTCTGTGCTGGCAGACCTGATTTTAACTGGGTGAGAGATTAGGTCATAGAGTGGCTTTTAGTCACTTTGCATTAGGAAAATAAAATTCTGTCCCTGCTTTACATTGCTCAGGATGGGGATGGAAACACAGAGTTGAAATATTTCATAATGTTACTCCAAGTCAGTCAGATTGTTTGCCACTTAGCATTCCAAATAGTTTCTTGACTAAAACAGAAATGGGAAAGCTGCCCAAGATGCACGGCAAGGAAATACTATCTTCAGGGTTCTCTGAATTTTCCCTTTGTCAATCTTTTATAATTCAACTTTGTTGATATCCTCCCAGACAAGAGAACTGTTCAAAAGCTAGATCTTGAAAACTAGATTTAATTCTTGCTGTGGTAAAAATGCTAGGAATTTTACAATTGGTTAAATTCTGTGTTAAAAAATAGTGATATGCATATACTGTCATCTCAGACTTGGCATAAGCATGATATAATGTCCTCTGTCACCACCATGTGTGTATTTCCACTCTTTGTAGAAGGTCAGTAGCAATCAGTCCCTGGAATAGTGGTATATTCCTTTGTGTTTTGACTAGGATATCCTCCTGTGTATTCCATTTTCTCAGAGGGTAGGAGTTTTCTGGGAATTGTCCTCATCTGAGATGTGTTAATTGCTGTTCAAGGAATTGCCACAGATTTCCCATACAAAAAGATGTGGGTACCTCATAAAGGTCTGAAGCAGGAGGAAAGTTTCCTGGCTTGTACACGTGATAGGTTTCCATTCCTATACTACAATTTAGCAGCCATTCTAAATAATGGAATTTTTTGCCTGTGGTCCATGGTTATGAGAGTAGAGAAGGACTTAGGTGACTATTCAGATTACATGTTGGCCAAATCATCAGGTGACTCTATGTAATGGTCAAGTAGTAGAAGAAGCTGCCAGGACAGTTATGCCATACACATTTCATTTTTCAAAACAAGCTGGCTAGATGATGTTGGATAATAAATCCCAATGCAATAACCCAACACAAACAAAATTGAAAAATAGCTGTTTCTCTTTTTCATCTGGAATGGTTCTATAAATTGTGCTGTTACCTAGAAATCAATAGCTGATCTGTGAGATGGATAAAACCCAATCAACAGATAAAATATAAATGAAGCGGCATCACACTGAATTGGGTCAAATCCCATTGGAAATGGGTCAAGCCTTTAGGAATCCTTCCCTACTGTTCATTATAATGAGTGCACAAGGTTTTAAAACCAGCTTACAGCTTTTAATCAGCAGTAGCTTATGGTATGATGAATTACTGCTATGTATGTGTTGTAATTAAGCAGTGCTTTATGAAGACAATGTAGTTGTAACATTGTAAACTCTGATACTAATACAGCAAAGTTCTGAGTCCATCCTGAAATGTTAAATTGATTGGGCATTCAGGGCTTTCAGCATCTCACACAGTCAAACTTGTAATGCAACAGACAATGCAAAAGACCTCATTTTGCACATGGATTAAATACTCATATGTGACTGTAGTAGCTTTTAAATTTTGGAGATATTGATCCACAGCCTACTTTGATCTTATAGTATATAATCTGAACCAACGTTAATATTAAGTACCCAAATACAGAAGTTATCTTCTTGAGGCATATGAAATACAAAACTTTATTTCCATGAAGAAATGAAGTTATACCAGGTGCGTGACAGTCTGCTGCAATGCCTTCTTCTAGGACTACAAATGAAAAAGGCTTACATAGAATTTAGTTCCTGCTAAAGTGTCTATACAGTTAATTGTGTGTCATTTTGAGTGGGGTTTTGTGTGGGGTTTGGTTTTTTTGAGTTTTTTTTGGGGGGGAGGGTTTTGACACGTACAAATTGACTGTGCATGCCAGATGAAAATGAACTTCCAAATTTCATTATTATATTTGTTTTATTTGATAACTGAATATTATGGATTTAACTGAAAACAATTTTAGTTAGTTTACCAATTGAATGGTAAGAATATAGATCCTCAAGCTGTTCCTCAGATGTTTGCTTTATTTCCCTGCATGCCCATACACCAGCATTTTTCTGCTCTGGACTTACACTAAAATGTGGCACACCTGAGCTGCACTAAAGCCCTAGTACCTCAGGACAAATTGTTTTCTGACAAGATGCAACATTGCTCAGGATGTCCCCATGTGCAGCAGACAGACCACTCACATAAAAAGTACATAATTCAGATATAGTTCCATCCTCTGCTTGCTCTAGAAAAGAATTTACATCAAAACCTCCTTTATTCTGAAGTTACTGAACTGCTCCTGAGATATATCTGGGGTAAATTTCTAAGTCTTTCATGCTTATTCTTTTTTGCTATTTATAAATAACTAAATTTTAATTTACCACAAAGGGCAGAATGACAGTCCAGAAGCTGGGACATTCATCTAAACTAAGTTTGGATCCCTCATCCAGATTTTTCTGAGAGGGAACATAAACCATTATTTGATCTGTCTCTTGTTACTGATCTAGGAGGCTGAGTGGAATTAAGAGAAATTCCTCTTTCTTGTCACAGAAAAGTATTGGGTCAGATCCAGAATGTATCTACAGTGTTAATTATGCCCATATTTCTTTTTGATCTTGGTGCCTAGGTCATTGAATCTCCTGGCTAACACAAGTGGAAATAGAAATGGAAATTCCTTAACTTATATCTAAGAGTCATAGACCTTTGAATTACTTTATCAACAGGAAAAGGTGAACAATTAGCTTAAACTAGTTAAATGGTAGGAAATTTCAAGAAAAATCTTAAGACCAAAAATATCAGTGCAACGTCATCTCTGGCTGAGCTCAGTTTTTGTTGTCTGTGTTCTGTACTCTATTTGTACAGGTGTAAGTGACAGCAGGATTATTTTTTGTGAGCAGGTATTATTTTCTTTGCTGGCCTTTTTGCAAACCTTTCTTTCAAACATTTGTCCTTCAACTTTTTCCAAAGCTATGGTACTACGTGCACTAAATCACTGTGTAAGAAGGGAATCATGTATTAGTTCTGTGTGTTTTCCTTCACCTTTTATTTGTAAGGAGGTCATCTCAGGAGATGAAACCTGTGCCATGTGTGATGTCCATGAAAATTCAAACAGATATTTGCATCTAGCAAGTGGTCTTGAACCACCTTAAAGAAAGATGCAGGTAGCTCCAGAATTAAGCTAACTCTTATCATTTGGTATGTGTCTATAGGAAATCAAGCAAATCATGCTCTATTAAGAAGTGCCTGTCTTCCTCAGCTTATTCACAGAGGGCCCAGACAAGGTAGCTCTGATTAAAACACTGTACCCATTGAAGTTTGGATGGAGGAACCCCACCAAATCATCTTCTAACTAATAAATAATGTAGTGGCTGTAAAAGGGAGGAATTAACTGTGGCAATAATAAAAAGTTAAATGTACCCAGTTGCTTCACCTGTAGGTTTAAAATCACCAGTCACTTCCCATATAATAACATTTAAATAACCAAGTAGAGACATTTATTTTTTACTGGCTTTAGATCTCACAAAAGTAATTCAGTGCTGCTGAAGAATAAATCAAACAAAATTAAATCTGTAAATATGAGAATCCTTGCTGAGAAAGCTGAAAAAGTCCAAAGTGTATTTTTTAGTAATGCAAATTGAGATTAAATTAATTTTAGATTCCTCCCCATCACAATAATTTGGACAGCACAGCATATCTGAAGACTAGTTCCTCAGTTCCTAGAATTGGTAGGTATATTACCATGAATGACTTATTGTAGCAGGACAAGGGAAAAAAGGAGACTTTACCATCCTAACTTATACTGCCTTAGTGCATAAAGTTTTCTTGTACATGCACATCATAGCGAATGCCTAACAGCACACCATCCAGAAACCAGGAGGCTCTCAGTGAGGGTGTCAACACCAGGCTCTGTTGCACCTCTTACCCTCTGTGTGGTGAACTGTGAATGGAAATATTCATCCAAATTTTTCACCTGTTAGGCTGACTGTAAGCCAGTAGGCAATAATAATGTGCTTCAAAAATTTGAGCAAATTAGTTTTTTAATAGATAATTGTCTGATAATTTGTGGGTTTGTGATGGCTGAGCCAAGGTGGCTGAGTTGGTGACCCAACAGCCTGTGAAAAGGTGACACCCTCTTGCGTGTGGTGCCTTATGTCTTCAGCAGTCTTGTGGGATGTGTCACCTCAGGCTGATGGGTTCAGTTTTGGAGTGAATTTTAGAAGCACAGAAATTGTTAGTGCCATACATGGGTTTTGGACACTTTGTGGGCTCCCTGAGGCACCTTGCTAATTGCATGTTGTCTTAGACTTGGAGGAGAGCTGTGGCTGACTGTGTCCCCTTGTGCCTGTTCTGTGCAGAAAGTCAGTTTGGTATCTAGTCACCTCAGCAGAGATTCCTGTGTCTCTCCTTCTTAACGCATTTGTTACCAACACAGAATATTTTAACAACCACACCTCTAGGGAAACAAACCAACCAAACAAACAGAAAAAAACAAAGTCCAAATGCTGTTTGATTATAAGTATGTAATATTATTTTTTTCTTTTTAAAAAATATTCATTGACATTTACTGAATTTTGCTATATATAGTAATCCTGTTTAACATCTGGGAAAGAGATTGAATATTTCAGAAGTTATATTTTGCATTTGTTAGTTTTTCTTGGCAATCAAATGAAGTTGCAAGATTAATTTATTTGTAGTAAGAAAAAATAATTTATACAGTATTTAAGCCTAAAAGTTGATTTCATTAATTCATTATTTGTTTCCACCAAAAATTAAATACTGACAAAAATCATAATTTAATTTGGAGACAGTCCTTTTAAGACTGGCTTTAAAACCATCTTTTATTTATGATTGTTATAAAAGCTATAGTAATATAATTTTAGAAAAATATCATCTTATCGGGCATGCTCTTACACAAATTTATTGTGATAATTCTGTTCAACTTTATTTTCAAGAGGCGTGTTTTCTTTCTGATATAGAACTAAATTAGTCATACACAGTTACTCTAAGAAAATGTCTCATGCAAGAGGCAGAGAAATTCAGATGGTTTTTCACCACTTCAAATTATGTGTATAGTGCTTTCTTGAGTGTTAAATTACACTCTAGGCTAGGTCAAGGTATAGAATAATTTTTATTTTCAAGTGGATGGGAATTAGATGATTTAGAAGAATATTACTGGGTATCAGAGAGCAGGTAATTTTATGTTTAAGCTCAATGAAACATTTGTATGGGGTGTAAAGGAGGCTTTTATTAGAAAAAGAGGAGCAGGAAATTGGACCTCTTCAAAACAGATTTACCTGATTTCTCTTACTAAAGTCAGTGAGTGGGTTTTCACTAAACCAGTATCAGCTGTTGAAGGAAACAGACAATGCCCAAGCTAGATCATGACAGATTTAGTTTTTATTTTCAATTGAATGCAATTATCTTTCATCCACAGAGGTTTTACAGCATGTCCTGTAAAAATCTCCTAAGATGTGGAAAGCCCCACTGAAGGAAATAAGAGCAGTACATCTGAGAACATCATGTCCCAAGTTTAAAAAAAAAATTATATGCTATCAAAAATGCAGTGTCAGTGTATATTTTCTGTTTGTTTATTGCTTTATTTTCATATGCAAAATCAGGAAACTCAGAAGGATAGCCTTATAAACAAAAGTCTCAATCTGAATAGTTATTACTGTTGTTGATGAATCGCCACTTATAAACTGAACCTAGCTGAATGATAACTGTAACTCTCTCTTTGGACCTCTTCTGAAAAACTTCAGAATGGTAGAGAAACACCCAAAATAGTTGTTTTGTTTTAAGAAACTTAGATATGAGATTAGGGACTTAACACTAGGTAAAAATGTTGGTACATAACATCTCTTTTGGAGGTATGCAAGTGTGCTGGTTTAGCACAGATGGT
>VXBB01011783.1:186006-203323 GCA_013399915.1 Illadopsis cleaveri | reverse complement strand
TAAACTGAACCTAGCTGAATGATAACTGTAACTCTCTCTTTGGACCTCTTCTGAAAAACTTCAGAATGGTAGAGAAATGCCCAAAATAGTTGTTTTGTTTTAAGAACCTTAGATATGAGATTAGGGACTTAACAGTAGGTAAAAATGTTGGTACATAAAATCTCTTTTGGAGGTATGCAAGCATTAAGGATAAACATGTCTGTCTCTCAGGGTTCTCATCTCTCCAGCAATGTGTGCTATAACTTTTGGCAATGAAGCATGACGAGGCTGTGTCTGTGTCCTCCCATCATTTCTCTGTGCCTCCCAGCACCTTTGCTACTCTTCACCAGGCCCAGCATGGTTGCCTGACCTGGGCACTGAGCTGTATGTGTCCTACAGCTGTACATGTGTCAACCTGCTCTCTAGTCTCTCTTATCTCTCGTCAGATCTCCAAGTCTTGCAAAGTATTTTGGGTATGTTGGAGGGGTGGGGTTGGGCATGTGTCAAAGCTGTGAAAGGATTCAGTATTTTCAGGGTAGGAACATGAGCAGGAAAGGACTGTCATTAATGGCTAGTCCAGAAGAGTCCATGAAGTTTTCATGGTAGCTCCGCTGTCCCTCCCACACACACAAAAATATCAGAAAACCCATGACCTGCTACCCTTGAATAAAACAGCAGCTTCAAAATTGGCAGGAATGGGGATATTCTGCACACGGATGGAACAACACAAGTGATGCAGCAGGCTGACATGGTCTCAATACCAGTCACAGAAGTGAGAATTGCTTTCCCTATGAATTGTAATAATCCTATTCTTTACAGGTCAGGATTGAAAAGCACCTGCAGAAACAGTCCACGAATAGGATACATGAGTTAAAAGAAATTTTCCATTTAACTAAGAAACTTCCATTTCTAGGAATATATCCGCTGGTACATGCCAGAAATAATTCAGTGGAGCAAAGGCAAAGCAAGTTGGTGCTGCACATGGAAAACAGACGTACTGCCAAACAGCAATGCTCTCCCCATCAGTGGTGTGATTGAAAAGGAGCCAGCGACTCCTCTTGCAGCTAGCCCAGCACAGAGGATGATGCAACACAAGCACTGTTTTGTTCAGCAGCTGTGTTTTCCCCCATGTTCACTCATGGTACTGCTGCAGTGAGGAGTAACATGATGTAGTTAAGTGAAAAAGTGATTTAAGCAGGATGGACTGAAACCCAAGTCAAACCTTAGCTAGAGCTCTGCAATATGTGTTGTAAATCCTGACCCCTCTGTTGTCTCTTCTTTTTCCTGGTACTGGTTCTACCAGGACTGTGGCCAGGACATCTCTCTCTTCTTCGTTTAAAGTCAGATGGTAAGAGGTGAGGGGGGCATCAGGACTAAGGAAAAGATTGTAGCTGGAATTTGAGGGTTCCAGATTTCCAAATACTCAAGTGAAGATCCAGGGACTGCTCTCACACAAGAAGTGTGATTTCTTCTCTAGGATGTGTTTTATATGTTTGTGGCTGCTGCTTGGTCATGAATTTTGGCTTTTATTGTCTTACATCCCATTGTTCGTGTTTAATCAAAGTTACTTAAATCTAGAAACAAGGGATTTGTGCTAGATTTTTCTGTACCTACCCAAAACACAGGGAAGCAAGATAACATATTTTACTGAAAAGCAGTAAGAGCACTTGACTTGCATTGAGAGGTCCCATGAATCTGTACATGCTATTGCAGAAGTGGGAATTGTTTATAAGACAGTGAAGAGACAAAACTTGTGCCTAAGTAATTTTTTAATACAGTTTTGTACTGAGATTCTTAACATTTGGGTAGTTAAAGACTTTTGGTCAAGTCTGTAACTATATAAAACACATGACAAATTATCACAATAGATAATCAACAGATTATAATTCTCTTCCAGTCTTTTTTTTTTCTTTTTTTTTTTTTTTTTCCCCTTCTGGATACATTCTATGACTTAATTATTTAGCAAATTCTGTAAACATAAAGGGATTGGTAGCAGTTACTCAGGTGCATATGCCTGAGATGTGTACTCACTCACTTCAGGTAAGATTTAAAAGCCCTCCTCACACTTTAATCGCTGTGGTTTTGATTTTCAGACTCGTCATAAATAAAGTTAGTGGGACAACTGACTTTTGTAGGTAGCTTATACTAAGACTTTGCTATCAGTTTCAGGGAAAAGCTTTTAAAAATATTTTTAAACTGTTTTTAGCATTACCTGCTTCCAAAATTCTGCTTACTCTCATACTCCAAACAAGCTTCAGCCTTCTTCACCTACAATTTTAATATTGTCTTAGGCAAAAAGCAAAAATTATATTAGAACAGTTAGACACTAATCCCTCTCACTTAAAGCACTACCGTTTTTTGACTTTTGATCCCACTTGTAATGAAAAACCATTACATCAGTTTTATACAGCAGTTTTCCAAAGTTTTGTACATCTCATGGAGGTTATTTAATCTAGTATTTTATGCCCAAGCCATTTAAAAAATTTCTACCATTCTTCAGTCTCGTACTGCAATATTCATACATGAGAAAAAATGCATACTTCTGCTTTTATAGTTTTAATCAGCTTTGCAAGGATTTTTGCCTTATATTGTATTTCACTCCTACAGGCATAAATCCTGTCCTAACAAGACAATGTCACTGTATGCTATCAATTTTCTGAGCAGTATAGAGTCTTTCAGACTAGGAGTGTCTTGTCAAACTGTTTTCTCTTAGTACCTGAAGTACCAGTTTTAATTCTGAAAACTCTTAAGTGTGTTTAATGTTATGCACAAATACAATGTTATGCTTATGCATAAATGCTTTTGTGCTCTGGTTGTGCTTTGCCACACTTTATTCCAGAGTTGTCTGTCAAGTGTATTATATAACTGCTCTATATTAATTATTAAATCCTTTATTATTTAGAATTATTATAATTTAATGGCTGTAGCTTTCCATGGGAGGCTTTTCTCTTAATGCTAGCCTGCTTCCTGTAGCTATTTAAACTCCAGATGAAGAAATGAAAGGAAAAATCAATCAAAATTTAAAATGAAACATCACAAGGATGTATACCATATTTTATGACATTTTTAAGCAATCATTAAAGATAAAATCAATGAGTTTCACTTTAAAACTGTTGTTTGTGTCTTAGTCTTTCACACCAATTTCTTTGCTCTTAGTAAAACACATTGTTCCTAATTAGTGCTAAAAGGAAATCACTGTTGGACCTTTTCCCTCCTTTTTCCATTTTTTTCCAGTGGATTAGTACAGAAAGATTACTCAAAACAGGTTGAAGCAAGTGGAGGTTTGCTGAAGGAGCAGGAAAAAATGAGTTATTTCTCTGTAACTTTGAATTTTAACCAGATCTAGTTGGTGTGGTTTTTTCTCTTGAATATAGGATCAGCTTACAGGTGAAAAAACCCAAATCTGACCAAACCAAAATAGTTTTCTTAATGAGTTTTCTTTTGCAAAGATTATTACTTTTTGAGGTTGATTTTTGTTCCCCTGTAAGTTTTAACATCTTTAGATTTTAAAATGAAAAATAATGAAATAGTAGTGGTGATAAATTTTGTAATTCAAGACTAGATTTCATCCTACTAAAATGTACTGGTAGGATCTGGAGAAAGTCAAACAACTCTATCAACATAAAAGGCATGGATCAGGGTGGGCTAAATTCTGAATTGGCCATTATCTTATGTTTCACAACTGCTTTGTCTCATGCTGACGTACAATTCACATATATTTACATAAAAAATAAATAAGCATGAAATGGAAATTCATAAAGTGAGAAATATCTTTGTAGGGGTCTGTTGGGCAGGGCTGCTACACAAAATGTTTCAAATGCTGTTGTTTGAAACCCCACCATTTCCTTTGTAGACAGCAGCCTCTCATGAGTGGGTTGCATCTCCTGGATCTGTCTCTTAAAACCTGTGAGAGCTGAGTGGGGCATGGTCATTTTTTCTCTTCTTATAGTGCTTGAGGTCATGGGGCTTCAGAGCCTCACCACCTGCACCCCTCAGGGAGTGCCCCAGGCTCTGGGGTCTCTCACGTGTGTGTTTACCATCTCACGGCATCCCTTCTCCTGGTGAGTAACTCAAACTTTCCAAACTTCTCAAGTGGCTTCATGGGGATCGAAAAGACAGAGAAGAGGAATTTCCCAGCAGCCACTACTACTTGTAAAAATCATCTCTGCCCATGGCAGTGGGGTTGGAACCAGATGATCTTTAAGATGATCCCTTCCTATGATTCTAAAACACTGAAATTTGCAGTCAGGCACACACTTTTCTCACTCAAAGAATCATGCAGTTCTTGGGTTAGACAGGCGTCCTGACATTGTATAGCACTTCTTGTTCTCTCACTCCCTAGAGTGCAGTCCCTAATTGTAGCAGTGACAAGGCCATCCCTCATGGGAGCACAGCGTACCTCCCTGAGGACACGGAAATCCGATCTGTGATCCCGTGTGACTTTTGCATGGGGAGCTGATTGTCAGGGGAAGGCTAGAGCTGTCTTCTAAAGTCTCAAGGTCTCTGGCTTTCAGTGGCGCTTTGAGTGATTGTCTTGTTCATCTCAGCAGCAAAAACTGAAACTGGGAGGGGGTGATGTAGGGTGGGGGTATTGCTACTTGGGAGCCTTTGTAGTTTCCCCTATATCTCAGTAAGGGTTCACTTGTAGTTGCAGGTTACAGCTCAAGTGCGCTTTTTGTTGCTCTAAAGCTTTTCCTGAATTATTCCCCCACAAGTCCTGAATATTATTTGGAAGGTATTTGGAGTAAACCAGCCTGGATGACTCAAAACTGCATTTCTTGTACAGGAAAAAAACTTTGGTAGCTACTGTACAAATCATAAGACAGGAAAGAGCATAGAATTTGCAGCTTTGTATGAATGTGTTCAGCACTGCCTCAACTCCCTTATTGTGTAGCTTAGGATAAGGGTAGTGGGAATTCTGCCTTTGGGTTCGACCCTGAATCATGAAGAATGCTCTTCATGAGCTACAGTGTTTTCACAGGCCACCTGGTGTAATGACAAGAATGGTTATTCAAGGACATAATGAGTAGTTGAGATCTAACACACATAATATGCACAGCAGCTGCTGCTCTCCTCCATTTTCAGGCTTGGTAACTGTGAAACTACAACCTTTAAATAACACCCTCTTAACTGTGTAAAAGTTTAAGGATGCAGTAGGCAAGGAAGAAGCCAGAGCATCTTGGTTTAGGGCCTCTCAGCTGGAGCAGAGCAGGCACAGCCGTCTGGGAGGCTGCTCAGCATGTGCTGAGCCTTCCTCTGCCAGGGGAGGGGGAACACAGCCTTGACAGAAGGTGAGGGAAGGCCCTAATTATATAATTATAGGTATGCATCCAAATGTGCCAAAGTGGAGTTTATGTTTCTTCCCTGCATGACATGAGATCAGCAGAAGGCAGACATGCCTTGCTAAGAGAAGGGAAAACAACCTTGCTGGGAGGCGTGATTGCTGACATGATCCTTTGGTCAAGCACACATCTTCTGCTCTGGGAGACATTTTTATTTCTGTCATGTTCTGCACTTAAATTTGGTTATCATTTAAATTAGCAAGGGCTAACCAGCCCTCAAAAGGAGAACTGCATCATGCAGCTCATCCTGTACATCTGAGCAGCCACCGAAAACACAGTGGCAGAGACTTGGCAGCCATGTGCAGGTCAGCTGAAGCTGTCCACAGACCAGGGCTACTGTCAAATTGTTGTGCTGTGCATCATCACACTGACAAAAAAGCCTCTCTAGGAAAAGGTAACCACATCAGTCTTTCTAAGTAACTGACATGGGTTTTTAAATTTGTTTTGTTTACTGCAAAAAATAAATGATATTGCACATTGAATTTAGAATTTAATTTATGTAAGTAATGAGCTTAAGTAGTTGTAGCAAAACATTTTTTTTTGGGTGTGCACAAGAAAATGAAATGAAATGCTAGAATATTAAGCATATCAGAGAAGGAAAAGGTCACCTTGACCTCCTCATTCAATCAGAGTGTGTAGCTGGGCTGGAGTCAGGGTCATGAAGGTCCCTGGGGACCCTGTCTTTCCTGTCAGGATATCCTCTATCACATCATCTGTCATGTTTGTATGGAAAACTAAAAGGCTGAACTTGCAGATGGAAACTGGGATGTCTTGGGTGTCTTGCACTTTTCAGCTGCGTGTGTACTTTAGCCTGGTAAATCAGAAAAGACTGACAGCAGTGCTATTCCCAGTTTTTTTCTTCCCTAAATGACACTGCTTGGAGGATTTGATTAAAGTTCATGAGTAACTTTTAACTAAAAAAAAATAACCTGGTAATTTGATAATGATTCAAATCTTTCTTTTGCCAGACTACCCTGATAGTGCACATTGTGACTATTCAGACTGACTTTTCAGTACACCAGGTACATAATAATTGCATTTATTCCCCTTGGATAGAAGATGTGGATACACTAATGCTCTGTCATCTTGGGTTTCTTTGGAAACACCATAGATTTTTGCAATGGATACACTGCAGACCTATGTTTTGCTGTCCCTTACCTTTGAATGAGTGCAGTGTCATGGTGTATCTTGAATTGTGCCTCACGGTCTGTGAAATTTCAGTGCTCTGAAATCAAGCTAAGGAGGCAAGAGAACGTGGCCACCACCTCTCTCACTGGCACCTCCACGCCCTGCATGGTCCTGCCTTCAGTTGTCCCTCTCCCGGAGAGACTCTGACAGATGGAGCTGCTGCTGGGCCCTGGGCTGCTGCCAGGGGAGCTTCTCTGCAGATCAAGCCATCCGTGTCCAAACCTGTCGCTGCCTGGATGGCCTTTCCAACCTGGGAAGCTCCTGGGAGTTCTGCCGGGAAGTCAGCCCAAGCTTGCACAGGCTGATTCCCTCACACACCCGTGTAGAAAATGGACTAGTGTGCGACACAACAAGTAATGAAGTTGAGTTGTCATTTATTAATTGAGCAAATATCTTTTCATGATTGCTGCCTGTAGTTTTATATGTGCAATGTTATTTCCCACCGTAAATTCTCTGTCAAAAAAAGCCTGCTGGGTTTGGATTCTGCCAGGAAGAAGTAACTCCAAGTGATAAATGGTATGAATAGCAATTTTTGTAGACCATGCTATGTTTAGATAAATATTAATATTAAAAAAACCACATAATTACACCATTTGACTTTAAAAAATCATTTATTTTGGCAAATAAACTCCCAGAATGATGAGGATTTGCATTCTCTGAAAAGTTATTCACAAAATAAAAGACAATGAACAGTAGAACAGAAGAACTCTTGGCTAGACTAAGATGTTGCAGTTATTGCATATCCATGTATCCTAGAATATAATCATACCATGTCCACTTGAATATATATTTTTATCTTTTAACTTATTTACTAGAGTTGGTTCAAATTACTGCCATAAGTTTCAGGTTATACAGTTTGATATAAGTCAAGATTTTATGCTACAATTATTATATCCAAGAAAAAGTGTGATCTCATGAACAACCTGATTTCAAATTATCAAGGATTTTATTAAGCATCCTAATAAACAGGAACTTCTATTCAGAAGAATTAGTGTAAGCTCTTTTCTCTTGCTTCATCACAACTGTTGTTATGCTTCATGGATGATCTGCCTTCATTTCTTTATATTTGTTTATACCTTCCTCAATTTCCTGAATGAAAGCTATAATGATGGTGTTAACAATCCACATTTAAAGAAATAATTGTATTAAACAGAGTCTTTATTTTTTATGTCCTTACATAGCTCTTTATTTGATACGTAATATATAAATACTTAATATTTTTAAATGTTAAATCCATATGAACTATATTAGTAAATTTCTATACAGAGCTAGAAGTCAGTCTAACAAACCAGAGACAGAAGTATAATGACAAGGGTGAAAACAAAGCTTAAAAAGAATCAGTAAAAATAATTTTTGTAAGCTCGTAAAAATGCAAATTCTTGAAATTTTTATAGAAGAATCTTCTTGGGCTACAAAATTACTAGTTTCTTTATGAGCTCAGGTCACTTAATGATGTTTTATGTGCTACTTGCTTACTTGCTTGCTGTGTCCTTTTGGCAAAATACCATTACTAACATAGTGAAATATGCCCAGGGTTAAGACTCCTTAGCCTTTATCCTGATTGTAAGGATACCCTGTTTGGCCTTTGTCTGGTTTGACCTTTCTGCCTGTTTTGCTTTATGGATGACTGAAAGATTTACAGCCAGAAAACTGGCTATGAGGAGTAATTATCACTTACTATATATACTGCTTTTGTAACTCGAGATTTCCTGTATGCTGTGTATATGTGTTTCCAAAGCACATTTAGGGTTTCATAAATAAAACTTTAAATGAAGGAAATAGCTATGCAGCAGTTAAAGATGAAAGTAGCATTTCTTAGGGAAAAATAAGGTTTAATGAATTACAAGGGTAAAAACTGTCGCAATTCAAATTCTTGCAAAGGTAACATGTTTTTCTTCCTTGAATCTTTATTTTCTGGCAGCTTCTGCTGAAGAATAATCTTCTATCTGACCTGACATTTTCTTCCTTATTTGAACTGCAATTCTTAATCTCAGAATATTTGTCTTTAAACAAAGAAATGGTTGCCTGCAAGTGGATGAAAAAGGTTTTGCTCATTCATTATTTATAAGCTTCTATTGTGATTCCTTTTTTTAATTAGAAACTTTCGACTGGTGTTGCTTATTGCTGATATGTGATAAGGATAACTGAAAAGCTTCTCAGTCTNCTCTTGCTTCATCACAACTGTTGTTATGCTTCATGGATGATCTGCCTTCATTTCTTTATATTTGTTTATACCTTCTTCAATTTCCTGAATGAAAGCTATAATGATGGTGTTAACAATCCACATTTAAAGAAATAATTGTATTAAACAGAGTCTTTATTTTTTATGTCCTTACATAGCTCTTTATTTGATACGTAATATATAAATACTTAATATTTTTAAATGTTAAATCCATATGAACTATATTAGTAAATTTCTATACAGAGCTAGAAGTCAGTCTAACAAACCAGAGACAGAAGTATAATGACAAGGGTGAAAACAAAGCTTAAAAAGAATCAGTAAAAATAATTTTTGTAAGCTCGTAAAAATGCAAATTCTTGAAATTTTTATAGAAGAATCTTCTTGGGCTACAAAATTACTAGTTTCTTTATGAGCTCAGGTCACTTAATGATGTTTTATGTGCTACTTGCTTACTTGCTTGCTGTGTCCTTTTGGCAAAATACCATTACTAACATAGTGAAATATGCCCAGGGTTAAGACTCCTTAGCCTTTATCCTGATTGTAAGGATACCCTGTTTGGCCTTTGTCTGGTTTGACCTTTCTGCCTGTTTTGCTTTATGGATGACTGAAAGATTTACAGCCAGAAAACTGGCTATGAGGAGTAATTATCACTTACTATATATACTGCTTTTGTAACTCGAGATTTCCTGTATGCTGTGTATATGTGTTTCCAAAGCACATTTAGGGTTTCATAAATAAAACTTTAAATGAAGGAAATAGCTATGCAGCAGTTAAAGATGAAAGTAGCATTTCTGAGGAAAAAAAAAGGTTTAATTAATTACAAGGGTAAAAACTGTCGCAATTCAAATTCTTGCAAAGGTAACATGTTTTTCTTCCTTGAATCTTTATTTTCTGGCAGCTTCTGCTGAAGAATAATCTTCTATCTGACCTGACATTTTCTTCCTTATTTGAACTGCAATTCTTAATCTCAGAATATTTGTCTTTAAACAAAGAAATGGTTGCCTGCAAGTGGATGAAAAAGGTTTTGCTCATTCATTATTTATAAGCTTCTATTGTGATTCCTTTTTTTAATTAGAAACTTTCGACTGGTGTTGCTTATTGCTGATATGTGATAAGGATAACTGAAAAGCTTCTCAGTCTCATCTGACAAGGATATATTATGAAAGTTAAGATTGCATTAATTTGCTAAGACTTTCTACATGATCCACAACATGAAATGTTTCTGTATTTATTCATAAGAAAATTAGCTTTCCTGACACTTAGCTTCATTCAGTATTGTAAAGGCATTTCAGACAGCATTTCCAGTTATTTGGTAGGTCGTTATTTCATGAAATAGCTTTCAAAATGAGTGAGACAGGTAGAGCAGGTTAGCAGAGACTTTGCAGCAATTTGCACACAATTTCTTGAAATATGGGAAGTGTTCTTAGGCTTGGCATCAGTTTTCAGTCACTTTTGATCAGTTTCAGTTTTGCACTGCTTGTGTTTGTCCAGTCTTCTTACCTGTGACTTGCTCTCTGAACACTCTCAGCCACAGGATTGCTGTCGCTCAGTGCAGCACATAATCTCTTCAGGAGTCTTCCCAGGAGGCAATAGAGGGAATGAGAAAGAAGACCTAAGACCTGTCAGTGACAAATGATTGCTAGGTGACTGGCAGTGTAAAGTGTTAAAGAAAAGCATTCACTCTTTAAAAGGGAGTGTGAGTAGAAGCTAAATTGGAGAGAGACAAGCCTTAGGACACCATAATGTAATGTGTCAGAACACCCTTCACTCTTTCTCTAGACTGAACCTATCAAGGAGCTGTCAATAGCTTGCTAATGGTGAGCTTTAAGACAGGTCAGATGTGTCTTTGAAAGTGTGAGTGCTTGTGCAGTGGCATGGTTTTTGATTCATGTCTAGAAGACTGATTAGAAATTTGAGATTAAAATCTGTCATGGTCAGAGCCCAGTCAGCAGCCAAGCCCCACAGAACCACTTGGTCACTCCTCCACCAGCGAGACTGGGGAAAGAATTGGCAGGGTAAAAGCAGGGATTGGCATAAAGACAGTTTAATAGGAAAAGCAGAAGCCATGCACACAAGCAAAGCAAAACAAGGAATTCATTCACCACTTCCCATGGGCAGCCATTTCCAGGAGAGCACGGCCCCATCACATATAACATTTACTTGGGAAGACACATGCTGTCACTCCAAGTAACCCCACCTTCTTCCTTCTTCCTCCACCTTATATCTTGATCATGACGGCAAATGGCCTGGAATATCTGTTTGGTCAGTTGAGATCACCTGTCCCAGCTGTGTTTCATTCCAACCTCCCAAGTACCTCCAGCCCCTTGCCAATATGGCAGTACAAAAAGCAGAAAGGCCTTGGCTTTGTGCAAGTCCTGCTCAGAAAGAACAAAAACATCTCTGTATTATCAACCCTGTGTCCAGCAGAGATCCGAAACACAGCCCTGTACTAGCCACTGTGAAACAAAATTAACTTTACCCCAGCTGAAACCACCAGATAATCTTTCCAAATTTTAGAGCCATTCTCTTCTTCAAGTATTTCAGGTGCATGTGGACCANCCCAGTCAGCAGCCAAGCCCCACAGAACCACTTGGTCACCCCTCCACCAGCCGGACTGGGGAAAGAATTGGCAGGGTAAAAGCATAGAACTCAGGGGTTGACATAAAGACAGCTTAATAGGAAAAGCAGAAGCCATGCGCACAAGCAAAGCAAAACAAGAAATTCATTCACCACTTCCCATGGGCAGCCATTTCCAGGAGAGCACGGCCCCATCACATATAACATTTACTTGGGAAGACACATGCTGTCACTCCAAGTAACCCCACTTTCTTCCTTCTTCCTCCACCTTATATCTTGAGCATGATGTCAAATGGCCTGGAATATCCCTTTGGTCAGTTGAGATCACCTGTCCCAGATGTGTTTCATTCCAACCTCCCAAGTACCTCCAGCCCCTTGCCAATATGGCAGTACAAAAAGCAGAAAGGCCTTGGCTTTGTGCAAGTCCTGGTCAGAAAGAACAAAAACATCTCTGTATTATCAACCCTGTGTCCAGCAGAGATCCGAAACACAGCCCTGTACTAGCCACTGTGAAACAAAATTAACTTTACCCCAGCTGAAACCACCAGATAATCTTTCCAAATTTTAGAGCCATTCTCTTCTTCAAGTATTTCAGGTGCATGTGGACCATGCTTAGTTTCACCTGTTGAAAACACTTTTCCAAAATTCTTCTGAGATCTGATGATGAAGTATTTCCTATAGCTGCCAGCAGTCCTGTTGAGCTGTGATGCATAAATAAGGAATAATGCTCAGAAACTAAATGGTTCTGTTGTAGGACAAGGTTTAATAGTATTGGTTCCTGGGACAGGCTGCTGAGTGCTGATTATGCAGGAAGATTTTCTAAAAGGCTAAGCATCTAATCACTCCCACTGAATCAGGATAGTTAAGCAAAAGGGGCATCTGGAAGACAGTGGGAGAAGGGATTGTTAAACTGATGTCACAGGAAGGTTTAAGGGAGTACAGTGATCATTTACTGTGTGGAGAAGCAGGAGAGGGTACATAAAAAATTTTTGAAAAGCTTTTCAAAGAGGAGTCATGTAGGCAGCACCTTTTGCAGGCACGGTTTTTCAGAACAAACTAAAACCTAGGTATTTTTTAGGCTATCAGCTATATGTAATATTATTTTTCTGCTACTTCTTAATCAAGCATAGCCTGTGTCCTCTAGATGAGAAACCTCTGTGACCCTTAGTTATCTGGAGAATAGTCCATGCTAAATTTATTAAATTTACTTTAAAATTTACTTTGTATTTGTTGGAGAGCGAATACTCATCACTTGCTCATATTTCTCTTTGTAGTTTGCATGGAATTCTAAGTTTATAAAGAGCTGCAGTAACATAACAGTGTTCGTAGTACTGTCAAGCTGTGGTAAACTATTATGAGCTTTGAAATCTTTTATCTTCATTTGGAGCCATGTGGTTTGAGCCACTGCAATGATGTTAGGGCAGACATGTAATTTGGCTTTATAGCAGCATAGATATAGTTTTTACATGAGTATATAAGCAAGCAGACATGTAGGAGTTGATGAATGGGTATGCATATCAATATACATATTTTTTAAACTTCTTAGGATACAGTAGTTTATCAGAGGAGCCTTTATAGGCATAAATTGTACTGATGCTTATACTGGTTTGAACATTTTTATGTGGGCTTATCTGCATCACCATGAGGGTTATTTGCAGTCAGACTGACATAACTGCGGGTGCTATTAGCTTTAGATACAGTGTCATTGGAAGCTAGACAGCATTGTCTACATGGAGGAAAATAAAGGAAATCCATCTGTCCCATCTTTTATGCATTGCAAGTGCATTTCTCTCATCCTTAAACACCCTTAGTAGAAATTGTCTTCATAAGGTGTGAATAAGTACACTTACAAAAATGTGGTGAAAATAGAAATCATGGCATATAGTGAAAGGAACTGAAACCAAACACAGTCTCATCTGGAAATTCTCAGTGTAAGTGGTAACAGTCAAACTGACAATCATAATACTGCCATGTATTTTGGTAAGTTTATTCCGATGATATCAGTTGCAAGATTTTTTTTTTCTTTTGTTCAACAAGAACATGTAACTACCTGATATGCTCTTGAAAATCCTCTGTTCTAACTTTGTGAAATGTGAGCTAATTTATTAAGTGATAGTGAGTCAATTTGTGTGAAGTTGCTTAAAGTGGGCTATAAAATTCTGTAATAAAATATGTAGAGAAAAACATTTCAATATACCCTTAAGAGTATCTCATTCTTTGTTGGCAGAAGACTTTCATCTTGGCCATATAAGTAATCTACTCTGTGACAATTCATCAATAACAAGGATTGTTTATAATTCCGTGAGAATTATAGGCATAATTTACAGTCACATTTTTCTGGGCCAGTTTTATCTGTGTTGGTTAGTTTTCATACTTTTTTGTCCCTCTGTGAAAGAACAGCTTCAGATTCAAGTTCTGAAATTTCTCTGCTACTGTCATGGTACTGACAAATATTACCTCAGAACCCCAGTACAATTTCCCTCATGTTTTTCTTCTGCATTTTAATGTGAGCTTCAATACAATGTCTCTATTATGGTTACAGAATGATCTAATTAAAAATAATAGAAGCACTATAGAAAGAAGCCAACATCATATGCTGAATATTCTGAAAAGCACTTTGTTGGTGTGTTTCTTTGAAGGAGTTCTACTCTCTCCTGTCCTTTTGTTGTGGAAAACTCAGAGGTTTTTACAGATATGAGCTATATTATACAAATACTATACTAAGTTTAATAATTCAGAATTTCCAAAGAAAACTGAAGGAAATGGCATATGGAAAAGTCAGCCTGCAGTCCCATCCCAATCTGTATTGACCTGAGGAAGAGAGAAGAGAACCACAGTCCTGTCTCTTTGCTTCCTTTGATTAATATTTGGAGGTGGCTCTGTCACTGATCAGCACTTGTGCTTGGTGATCTGAAAAAAGAGCAACTGTAGTTATCCTTGCTGGGAGCACAAAAGTTCACAAAAAAACCTTTTTTGTGTCTCCTCCTCAGCACCCCTGTAATCACACTATAAAATGGATAGTATATCCGTCCTCTCAATAAAGGTATGTTTTACTTCCCTCACAGACTAATTTCCACAGTTGTCACTACTTTAAGATGTCAAATATCTTTATGGCTCTTCTTGACTTCAATAAAGTTCCTCTATGAACTGTCCTTTCCTGTTGGTAAGGGACATGGCATTGATCATGTGGTTTCCTGGTAGTAAATATTGGGATTTTTTCCCCACATTCTTGGATTTCTAAGTCCAAAAATCTTTCTCTTCAGGCTGCTGTAGAAGCTTGTCTCTCTGAATGCTGAGCTCCATTTCTGCAAGGGCTAGCTCCTGGTACCCAGGCTAGCTAGTTATAGGGCAGGCACATTCTCAGTGTTACTTCACCTGTGAAGGAAACCATGTAAGAATTTATAAATGTTGAAAAGAAATAGCATCGTCTGTCACATGAAATAATCACAGAAAAACTTCCTTAAGTGCAGTACTGTAATCAGATCACAGATTTACACTGGTTTTTGTGTATGTTTCTCCACCTGTTATGTGCTTCCCACATCTTATCTAGTCCCAGTAAACTCTCCATACAGAAATGATTGCAGAGCAATTGCTCATTTCCCTTCTGTATTAATCAGAAAAGTGAGACTTTAGCCTGTTGCTGTGAAGCTGGGGCTAGACCAACACCAAGGGATGTGTCATCTCCTTTTGCTGCCAGGAGAGGCTATGCACTATCTGGTATCTAATATGCCCACTGTATATCAGTACATATCCTGATGTTTTTCTCTCTTCTCTCTTGGTTGTGTTTTGATGTTTTAGATTTACAGGTAACAGCTGTCATGCCACAAATACAAATGGAAGTAGATTGGTTCTGGTTTTATCATTAACCATTTTAGCCTTTAGATGACAACTGGGAATATTTTATTGTTTAAGATTGTCAAGAATTGATTCATGTATCGATTTCACTGTGAATGTTCAGTCTGTGACAGAAATTATAAACTTATGTTCACTTCTAAGAGTATGGGATGCCATGTGGATGGCCTTTTGAAACTGCTGCTGGACACCTGGAGATTTTGCTTTTATTCCAAACTAGTTTTAGGTCCATCCAAGTGGATCATGCTCATGGGAAGGGCAAATAAGTCTTCACAACTGCAAACTCCAGCTCTTGATGGGTGTATAGTAAATGCCTAGGACCCTCTGTCAGATTTGCAGCCCAGTCTACAATTTGTTGTAGAAAATTTTAACAATATAACAATATATATAACAACATAACAATAAAAATAGTGGTTTGTGTTAAGGAAACTTTTGCCTCCTGTGAGCTCTCAGATTGGTATTAGTCAGACTAGATTTTACTAAAATGGAGCTAGCTGCTCTATTCAGCAGAGCTGAACAGGCAAAATCACTTTGAGTGAGAAAGGAGAAAAGGTTAATGTGGAGCTGTTGGGTGAAATACAGTCTTTCCAAATTTGCCATCTACCTCAAGATCATCAGCTCCCAAAATCAGCATCACAAATAGGGTCATGAGCTCAGAATTTAAATGTAAATTGGATTGTGCATGCCCAGACAGAAAAGCCTGAAATTTTTGTCTCTGCTGAGCTAGCTCTTCAAAGAAATCTTTAGCCAGTGGGCCTGTGGTTTGTATGTCTCATAAAAGTTTTAGTGTAAAAATGATAATTCAGTAAGCTCCTGCACTTCTAAGCCATACCAAAATCACAACAAAAATAGCAGAAAATAATTGGTGGCAGATGTCATCAGAGGTGTGAGATAAATGCATGTCAGAGTTCCAGTGGCCAAGGCAGCGAACGAACAAATTTCTCTATCTGCATATTCGATTCTGTCAATGATGATGTCCACAAGATGGCCATAGATGTGACAACAGTCCCAAAATACCAGATGAGACTTACTGTAAAATTTCATCTCAAGTGCACGTTGGCTGTAATTATTTAACACAGTATGTTTTGCAGTCAGGGTACTAATGAGTTGCTAATTCCCAGTCAGAGTAAGAGATTTGATTCCCAGCATATCTGCTAACTAGCCAGTCTGCTCCATACTGGCTGGAGCCTGTCACCATGACTCTCCTGGGAAATACTTCACAAGCAAGATGTCCTAGTTGTTTAAATGGGAGAGGAATGTGTGGTTTAGCTGTGTTTGTTCTCCCAGTAAAAATGTCCTGTATAGTGTGAGCAAGTAAGAAACTGTGTGGTCTTTAAGCTGGAGATGACTGTGTCCAAAAACAGTTTCCTGATTATGTAAATGAGTTCTTGAAATTGCTTTACATTCCTTTCAAGAACCAGAAATGTTTCTTTTAACGATGTTAGCTGTCTGGAATTCTGATTTAATTATTCATGCTCTATTCTTTCATATTTCTTTTCCTTTTGACATACTGTCAAGAAAGAAAAAATCAGTTAAACAATTGAGAACATGTGAACTGCCATAAACAATCACTCTCATTTGTTTCTCTGCAGAACAAAAGGAAGTGAAGGTGGGAGAATACAATGCTGTGCATGACCAATTGGTAATAATCAACAACAGCATCAGATTCCAAGGTAGGAGACAAAACTGGAAAGAGGCACAGGAGTGACATGGATAGCTGTATGTAGTTTGTAAGACTGTGCACTTTTAAAAAACGGTTTTAGGATTTTTAATATCAAATGCTGTGACACTGTAGAAAAAAATGCTTTAAAAAATAGAATTCTGATCAGAAAATTGCAGTGTTTTGATATTGTATACTTGGGTTTTATTCCAATGATATGGCAAAATCAAATGAATATGTGTACACAGATGTTTTTTGATATTTCAAGAAGCAGGGCCTTCACCAATGAACACTGTTCCATTTCATCCCCATTTCCCACTCCCCCAGTTCATCTCACCTGAGGGATGCTCCCATGTTCTGTGTCTACAGATATGAGAAGGAGGTAGTTGTTTTTCTTTGGAAGGTGTCTGTTAGGTAGTTAGAAAATAGATTTTCAAAATCACAGAATCACAGAATTTCTAGGTTGGAAGAGACCTTCAAGATCATCGAGTCCAACCCATGCTCCAACACTTCAACTAGATTACGGCACCAAGTGCC
>VXBB01011783.1:163484-185828 GCA_013399915.1 Illadopsis cleaveri | reverse complement strand
CCCTGCCCATCTGTCCAACCATTCCAGGTCCCTCTGCAAAGCTCTTCGTCCCTCCAACCGGTCAACACACGCTCCCAGCTTAGTGTCATCTGCAAATTTACTGAGGCTGGCTTTAGCATGGCCTATAAGAAACAGGGCCAGAGAGGGTTTTCAGACCAGCAGCATTCCAAAGGTCCACAGCAGACATATAGCATTTCTTGCTGTATCTTCCTGCCATTTTTTATCCCATGCTACTCCAGTATCACATGGGGACTTCCTTGGCCCTCAAGCAGCTGGCGTGCAGGCATACCCGTGGTTTTCAGAGCCTGTTATCATGGCAGCCAGGTGTGAGATGAAATGAGTTTTAAGGGTGTCTCCTGTTGAATATAGGCATACATATTATTTTCAAAGCTAATTTTAAGATTTAATCTTAAGCTCTGCTATGGTGCAGTTCAGTGAGGGAAAGTGAAGTCAGCTTTGTGAGTTCTGTGTGGTTTTTCCCTGGAAGTGGTGAGGTAGGTGAGTATCAAGCTGTTATGCAGTTGTACTCTACTATACCTTTCTCCAATGTCCCAATACCCAAGGTTTGCATGAGCATGAGTTTCGTGAATTTCACTGCAGTGATCTAATTCATGACTACTTGTCCATCTGCTGGAGCTTTCCACTTTTCTTTTTGATATCCCTTTGATGGACTTAAAAGTGCACAGATACACAAATTTCTCACATGCCACTGGGGAATGAGGCTTTGGAAATGAAGAGTGCAGAATCTGTCCCAGTTGCCGAAGTCTGGGACTCAGCAGATTGCTTTTGCCGCAAGGAGGAACTAGTGATGTAGTTTAATACTGATTCATACAAATAATTTCCAGAGAATATATGAAGTATGAATCAAGTTACAGGAGACAGCATTCGTTCATAACTTCTCACCTATGCAGATGGTACATGATGGGCAAAAGTCTCTGTATAGTCTTTTTTCAGGACAAGACTGTTAGGTCTTGTTCTGACCACATCTGAAAAGTGGTCTTTGCACCCATAACCTGTCTTATGGTTGTCTTAAGGTGTATTATGTGACTCACATTGAATCTTTCCTTTGACTCATCTTAGCTTTTCGTTGAGACAGTTGGATATTTAATGTGGAGGATGCTGACTTCCAGTCAGTATAAGAAGCCTAGTAACTTTAAGTATTTGAAATAGAGAGTAGTAAAAATGTTCCTGTTTAAACCATTGCATAAAATTCCACAGCAACAGGAAGCAACAGGATTGAATGGCTGGTGCACAAACAAGAAAATAAATTTTATAGATTCACTGGTTGTTTATATTTAATAAATACAAACCATAAATATACTCTGTAGAGTGTAGAAAGAGTAGGGTGAAGTTTTATTTTTTAGCTTAAGTTTTATTTTAAATAAGGCATGTGTTTTATTGGTTTTTTGGCTAGTTACTTGTCTAATTTTATTAATTGCCACGCACTGTAAATACATGCAGTGTGGAGGGAAACAGGAAAATCTCAGGTACTTCCCTCCAATATTAAATCAACTAATGGTCCCTTCACTGCCACTTTTTTGTAATCACCTAAAGCAATTTTTTTTTCTGAAAAGTTGGGGATAAAGACCAAAGGGTAGCGAGTTTCCATGGTCTGAATAGTTTCAACTTAACTCTTGAAGGTAAAGCTATTTTATTGCGCAAATCCTTGAATATTCTTTTAGGTGCAAGGCAGATGAGTGGATGTAAAATTTAGCCATGGGAGCTGCTAGTCAGGTACTCACAGCTCGGCGTCTGAAGCCGTGCTGTGAAAGGAGCTGCTCAGCCCTGTGGCCCTTGCAGCCCCATCGGAGAGCCAATGCCAAATGACAGGCTCAGGAACTGTAGGGCACACAAATCTGTTTCTGAAGGAAGACAGTGAGGCAAAAGGCCTTTTGCCAATCTCCTGCACCAAGGAAAAAATTAGTAGGCAGGAGAAATGGAGTGTGGAAAGTCAGGGATGCAGAGCTTTATTGCAGTTGTCGGAAAGTGATTCTCCTCATTAAACCAAGAAGCCTTTAATTAGTTGGAGCTGACTGTCGATGAAGTACACAGCTTTAAACATAGTTTTTAAGTTCAGACATTCAAATCCACATCTGCAAAGTGGATCTCTCCCTGTAAAACTTTTGCCATCCATTTTCCCATATTCTTTCCTTCTGTAGAGTCCTGAGGGCAACAACTCTCCCTTCCCTCCTCCCAGGTCTTCCCCCATCATGCCCACAGCCCAGGACCTCATTTCAGCCCCAGAGCCATCAATCCCTGTCCCAGTGATGCTACACTTAAGGCTGATCTCTAGACAAGCTGTTTGACTTTCCTCTGGCATCAACTCTGGCATCATTTTCCTCTGGCACAAAAATGATGCTTTCTGTTTTGTACTCATTGCTCTGTCAATTGTTTCAGAAAAGTATAACCTCTTGGTAAAAGTTACACTCAAAGTATGCATTTTAGTGTTTATTTACTTTAAAATGAGGCTAGTTAGCATGTATGGGGTTCTGCACTGGGGTTTGCTTGTGTCTTTTCTTCCAGAGAGGATATTTACCTGCTCCAGAAATGCAAATCTTCATGTCAATCAATGTGACTAACATATGTCTGTCAAAGTCAATGATTTCATTAACTACTGATGTGATTCACAGTTGATAAGTGTGCTAATTCAAGGTATAGCACTTAGGTGAGGCAAAGTTTCTTGCAGAAATTCTACATCTGGTTGAGCTTTAGGTTTTTATTTCTTCATGTAATTCTAGGACTTGAGCCTCCGAAGGACAAAACCATTATACAAGAGGAGCTGCGCAAAATCTCCCTGCCTCTCTACAGCATCCTGTCTGCCCTCACAATCCTAGGAATGATAATGGCCAGTGCTTTCTTGTTCTTTAACATCAAAAACAGAAATCAGAAGTAAGACATTCATGTTACTTCTATCTCAAGTTCTTTTGTATTTAATGCTGTGTTTGTAGAACCAATTTTGTATATAAATATATATATATATCTCTACGTATAGATATAAGGAAAATGTAAAACTGTGGACAGGTGGTATTTTAGAACTATTTAATTGAAATCACTGGGTAATATATCCACATTGAAACAGACTGTACTTAAGTTCTTTTATACTGCCTGAAAAGTGTAATTTTCTATTTTATGTCTGCTAATAACATTAACCCTAGCTAATTAATACATCAGTAAAAGAGGAGGTCTTTTTACTAAGCAATCAAAAACCTGAAACAATGCTAAACTTCATAAAACAGCAAATACTGTGCATGCCTTTAGATTTCATGGAGTTCTAGAAGAGTTGCGTCTTTGCCTGGTTACAAAAAGCTCTTCTTTATTGCTCTAGTAGCCTAGCAGTAATCTTTTCCTCTTTAATGCACTATCACCTTTTGTCCATAGACTAATAAAGATGTCCAGTCCCTACATGAACAACCTTATTATCCTTGGAGGGATGCTTTCTTATGCATCTATTTTTCTTTTTGGTCTTGATGGATCCTTTGTCTCCGAAAAGACATTTGAGACACTTTGCACAGTAAGTAATTCTGTATATTCTAGTTCAATTCTAGTTGAATTCAGTCTTACAGGAAACTTTGAGAGAAATGCAAACAGAAAAGTTCAGCAATTGGATGCATCATTCCATTAAATCACTGATTCTTGTAGTTCTTTCCTGGGATATTTCCTGGGACCAAATTCTAAAACATGCACAGAGCTTCATCATGGTGGTGGTTGTTGTTTTTATTATTGCTGTTATTATTGTTGTTATTATTATTATTATATTAATAGAAAGCTTCAGATGCATTGGGATTTGACCTCAGACTGAAAGGGTAGATGTATGTTCTTGTTTTGAAATCGTATCTAGAAAGATGATTTACTCAAGGTTGTGTTTGTATCATGGCAACTTGTAATACCTGTAACGCTACTGTGTTTTCTTTACACATTCCATATTATTTTATACTACATGACTGCTGATTGTCTAGATCTCTTTAGTCAGTCTCTTTGGCCAATTCTCCAAAGACTTCTACTACTATTTCCAGGCTACACTATAAATTCTTGTAAACCTAGATACATGTAGAATACATTCTAGTTAATTCAAAACAAGCAACTCTGAAACAAAATTAAATATGTCCACCTAGCAACTTGTTTTAATTGTTCCCTGTAATATGCACTTACTCTGAATTACAGAGGTCTTTTCAAAGAAGGGGATAGGGCAAGAACTTCACTGCAAGGATACTCCTTCCAGAAGCAGTACAAAACAGCACTTAAATTTATCCAGTATCTTCTCAAAAAATTCTAAGACTCTGCTTCACCTGTTACCTAAAGATATCACACTCAGGAGTTTTGATAATTTTGATTCTTCTTCACGTTCTCTAGAAAGTTGCAGTTCACAGCACTTTTTGTTTTCAGGAGTCTAAATTTCTGATGTCATGACTGGCAAGAGAGGAATTTTACTTCAAGGGGATAGTTCAAAGCATGAAAGTTTGATACCTAAAGCTAGTTGATGCAAATACATCTCAATATACCAACTGAAACCCTCCATACTGACTAGAATCCCTACAGAAGTGAAACACCATGTGACCTGCTGAGTTAGACCATTTCAAAACACTGGAGATTCCATAGCAGATGCCAAGATGGACTAGAAGACATACTGTGGGTGAATGTACAGGATTGTCTGAAGGAAGTCTTACCTTCCTTAGCTGGGCCTGGAGACAGTTGTTTTTCAGACACTTAAACTTTAGCTGCAAAGGAGAAAAAAGAAGGAAAGAACATCCAGTCTTCTTACAACTAGAGCTCTAATTCTCAATACAGCTAGTACAAAGAGATGCCTTAAAGATTTTAAAAGGATGATCCTGTTCACTTCTCATAAACTAGTCTATAATTCTGTGAATACAATGCGGACAATAGGAAGTAGAAGATGACACCATCCATTTTTTTATCCAGGAATTATACCCTTTTTTGTGAAATAGCTACTGATGGAGCAGAAGTGTCATTAGGAATCCACTGTTGATGTCAATCCCTATTCTTTTCTCATCCTCCACTGCAGAAGGATCTAGTGGCATGGAACACAATTTTTAAGCCTCGATGTCTGCTCAGTCATGAGGGGCTTGTTTCCAGAGCTCCTGAGTTCCCTGCCAGGCTGCAGGCAGGGATGACTGTATGACTGGGCTACAACCCTCCTCTGGAAGCAGCCATGCACTGCTGAACAGAAGGAAAGTGGGAACGAGAGATACTTTTCAGCATCTAGCTGTTCTAGGAAACAGATTTCCAACCAAATGTAGCTATATAAGACTAAATTTGAGTCCTTCTTTATATGTGAAACGGCTCAGTCTTAACTTTGAAAAATGAACCAATGTCCAAAATCCTGTGCCTCTGAGCTAGAACATTTCTTCCATCTGATTTTTCTCTAATCTGTCTCTCAAAATGTAATCACTAGTCTTGTTTTCTAAATGCAACCAAATTTAACTGTGGGCTGCTTATTTTGTCTAATCCTACATATCTCTTCCTTTTATTCAAATTTATGTCTGTAACATTGTGTTAGGTCTGTTTGTCTGCCATAGAGGGATAGATCTTCACTTGAGAAAAACACTTACTGGACTTAGGTGACCAATAAAAGAGAGGGATGGGGAGAATGCTGTGTCCTAAAGCCAAACTTTGATTAAGAAATATCACCTCATGCCTTAGGCAGAGATTTTTTTTTTCTTTTTTAACACAGTTAAATGCTGCATAAACAGAGCAGCGTCTAAGATTTCTGCTCAGTCTTGGCTTTCTAGGTTTTCAGTTCAGTACAGAAGCATTTCTGATTGTGTTTTCCTGTGCATATCTACTCATGTATCTTGTGAACCCCAGCTCTGTCAGCAATTAGTACTACAGTCATAGATGCAACAAATCCTTCAGTAGCCATCAATAAGGAAGGATTTTCCAACATCCTACTCATTAAAACGATTCTTTTAATTTTTTTTCCTCCGATTATATTCTCTTAAATAGGATAGCTTATGCTTCTCTTAGAGATCATATCTACATGGGTACCATTCATGTAGCAATGCACTTTTATCGTATCTAGAAAACTATGAACTAGCACTGAGAAATTCATAAATATGAGAGGCAAATGTGCTTACCTGTTGAATAAACCTTCTCTCTGTCCTCCTCTCCTCAAAACAACAACCAAGTGCTGGGTACAGAGTATATACATTTGGCTCCATGTCACGAACATCCCAATTCCCAGGTAGGCAATATGCTTAGTGGTTTCATAAGGTCTGCTTACAGATAACCAGTTTTTATAGGATCAGGCCAGGACAAATCTCTCTTCATCATCCATCTCTCTTGAAATGCATTTTGATTACTCCTTCTAGCCATGAGAGATTAGTTTAAAATTCTCATTTTATTTCAGACTGTGGCTTAGTCTTTAAAAGAATAGTTACAATTGAGAATGATCATAAAAAGCCATTGAGGCAAGTCATCAGGGTGTAACAACTGTTTCCCAGACACAGAGAAGAACCATATGTCAATGAAGGGAGATATTCTTTTGGAAGAGAAGTAAAAGTTTTCATTCAAGTTTTATAAGCACATGTAGAGCTATAAAGCTGTCAATAGTATTATCCCCTGTGTAAGTCAAGTAATCACCCTCATTGTCTTCTGTATTTCAGAAGTGATGAGATCTCACCAGAGTAGCAGTATATACACAATAGCCAGTGTGCTTAATTAGATATGTTATATATGGTCTCTTTTTAAATTTCCAACAATTTTTGGCAAACTTATGGAAGATCCTTAAAATTTCTGTGTTTACTAAGGTGTTCCTGCCACAGCAAGGGGATTGGAAATAAGTGGTCTTTAAGATATCTTATCCAGGCCATTCTATTATTCTGTCCTCACAAATTCAGGAAAAATGGTTTCCAAATTGTAGGTATTACATTCAACTCTGTTGGGTTTGTTTCCTCTAGAGCATGTTGTTTGTAGTGCTGTTTGGAGGGTGAAATGCTTTGCAAGATCAGCTCTTTTTTTTGCCTTTCTACAGTTTATATGTGGCATATGCCTAATGCTGTAATATTCCAAGGACACTGAAACATGACCCAGAATTGCACCAATAACACCTGAAAGGTTCAAAGGATTTATCTGCTAAGTTATGCTACCACTTTCCACGCTGTAAGGCACTGGGTGTAGGAGGAGGTGGTCTATAAGTCATTATGCTGAAACATAGTAACCAGTGTTAAATGTAGTTAAGAGTCAGCAAAGCATTTTAAACATATAGTTAAATAACTTGATGAATAAAGGTATTATAGGTCTTTAAAATTATAAAATGTGGACTTTGTGACAGAGTGATGGAGTTCCCAATTGTTTCCCAAATATACTAATTTTTATCTTGGTATGCCCATTTTCTATGGAAAAGTAATCAAATATATTTCAATACATAATAATTCTGTGTTTTCGCGGTAAGAACTTGTAATAGCAAATATAGCATAATTTAGTTCCATGTCAGAATTAGAGATTAGGTATCATATTTTATAACTCAAATTATATGGAATTAAAATGATCCAGGGCAGTGAGTTCTGAGAAAGTGGTCAGTGTATTATTGAACCATTAGATCATGTCTTAGTTAATAGCAACTTTATTGGTTGCACAGACAAGAAACAGCAATACAATAGTTCATTACCTCCATATGTATGCCAAAGTACAAAGTGTTTCAGAGAGAGAGAGAGAGAGAATGAGAATGATTTATCTTTGTTTTTAATCTCAGAATCACCATGGTATCATAGAAAAAAAAAAAAAGGAGAATTTAAAAGTAAGAGTGTGAAATGAGATGTGATGCCAACTGGAAAAATGCAAGCAAGTGGAAACATATTTGATAGCAGTCATTATATGGAAGAGAGAGATTCAAAATTAGCAATGCTGGTGACATATCCTATGAATAGAGTTTAAGGTGACATACTAAATAGAGATACTTAAAATAGAGAGAATATTAGATAAGATCATAACGTTTAGACTTCTGTAATACATTCCACTGAGAATTTCATGGTTTACATTTAAGATGAGTAACATCTTTTCAAGTTCTAACTACTATGGAATGTAAGACTTCTATGGTTCTGAGGATAACCATAGTCTTCTCTGTTATACGTCTTCCTCAAATAAGTAGATCTAATTATTAAGTTGGGACTGAAGATGTTTTATGTACTCCATGTTGCTGTCACCCATAGTTCCACAAAAAAAGGCCTGGCTCATTAGTATTAGTAGAGTGAACAGCTCTTCTCCTCAGTCTTGGTAGTTTTGATGTGTAGCAGGACTTTCTCCTGGGGTGTGCTGCACTGGGTCATTGCAGTGATTAGGAAGGGGTAAATGAGCTGTCTTGAATAATTGAGTATAGGGTTCATATTTTGATAGTACATACCTGTTCTGTAGACAGAAATTGCCTTTCAATATCCTTTACATTCCAAAGTGTTCTGCAAGGGTGTCATATAAAATATAAGAGGATTTAAGTCTTGCAATTAACATAGGCACTAAAATGAAGCCTGCTTTATCTTGTTCATCACAGTAGTTAGCATTGTTTATATGCATTGTCAGAGCCAGGCAGATGTTCTGTGATTTCAGATGATCTCACTGAGCCTGGTCAGTGTTTTGGCTTAGAAAAAGTTTAAAAAAAAAAAAAAGGCTTGAAGGTTTTTGCACACCACAGGCTGTGCTCAGGCTCTTAGATTTCAGTTCATTGCTCTCAGCCATGATGTGGGGATTTGGAAACACTCTTTGTACAGAAAGAAGAAACCAAATAGTGGGATGGGATGGAGACACAGAAAGAGAAAAGGAAAGAGTACAGACTACTGACAGTCCAGCTAGCTACTGCAGTGTGTGTGTCACTACCCAGAATTTGTGTTTTTCTCAGAAAAACATCTTGAGGACATGCACATTCATGGCAACAGTAGCTGTGCTAGATCTTATATCTTCTCAAAGGTGCATTTTAAAGTGTGACCTTTAAATGTATCCAGATATTCAGACGCATTTGGTGTTTTCAACTAATATTGTTCTTAATTATGGGTCATAAGCACTTTTGACTCTATGCCTTGCAATAATGTGAAAGGCAAGGGTTTTTTTCTTTTTTACTGGTTTTTGTTTTTTATATTCTTATATCTGACATGCTGAGAGAACACCTAGGCAAGGTGGAACTCCATGGTCCACATTTCATCTTTTCCAGGGAAACCTGGAACCTCTGAAGGGTAGGGATTTCAATGTGATATAAGAGTGGAGGGGCATCCTGAAAAACACATTAAACAGAGACTTACAGATTGTAGTGAGGAACAGGCAGGAAAAGACAGTTTTGAGCTCTTATGGAATGCTTTCCTAGGGATGAAAGCAGGCTGCAGGGTGTGGGGGACCGTGGGCAATTTGCTAAAACTCCGGAAGCTGGCTGAGTGCAGCTCTAAAAGGAGGGACTTAACTCTAATAGTAAAGCAGGGACAGGGAGAAGATGCATGAACCGTCTTTTTTTTTATTATTTCTGCTTTGTCTTTGCTTGTCACTTTGCATTTTCTCTGTTTAACCAGTTTTGAGGCAACAGACTGAAAGGAACACGTGTGGACAGCACCACCACTAAAGCAGTGGTTTTCTTTGTGGGCAAGAGGCATTGGACTAGATCCTGTGCTACCAAATGGCATGCGACCTTGATATTTGGATAGTAGTTGATGATGTGGTCCTTATTAATGCCCTTTATGCTCTTCAGGCATTCCCCAAAACTCAGGATTTTTTTTTTTTTGGCAGAGGAGGATGTTTCCTGTCTTTAGACCTTATATTTGTCTAATTCCTGTGCTCAAATTGTTTAGTTTTGGCCAGGAATTTAAAAGAAAATCCAACAGACAGACACTCAACTTCTATTGAACAAAGGATTTAGACCTCTAATCTATTTCTTTGTCTCTAGAAACCAGAGCCTTTGTTTGTGTTTATCATCTGGCCTTTTTAATTTTGTGTGTATTCTTCAGTTTATTTCCTACTTAATTGTTTAGCTGTTAATTTTAATCTCCCTTTTCTGTATAATCACTTCCATAATTGTTCTCACTGTGGTTCAGTCTGAGACTGATCTCACTCCTATTTAATTCAACAGCAGTTCTGTTACTGAGCCTGATCAGCTTCTATTTTAGTAAATGACATTTTCTTGAGGGTAAAGCAAAAAGAGTACAGACAAAAGTTATAAGGCTGAATAGATCCTAGAAACAAAATTATGTCATATACTGAAGCAAATACACCACAACCTTGCCAGAGATTTATTAAGGTAATATTTTTAGAATGTTTTCCTCTCCTTCAGCAGAAACAGCAGACAGTTTTTAAAGCCCCCTTACAGAAACAGGAGAAATGATAACATCTTTTACACTACCCATAGATTAACTCTGAAAAATGATCTAAAGGATGTTAAGAAATCACTACAGGAGATCTCACAGCATGCGATGAACCTCTGTATTTAATTTATGTGAAAACAGCAGGATTCAATTCTCTAACATTATTGCCACTTATGTTTTACAGGAATCTGCCGGTGCCACACAAATTCTAAAAAATGATCTAAAAGTCATTAAAAAATTGTCAAAAATGTCTGATATAAATGAGAAAAGTATAATTCAAAGGGATGAACTCATTCTTTGGGGTCTGCTTGTGCTCACACTGTCAATTTTGCCATCATTAATAGAAGCAGAGCCATAATCCAGGGAAAACTTGTTGAGATGACATATTTTTGTTCATCATAGTTATCCATTATGTCCCCAGTTTTCTAAGAAAAATAGAAGGTGCTTAATTTCCAACTCCTGCATGCTACACAGAAATCAATGCAATTGTCCACTTAAAGACAATTGTGTTCTCCAGGACTAAATGCACAGCATGGTTTATTTTCACATTTGCTCCTTTTAAGTACCTAAATCTAGTACTGAGATGCCACCAAGCTGCTCAGCAATAATGTTCAGCTGCAGCCTAACCCTGTGGGCACTGCAGCTTCTACCCAGGGTGTGTATAGAACTGGGTAATTATTGATATTCCTTAAGTGAATCTGTCTGAGTCTCATAAACAAAGCGGGAGAGTGGAGTGTCAAGTCCTACAAAAGAAAGATTTGCAAGTTTTATTTAAAAAAAAATGACATCTTGAGGTGGGGAAGAGTATGTTTGCAAGAATCTTAAACTTGAGTGATTCCTCTGCAGAAGCACTATTTAAATGTTTTACTAACTGAAGAAGTTCTTAAAGAACCAAGCAGTTTCACTATCCCATTCAAATAATTGTTATTTAAAACAAAAAAAAAAGTAACCTAGAGAAGTGACAAGAAGTTTGAAGCTTTTAACACAACAGAGGAAGGTTCTTTGAGCTGATACCTGGGTTTCTTTATTCATCACTCTGAGTCTTTAATCCCATCTTCTTTTTTCACTTCAGATTGGCAAACTGGATTAACATAACATTAACAAAACTGCAATATGAAAAAACAAGAGTGTCTAGTGTATTCAATTCAGGTGGTTATATTTCTTTCTTTCAATTTGATGAAGCAGTAAAATGCATCACTTCCTTGATCAGCTACATTTAAAATTGCTATTACCGTTTCCATGAACTCAAGACCTTCCCAGGCATTCCTTGCCAGATTGTAACTGTGTGGTCTTCTGAATGCATAGGCAGTGGTGCTCAAATAAAGGAAAATAATGGAACTTCTTGAAAAATTAGAGTTTTAACTTTTCATGAATTCAGTTGATTTTCCAAGATAATCTTATTTTATGTTTTTATATAGAAATGTAATTATACTAAAATAAAATATTTAAAATTAATTCAAATAATATTGTTGTTTATCTGAAAGTTCGCAACACCTAAAATGTTGGATTTATTTGTAAGCTCCATTCTTAGAATATATAAAGAGAGATTTTTAATTATTTATTCAGTGTTTCTGGCACTTTCACCACTTACTAATTTCCCCTTACTAACTCATTGTTCTCAATAAAATGACTTCTTTTATTAATAATGAGTGGTAATATCAGGTAACTTTTATGTCTGTTACACAGATTTATAATTAGTAACCACTTCACCATTCCCATAATGAGATGATGAGAGAGGCTCAGATAGATTTGTGTGAAGATATCAAATAGCAGCAGATATAGATAGCCAGCTGAAGCTCAAGGTTGAAAGGAAAAAGGATTGAATTTAAAGTAATTTTACATAAGATTCTTTACCTATCTGTGCTTATTATGTGGCAGAAGAATTGTCTTCCTTGAAAAAATAAAAGGTGTTTAACACCTTATGGATAGGTTAAAAATAGAGGAGGTTTACTGCCAAAGGAAAATAAAGAGTAATGCTCCTACGAGATGTAAGGAACATCTTGTTCATAGATGCAGTGACTCTTTAGCTGAAACTTACAATATTTGTTTGAAGTTTAGTATTTGATGAAGGTAGGGGTATTTTTAAATAACAGTCATATCTGTTTCAAGTCTGGAACATTATCAGAAAGATCTCTTTCTTTGTGGAGATTCTTTCAGTGTTTACATTTTGTCAACTGTGCTATCCACCAGATAAATGTTTTCGAGGTTTTTTTTAGTTATCACAGTTAGTGCACCTGTAACAGCTTCTATCAAGTAATTTATAAATAGCAAAAATTCCTACATGATATTTTCAAAAATAGACCGTAAACCAACATATTGTAGTATCTAAAAAGAGAACAGACATAGGAAACTCTATTTTACTATCTGTGTAAGAATACTTGATTGTTGGATTCCAAATTATGTAATTTCCTTTGACACTTGCATGGCTGTCTTTGAATTATAGAAAACAAAATATTCGTAGGACACATTCAAATAGCCAATGTATCTTATTAAAAAAAAAAAAATGGAACCAAGCCATATAAGCAGAAAGTATACCCTAAAATAATTGAAGGCATCAAGAATTTTGTAATGACTTAACCATTTAAGGAAAAAAGAATTTTTTCATGCCTTGTGTCTAGTTAGGAACTGGTATTTGAATGCAAGTTCTTGTCTGCTAAAGAGACAGTTTCCTGCTTGTTTGGTGGGCACTGAGGGAAGGGTGGTTTTTTTCAGCTTCTGATGAAATACATCATTAGAAACTTCCAACATGAGAGGATTACTTATCAATTGTATAACATCATGGTCATGCTCTTCAATTACTGATATTTTTGTCATGTTCTTTCAAGTGACTAGGATATGGAGGTATAATACATTTAAGAATATTAATGAGCAGATATAAGAATTTCAGAGACTTTTGCTGTTTTCTAAATTTTTCATTTTGCTAGTTGCATTAATGAATTATAGCAGACAAATTTGAGGTAATTTTCTTCAAAATTAAAAATTTATTTTCATCTGAAACTTACCATCTCCTTCTTAGCAACAATGATCTCATTTTGACAAAATCCTGGTATATTAAGCAAGAATGTTTCCAATACAGCCAGTAGTTTTGTTTTTCTAATAGGCTCAATCCCAATCAGGAATACATAAAAGTTTTTTTAACCAAACATGCTAGAAATAACATTTTTCTGAATATTGAGTTAGAAACATATTATGAGCATAATTGAATTTATTAGTATTCCCAAGAGACAATTACTGTTTCAGTGAGAACAAAACAGAGTCTTATTAGAGACACGAAAATACCATGTATCTGTTTGCCAAATATACCACTAAGCTGTACACAAAAGAGCTGAATACTTATTAATAGCAGCAAAAGGATTGAATGCTAAGTATGGTTATTGATGTGAAGTCAAAAAAACCATAACTGGCTAGTATGAACATGACTATGTGAAAAGTATTTTTTAAATCCCTCAGTTGATTTAACTGTGGTTTTGCTGAAGCATAATGCAGGTGGTTGATCAGCAAAGATAGTGGTTAATCAGCAAAGAGTTGAAAAATAATGAAGTTAAAAATAATGCCTTGCTGGCCTAAATATCTATTCCTTTTTTCTATTTTTTTGTTTGTTTAGGGGTTTCTTTTTAAATATCATATTCAAGACTGCCACAAAGTGGCAAAATTCCTGTAGTTTGACTCTAATCACAGTTGTTTTACTGGTTTTATTAATAGAAAGATTAACCAGCAATGAGTCAACTTTACATTCAGGGTCATTATCAGCAATGCAACTGATGAACTGCTACATTAAATGCCACTAGGTCATTAATATATACATACAAATAACTAAATAGTTTTCTATAAACAATCACAACATTTTCTAATGTTAAGATTCATGGTAATGTGTGTACTTTTCATAGACTCCTAGAATGGCTTGGATCAGAAGGTACCTTAAATATCATCTAGTTCCAATTCCATGGACATGAGCAACGATGGCACCCATCAGACCAGGTTGCTCAAAGCCAAATCCAACCTGGCCTTGAACACTTCCAAAAATGGAACATGTACAACTTTGGGCAACCTATTCTAGTGCCTCACAACTCTCATAGTGAAGAACCAATTTTCTCTTACTAATTCACCATTTTGGACCACGTTTGTTTTATTGATTTATTTTAAGGAACTGCAGTAATTTCATTACTTTATCACAAAATCACAGAATCACAGAATCACAGAACGTGTAGGTTGGAAGAGACCTTCAAGATCATCAAGTCCAACCCAGCCCTAANCTGGCTGCTGACTAGAACCCCCAGGTCCCTTTCCTCCTGAGCGCTGTCCAGCCACACCATCCCCAGCCTATAACGCTGCAGGGGGTTATTGTGGCCAAAGTGCAGGACCGAACACTTGGACTCATTAAACCTGCCTTTATACCTAGTCATAAAACACAATTAAAAATGAGAAGTTGTTTCCCACAGAAAATTGTGTGTAAAAAGATCATGTTTTGCATACAAAAATGAAAATTCTGGAAAAGTTTGAAAAGGCAAAAAATAGCATGTATTTAGATATCAAACATTTAGATTACTCCTAAGGTTTATCTTAGACATCAAATTTTGAATCTTACTAGAACGCCTCGTTTCTCATCAATATGCATATCCTGAAATTACAAATTAAAAATCCCAAACTCTCCAGAAATTAGATGTGAAACTAGGCTGGTTTCTAATGAAAAGCATTGCCTCTATGTTCTCTAAAGAATGTTTCCCAAATGCCTTCTTAGAACATCCTAGTTTCTCTAAATCAGATTGGTTTTTTATATCACAAAACAGCTCTTCTAGCCAAGCATGCATGATCCTTGTATTTAGCCATTGTCTCTCCCCCATTTTTTTCATCTGCAAGATAGAGTACTTTGGTTTTTTGCTTCTTTGTTCAATTTTGTGCAGTCTCCCTTTTTATGGGCTGGTGCGTGTGGAATCTTTAAGAGGATGAGATTATTCCTCCTCCTTGTGATTTCTCAGGCTCTCAGATTCAAATGTTGGCTTCCAACTCCATGCTGTGCCTCTCAAATGCTATGCTTTGTAGTCTCTGATCCATCTTTGGGAAGAAAATGGCCTGTTCAGGGAAAAAAAGCTTTCAAACAGCCAAACCTGCATGGCAATGAAAACAGAAACTTCCAAGGAATTAGAGAGGGCTGTGCAGAGCTTACTGCAACTCTGAAGGTCACTGTCCTAGCTCAAACCAGGTCCGAAAGCAAGGTACATGTGTACCTCTAGCTTGCAAGAGGCTATGGGCAGGCGAGGAATTGCAGAAAAAGCTTTTTTAATCTATGTTCTGTCCTTCTTGGTGAATTTGAAGAATTTCTATTAAAACGAAAAATAATGTAAAAATTTAGTCTCTCTTTTAAGCTAAATACATAAATTCTATTTTAGTTTTAAAATCTTCTGGTTTGTATGTGTCAAAGCTGTGGCCAGCTCAGGTCCTATTATACTATTTCTCTGTGCAAGCTCACCATCTCCTTTTTCTTAGGCCACATTTGCAGGTATTATCATTTACTGAGGTACTGTTCCTGAGGCTTGCTGACCAAAACTATGTTCCTGTTTTGCCATTTTCTCTCATAGAATAATTTAAAATCTGTTGTTCTTATCTTTCCAGAACGCTCAGGTTTTTCACTGAGTGATACGTATCTCACATAGTACAATCTTTTTTATTTAGTCTGAATTACATATCTATTTTTCTGTTCATTTCTGTTCAAAATGTTGCTGTTAATATTAGCTCCCTGACTGCTTTTTTCGATCTGTCTCTTGAGTTTCTCCTCTGGTTCTTTCCTCTATCTGCAAAGGACACAATAAAAGTTTAAAAAAAAAAAGAGCAGAATATTTTAAGAGATTTATGGGTTTGTATATGAAAGAGATAGTTAATTCAGCACCCAGATTTGTTTTAGTTAGGGAGAGAATAGATGGATGAGTAAAAAACCAAGTAAGCAGTGAATGAGAAATGACTAAATATCAAGTTTTGTGAAGTTCTTCAGATTTTTTTTTTACTCAGTGTCTTGAAAAAAAGTTGTCTGAAATTATGATATCTAAGTAACTTTGTCTTTTTTATGTATATACATTTTTAGGTCCGAACATGGATTCTTACAGTGGGATACACAACTGCATTTGGAGCAATGTTTGCAAAAACGTGGAGAGTCCATGCAATTTTCAAAAATGTAAAAATGAAGAAAAAGGTGAGGGGAAATATAATTTTTGCTTGTTGACCTGTTAATACAATTTTCTAATTGTTTTCATACCTTTCCTGGATGGCCATAGCTGTGCTGACTGTTCATGTGTCACATCCAAAGATCCTGAATGGTTTGATATTAGGGCTTTTTGGTTTCTTGTTTAGTCTCTGAGAGTTGGAGTCAAGCATCAGCCCTCCAGTCTTTATAATAAGAGGCGGACAGTGGAGTTGGCTGTGAAATGTTGTAGTGGGTTGAGTGCTGGCTAAATGCCAATGCACCCACTAGAATTATTTACTCCTTTTCTGCTGTGAGATAGGATTAGGAGAAGAGCAAATTTGAAAGGGTATAAAGAACACTTTATTAACAGAACTAAAAGAAAAGAAAAAAATTAAGGATCAGAATAAAACCTTCAGAACACTTATCCTACCCTCACAAGCTTCTTTTTTTCCCACTGACAACGTATAGAAACAAAACTTAGGTCAGTTGACCACCTCTAAAATAGTCTTTCATCAGTTCTCTTAGGGAGAGGAGTCTCTGGCCATGTCATGGAGTCTTCCCTGCAAGGAAACATTTTTCTCGTGACTTCAATTCTCACGAATGGCAGCCGCCTGGAAATCTGCAATCGTGAAGTCCCTCCCATCTCATGCAGCCTTCCCACAGCTGCATTCATGGGCCATGTCCTACTCATGGGGTACCATTTTAAGGATGAGCTGTTCAAAGCAAAGGTTCTATTCATCCATCTCTGAGATCATCTTCATCTCTGGGAACAGAGGTCTTCTTCATCTTTCCCTGGGGGCAAAGAGTCTTCATCACTCTCATCTCTCTCTCTGTTCAAGCTTCTCCTGAAATCACAGTTACTTCAACATTTACTTGCTTCAGCACAAATGCCTTTGCTCATATCTGCAATTTGAACACTCCATCTCCTCATACTTTTTTCATTAATTAAAGGGATATTCCAGTGTATCAAGTCCATCACCATGGCCTTACAAAAGAATTTCAGCCTAAGACTAAAGCATCTGCTCATTCTCCTCCTATCTGGGACTTGACTCCTTTACTGACCTTGGTGTCTTCATGCTGTTTCTCTACATGTCCTCACTGTCCTTTTCTCTCACTTGAGAGATAAACAATGTTCTGCCTGTTTCTGTGCAGTGAAAGAGTTAATATCTCGTCTGGGGCCTGCGGATGGTCAAGATGGTCGGTGGTAGCCGATGCAATCACAGTGATAGATTCAGGCCATACTGGGGGCTTTGCCAGCATCTCAGGGGGCCTGGCCAGAATGGTGGCAGCCAGTCTGACTACATGGCTGGTCTCAGGCCTGTACTGCATTTAATTCCAGTAGCAGGTCAGCATGACCGTGCTGGGGGAGCAGGGGGAGCCAGCCTGGCGGCAAGATGTTAACAGCAGCTGGGGCACGGCCCCTCGGCAGGGCCTGCCTGGCCCAGCCCAGCCACGCAGAGGGGGCCAAGCTGGCCTGTTACGTGTTCCCAGGCTGGAAGAAGAAGACAGCTTTCCTGGGGTTGGTTCGTTTTTAATATGTGTGTTCACAGACCCATGTTCAGCTTTCTAGGGGTTTAACAAGGTGTCAATATGCAAAATAGTCACTGATTGGTTTTGTCAGGTACGGAAGAAACTGTTAGCAGCTTCTCTTAGAAAAATCAGTTCCGTGGGTGGCTTTTTCTCTCCTCACTAAATGTCAATCAGTGCAAAACCAGCACAAATGTCAAAGTGAATTTGGATCTCTGCTCCCTCTTAGTATGTTGCTTCAGCATCCAGAGGTCTCCTTCTGGTTCATTTAATGAAATGTTTTCTGATTATATCTTTCTGAGACATGGATATTACCTGCGGATGTCTCACGGATTGGTAGGAGAGGCAAGAGAAAGTGCTGCTTATAGCTTCCAATTTGTAATTATCTGTGAAATTCCATAAGTTTACTCTAAGACTGATCAGAATTGAACCACAATAGTTGTCATTTTTGGTACAGCACATTTTCTGTAAAGGATTAGGCACAGCTTAGGAGTAGTGCAGCTCTTCATTATATTTTTCCCATTAAGCTTCTTTTCATACTTGAAGTACCATTTATCGGATGATTTTATTAAAAAATTGGAAAAACACTGAATAGAAAACATGTTGCTGGTAAAAACATTAAGAGAAACGTGCATGAAACAGAAAAAACAAAATTAATATTTCTATAGAGTGAGCAGAAGTGCCAAGTGCATTTCCTATGTACATCTGAATAGTTTTATTCTAATAACCAATAGAGTTATATATAACCAAATTAAGTTGAACAGTGGGGACCTTATCAGATTCCTCTGTTTTCTCCTATGTGTGGTCATAAAAGAGCTCTATTGGGGTTTTTTGGGTTTTTTTTGTTAGCATTATGTTATTTGTCCACAATTGCAATATGCAGGGAGTCTCTCACAATGGGATGCATCATTCCCTTAGAAGAAATGGAGTTTAGATAGAGAAGGAGAGAGTTAACTCAGTTTATAAGAGGATTTCTGTCTGTGGCTAAGGAATTACATGCTGTGTCTGGAACTGGATCTATTACTATGGCACCACAACAACACAACCACCTAGTACTTCCCCCTCCTATTCAATCATATCAGGTTTGCTCTCTTTCATTATCATTCATTGTAAAAAAATAATGTTGAGTAAACACAGAATATCTTGAATCTAACTAAAATTATAAAAAATCTCTATATCAAAACCAGGATACTCCACCAGCGTGGAGTGAAATGAAAACCCCTATTTTTGTACATGTGCAAAAAGCCCACTGTAACATATCAGTTTATACTACCAGAGTCTTTTATATGCTTTTTTTCTTTTTTTTTTCAAGGATCTTACACTTCCTATATTAAAGTTCTTTAACAAAGATGAACCAGGATTTTACCCTCCTGAGAAATGAAATTTTACATTGCAAATATGTTCTCACTTGTATTGGTACAAATCTTTTTAAATTAGTGAAGTTACACAAGACATGACAGTCTAACACATGAAAGCATTTACTTCATAATCTCTATTATCCTCAGAATTTTATATTTCTCCAATACATACTATTTCAAATAGGAGTGAGCAGGTACTTCAGTGGACGTCATTGAGCTTTTCCTTCCTTTTTTTTAAAACATTACATTTTAGATCTGCAAGCTGCTACTCAATATTAAATTTAACTGGCTGTTAATTAAACAATCCTCAAATTCTTTATTGCCCGTGTTCTGCAAGGGGCACATCACCAACTGCAAATTGAAATTGATTATGCTTGGCTGGATGTTAAAAATTATTTAAGATCAGTTAAAAAGACACTGACCAGTATAAGGGAGATAAACTTTCAGACATCTGGATGATGACTAATGAGCTGCTTTGCTCTGAGTGATACTGGAAACGTCAAGGCTATTAGGCCACCTTCTTCAATATTCTGGAATTAAGTAAATAACGTATTTGTTCTGTAAACTTTAAAGAATTCTTTATTTAGATATCTCACTTCAAATCACAAGCATGAATCATGAAGTACAACAGTTCTCTTTATGTAAAACGAATCAGCTATCCATGATAAGTGTTTACTAGTCATATATTTTCTGTCTTTGATTTGCCAGGATAGATAAAAGTGTTTTTAGGAGCTGACTGAAAAACATGGCAATCTTTACTAATGTCTTGCAAGAATGACATTTCCATTTTCTAGAGATGTAGTTTACAGCCAAAGTATTTTCTTTCTATGGATGCACAGAAAATAGAAATTTTTGCAAACAATATCTAAACTGACAAATGCACAAAGGTAGTGTCGCATGAAAAAAAAAACATTAATGTTTTCTGAATTAGTTGTGCCATGACAGAGCAGACTGGTGTTACAATCAGAGAAGTACAAAGTTCCAAAATTATTTAAGTACTGTGGATCCTATTCATTTGTGATCACTTCAGTTACTACCTGTATATAAGTATGACAGTAAAATCTGTATGACCTTTAGGCAGTCCACCTTTGCCTGTCATGCTCAATATTTTCATCAGGAAAGTTTTTGCCAACAGTGAAATTTCTTCACAGAGCGACAGAATCTCTGTGTGGCTTTTGAAAATACTGGTTAATTCATTTCTTGAAAGGGGGTGTTAAGTGAGGAAGAGAATATGATGAGTAAACCTGTTTATCTTCATCAGATAGGGTAAGCTTGTACTTTGGTGTACAGTGTGGCTTTTTGAAGAGATTAGTGGATATCTGTCTCAGTGTGAGAAAATATACAGATTTTTAAATAATAATAGTATTACACTCCATATTACTGCAGTGGAAAGTGGAACTTAATGATTTAGAATGTCTTGAATTATTTGAAGATTCTTGTTAACTGCTGTTTATAAAGCTTGCAAAAGTCTATTTTTCACCCTTTTATATATCCACCCCTCTGTTACTGGAAATTAATAAACAATAAAATTCAGAATACACACATTCTGTTATCAGACTACTAAGGACAAATTTTGCGAAATTCCCAGAGCTCTGTCACCATCTTTGATCTTCTTAGGGCTCAAAGGAAGCTAATTAAAAATGCATTAGTTTTAGCTGGAAACAGAGGGGTGCAAGGGGATCAATTTCTGTCAAATGGAAATGAAAAAATCAGTAGGGGAAAACAAATTATTTTTGAGTTTTGAAGTAGTTAGCGGAGATAATGGAAAGTGGAATATAATTAGTATTAAAAATAACTGTAGCAGTTATAATTGAGGTCCAATTCTGGTTTTCATACATCTCCTTTCTCTTGCTTTGGGCTGCAGAATGTCTTCTTCTCAGAGAGAGGTGGGGACTGGTTTTTTGTTTCCCTTGGCAGCAGGAGGGCTGGAAGTGGATAAGAAGAGAGAGAGGAGAATATCAGTGGCAGGAGAGCATGTGGTGTCCTGGGGAAGCTTTAGCTAGCTGAACTGTTTACAGAAGCCAGCCCTTCTGGTAAATTTAGAAGGATGAGAGGCTGTCTATTTTGATGGGTTGTGCACTATCTTGGGTTTTCGGGGGTGTTGAAGCAGTGACTGTTTCAGTGACTGCTCCTGCACTGTGACTGCTCCTGCACAACTCCTGCATGCCAAATAAAGCCCATGCACTTTTGATAAATACCAGAATAGTAAGAAACTCAAAGCAGAGGTATTTAAAGCCTCCATAAAGTTTATAAATTCTGCTCCTACAAACCTTTGGCCATTTGTAGATGACTGCACTAAAGCACGAAGATGATCTAGATCACAATGTTGCCGTGTTGCATTTGTTGTATTTGAAAGTACAATATAACTCCATTGATACTGCCATGATAAGCTTGTCTTACCCATGACAGAGTACACTCTGGATTTGTCTGTTTGGACTTAATTCTTCTACAGTGGCATCACAGAAGGGATGTTTTTATCTTCAATTTTCACTGAAAATATTATCATTGTACTCAGTTATTTCTACAGCTGTAGACTTCTGGTGGCATGTGTCTTCATGTTGACAAAGTTGTTGCAAGATAAATACAGAATATAATGACAAAAGTGATGTAGAGCAGCCTCTTTTCTTGAGGCTTGTGCTGCTATAGTTTTGCCAATGTTATTCTACTCCTTCATGATAATTCATAAGCTTTTCTCTGTATTGGTAACATTATGGGCTAAGAAAGCTAAAACCAATCACAACAGACGAAAACGACTTATCGGTCTAACCTGACTTAGCTGGGCCTGTCAGGGTGCCATCTGGCAAATTTATTGGCATCCATTTGGCCTACTAGGTTCTTATAAGAGTTCTGAACAAAGCTGAGGTCTTCATGCCTTGCAAAGGTGGGTAGGAGATTGTACAGATTATGTTTTTGACAGTAGGAGAAGGGAGTTGGGCAGTGCAAGGGAACTTCAGGAGAGACTGAGAAGAGGAAAGAGACTGAAGAGGAGAAATCA